>OY744538.1:51457046-51642046 GCA_963556195.1 Sepiola atlantica
GGAAATTAATTGTCAACATCCACATTTCAAACAGTTATAAAATCATACATCATAATGACAACGCCGGCCCATACCAAATTCTGTAAAAAATAAAATATGTACGCGAAAATATATCAACACAGCCATAATATAATTGCTAAAATATGCATCAACACAAGCTACATAACGGAATCAAACAGAGTTGAAAATTCTAAACATTCCACAAAATTTTAATTCCAACTTACCTGTGTATATTATAGTGGAAGTGAAACAGATTTATTAAAGATACTATTATATTATTTTGATTGATAACAATTTACTATGGACTTTGTATTTATTTATCTATTAATTTTATTATTAAATGTAATCTTGTTTCATCAGTTTACTATATTCTAGACCCCACAACCATTTACTGCGTTTATTAAATTTAAAATTAAGTATTAACTTATTTGCTTAATACTTTATTTAATACTAATTACATTTATCAAATGAGTTATAATAATATTAGTTGCATGCTTAGCTGATGAGGTTCTTATTGTTATGTTAAACCAGATAGTATGTTTATTAAGGTTTTTGTTATGGTATGTTATGTTAAATTCTCTTGGTTGTTACTATATTTATCTAGGGTGAACTGTTTTAAATGTCTACAACTAATCCATATTTCATCACTTTGATTCAGCAGTTTGTCTCTTTCAGGGAACGTAATAATAGTTCATTTTTCATTAAGGCAAAAAAAAAAACATGTAGGGTTGTGTAGTGTGGGAGTTGACGCTTTCATTCGGGCATTCCATTTCAGTACAGGTATCCTATTGTTTTCCTTCAGATACCATATGTATTTGGATAATGAAGTGTTACCATTCTTTTCCAGGTTATTGAAAGATATTTTATGATTTCTGTACCTAGTCTTAAGGTCCGTACTTGTCCCACCTATGTAAAACAAATTAGATTTGGATCATCTTCTGGGTGTACGGTTCTTAAATATACTATATTTTGGTCAAACATTTTTCTTGTAGCGAACATTCAATTTTATCTCTGCAGTTACAATCATTATTTCTGTTATTATTACTATCTTGTGTATTGTTAATTTGATTGTTGTTACAATTATTCTGGTTTAAGATCTGTTCATGATGTCTCTTAATTATTTTTTCTAAGTTATTTTTACAGCTATAGCTAAGTTTAATAGTATTTTTTATTGAATATTTTATGTAGATGATTATTAGCAGGAAAACGCTGACTTAACAGATTAAGAAACATATGTCCAATTTTGGATTTAATCAGCAGATTAAACAGGGATGGGGGGGGGGTAAAATAATAATAATCACTTCCGGTTTCTATTATTTCTGCTATTATACTCAATTTTAGTTTTTACATAACCACTGTTCTGTAAAGCGTTATTGTATGTGTAACTATTGTTATTAAAAATGTATTCAGTCGAGGAATTACTACTAATTATATAGCTAATCGATATTGGAATATGCTTAATAATAGAAAGGGGTGATTTGGGTTAGGATTAACATATATCGAGTCAAATTTTTCTTTCATATATAGTTTATGTGTTCGGGGTAAATGTCACATCTAAGAAGTTTATGATCTCAATTCCTGCTCTGATCTTAAATTTAAGTCCTAAATCCTTCATATTTTTTCCGGCTTTGCAATTAGTAGCATTTATAACTATAAATAGGTCATTATCTCTATATAGTCCTAAACCGTTAACGTTAATCACGCTAGATTCAGTTAGCTTATACAAAATAAAGAATCCTACTAAATCAGACATATTTGCGGATCAAGTGAACCCAACGCCACATCGAATGAATCCGTGGAATCTTTCTTCACCGTTATTACAAATAAAGACTGTCTTACGGTACGTAAATAACATCTATTTCGGCGTTGGGAATGTCCGTAAGTAATTTCGCGAAGTTCAAGGCCTTGTGGAATAACTCCTTTGTAATTGAAGGGTAATAATCCATTATGTCGAATTGAATGAAAGCGCAATAGTTTTTTTGGTACTACTCCAGATGAAGCGCCTAATTTCCGTGACTGCTCGGCGGCAACGATCGGGCAGGTCGCAGAAGCGCCCGAGAGCTGCCGAGACGAAAACGAGGCTGAAGCAGAGCTGACCGATCAGGTTGCTGCCAATCATCTGTGCTCAGCACAACAAAACAAGCGGTAGGAAGACCTTTTGAACCGACCGCAAACGTATCCGTAAACCCTGACCCTCGACGAGAAAATATATGGAATTACCCCCACCCCACCAAAAAAATATACAAAAAAAGTTGCCTAAATATCCTAAAAAAATAACATATACTTCTTTGTTTTATGTAAAAAAAAAAGACGAAAAAAAAAGTTGCCTAAATATCGTAAAAGAAAGAGCATTTACTTCTTTGATTTATGTAAAAAAATAAGACAAAAAAAATTTTTAAATGGTTCATTTGGCCCACGAAAAAATTACAAATAAAAAAGTTTATTTATAGTTCTTCAGCTATGGTTTGTTTATTTTTTTTTTGTTTCATTTTGTTTTCAAATATATGTATTTTTTCTTTTGTATTCTTCGTCTTATATTGTCGCCTGCCACTCTTCCATTTTTACGACTTTCAGTTTTGCTTCAGCCTCGTTTTCGCCGCGGCAGCTCTCGGGCGCTTCCGCAACCTGCCCGATCGTTGCCGCCGAGCAGTCATTAGGCGCTTCATCTGGAGTAGTACCGTTTTTTCCCCCTTTATTTCATTAAACCAATTAATCGTACTGGTGGTGTTAATCCATTAGTTTAGATGTAGCTTTTCTTTGATAATCTTATTAGTATTTTCGAAAATTATTTTACTAATTTTTCCAATTTCAGATCTGGTTTGGTTGATTAACCTGGTAGTGGGCTTATTTAAGAAATTCGTTTTGTGGTTCTTCAATATACATCCTTAGGTTTTAGTTTATATATTGTCACTAATATGTACTTTATCCGTTATTGTTTTACTATTTATTTCGATTTTTCTCGGTTCTTTCCCTTTTTGTAGTTCTTTGTTAGGTTTTCATTGACTAGTTTTCTATAATCACTTTTGTCCATCTTATAAAAGTTCCTTGTTTTATCCGCTTTGATAAAATGCGTGTTCGAACGTCTACTGTTTCTTTAATTCTTTTAAAAGTCTGTGCTGTTCCTGTGGAATTCTAAATTGTTCATTATGTTGAATAGGTCGTTTTCAAAGCCCTACATTAGTTGAACACTGGAAGCAGTTTTAAAACGTATATTTCACTTGAGCCACCGTCGTCCTCGTTACGAAGAAAATGCTTAGCCTTCCAGATCATCCTTCTGATTAGTTCTTCAGTCTTTTGGACCAATCTTATAGTTATTGCTTGGGGTAAGAAGAATTTATATATATATATATATATATATATATATATATATATATATATATGTATATATATATATATATATTGTGTATTAAGTCAGCATTTTTTAATTTAAGCAGACAGAATTTTTCTCTTTTTTTTTCAATATTTCTAATGATCTTTTTTGTGTTAAAATCCAAGAAATTAATGTACGTTCCAAATGTATTATGAACGTTTTCGCTTCTTCGTCGAATCATCTTCAGGTAACGAAAGCAAATGAACACAAAAACTGGGGAAAAGAAGAGAATTTCAAAAGATAACACGTGAAGAACGGTCTTGCATTGTTCCAGGAAAGACGTTAACAATTTAAATTCCGTGACGCCAGAATTAGTGGCACATGATAAAATTGTATTACTTCAATATAACTCAATCTACAAACTAAGGAATATTTTAGCTTGTATTTTATTAAAATAATAGGAAAAAGTCGTCTCTTTCTCTCTCTCTCTCTCTCTCTCTCTCTCTCTCTCTCTCTCTCCCTCTCTCTTTCTTTCTCTTTCTCTCTTGCTGTAATGTAAGCATTATCATTAATCTAGTTGATAAAGGAATGACAGAGAGAGCGAGGGAAAAGAAGGTGGTTGAAATTGATCTAATATTATCTCTAGCAATGAAATGAAAGCGTGTGTCTATTGCGTTATCGAGCCAATAAGAAATCCGGTAAAATGATTGACAATTTGGTGTAAAGCGAAAAAACTCTGTTATAAAAATAGCACTCATGGCAGGAAAAGGACTTCGAAGTGATAGAAGGTTATATCCTCCGACTACGTCTATGACATGAGTAATAACAACAAAAATTGTTGGTCGGATTAAATATAAAAATTTAAAAAATCCATTGGAAATGAAAATATTTTTTTGTTCAGAACAAAAAGCACTACGAGCATAATAAACGGATTTTTATGTAACTTTTATTTATGAAACTATACTGTCCAATTAAATCAGATAATAATAATAATAATAATAATAATAATAATAATAATAATAATAATAATAATAATAATAATAATAATGATAATAATAATAATAATAATAATAATAATAATAATAATAATAATAATAATAATAATAATAAGAAGAAGAAGAAGAAGAAGAAGAAGAAGAAGAAGAAGAAGAAGAAGAAGAGAAAAATGACGTTTTCAAAACCAGTGAAATGGTTTATTTGAACGTTCGTTGATAGAGTGATAAATGTTATAAATTTTAAAACATATATTACACACCTGATACAATTCTGAAAGTTACAACTCACCCCACAGATAACAACATTACACCGGGTTTCATGTTCCTAAGAAACAATCGTCAGGCGTTGCTTCTGTTGTGGTTTAGTTCTTATTTGAATTATTTTAATGTAATTATTTTAAAGTACGTTAAACAATCTGTATCATTCACATCCCCCCCTCCAACCACCCACGGATGCATGTTGCAAGGAGAATATATGGAAAGCAATAAAACAAAACTGTTATTGTATTATCTACTTTTATTTAGTTAAATAATTAAATTCAGTAAATTTTACAATGAAATGTGAGTGAATGGAATACCGGGCGTTTCTATTTTCGTAAGTTAGCTGTCTGCTTCTGAATTTAATAGAAATTACCAAAAATGAATGATAAAGATTCATACTGGAGATATCCAAGAGTTTATCAATATTAGAAGCCTGGGTTGACTTTTTTTTTATGACATACGGCTAACCTTTTAGGAGTTATTTAAGGGCAAAACAGATACTTCTCGCCAATGGAATTAGGTGTGTAAGTGAAAACAATAAACCTGGTGTGAGTTGAACTCAGCTTGCTTGTTTCATAGTTTGCATTGGTTTCTTTTTCCCCACATTCGCTACTCCGCCCCTTCCCGGTGCATGTTGCAAGACGAACATATGTTGCCAGGAACACACATTTTGCTGGGGGCACAGACATAGGAAACACCCCAATAGCCATGAGCACAGCATTTTCTCATCTGTTTACTTACATCCACTCCTTGACATATCCCACCCCCATCTCCCAAACATCCTCCCCGAAACTCTCAATGAAAATCTGCTGTCATAGTGCCACTCTTCCGTTTTAAAGAAAGCCTGCCCATAATACAGCTTCTACAATGAAAGCAAGGGAAATAAAACACAAATTGTGACAACAATAATAATAATAATAATAATAATAATAATAATAATAATAATAAACATAGAAAGAATACCACAGCATATACCCAAGGGAACTGAAACTGCAAGAAATTTCATAAAGTGCCCCCCCCCCCCAATAAAATTATGGCACCACCATCGGCTGATACTACACGAAATAGTCGTGAAGGGTCAAGGAGGATAGAAAGACCGAAGAGGGAGAGCACTAACCAGACCTCCACTGGAAGTGTGCAGAGAATACTGGGGCCGCGGTGAGGCTTATTGCTACCCAAATCCCAGAAAAGACCAATGGTCGTTGCAAGCAAACAATAAATGGTAAGCAGCTGTTGCGATAATGCAAAGTCACTTGCAATACTTATCAAAAGAAGTAAAGAGTACTGGAAATCTTGGGAGACTTGTAGTCACTCAGCCTCCAGGGAACACCACCGGTTATTATCAGTGAGCAATCACTGATGATGACCTGTATGAGAACTCAAAGTGAGTACTGAATGATAATAATAATAAAACTGACAGAAACTCCATAGCCTAATATTTCCCCTAACACACATACACACACACACACACACACACACACACACACACACACACACACACACACACACACACATATGTAGTGGTCGTGAACAGTCAAGGAGGATTGACAGATTGAGAAGCATAAAAACGTCCAACTAAAAAACGGTGAAGACTGCCATGTAGCTGACAGATGGCCTCTGTATTTTTAGTATTCATCACTGGAACCGGGAATGGCTGAAGTATGTCAAAGACTCAATCAACGTGGATGGACCGCCTTGATGCAGGACACAGTAAACTCATTTGGAGTCATCTCAACCCACAGTTGGTGAATACTGTTACAAATTAAAAGTGGCAAAGATCGAGGAGGGAGAACACCAGCCAGAGCTTCACTGGAAGGGTGCAGTGAGTATTGGAACTTCAGGGAGGCTTATTGCCACTCAAATAGCAGAGAAGACCAACGGTCGTTGCCAGTGAGAAATCAATGGTAACCGACTGTTGCGATGACGCAAAGTAATTTGCAACAACTATTAAAAGAAGCAGTGAGTATTGGAACTTCAGGGAGGCTTATTGCCACTCAAATAGCAGAGAAGACCAACGGTCGTTGCCAGTGAGAAATCAATGGTAACCGACTGTTGCGATGACGCAAAGTAATTTGCAACAACTATTAAAAGAAGCAGTGAGTATTGGAACTTCAGGGAGGCTTATTGCCACTCAAATAGCAGAGAAGACCAACGGTCGTTGCCAGTGAGAAATCAATGGTAACCGACTGTTGCGATGACGCAAAGTAATTTGCAACAACTATTAAAAGAAGCAGTAAGTATTGGAAATCAAGTGAGACTTGCTACTCAGACTCCAGGGAGCACCACTTGTTATTGAGCAATCACTAATAATTAACTTGTGTGAAAACTCTCAGCATGCTTCAGGTTCAGGTCCCGCCTGGAGGCCGTAGTGGATGCTCCGTGCAGCTTCTTCGAGTTATCTGTATTCGTCAAAAGATAAAAGATCCTCTAAGAGATGCACTTTGAATATTGAGAATATATAAATTATTGGCCAACATGTTTTTTATTTAGTGTCAAATTTGTCCCGAACACCCTGTATATCTCACCTATAACTACATCGTCTTTACAGTTTTTAGTGTTACAGTATGTTACGGTTTCACTTAAGAAGGCGTGTATAATCTTATACACCCGTTGTCGGGAGCCATGGTTCTGAATCGTTTGTAGACACAATCACTTGGACGCTGATGTTAATTTATATAAGAAGGTTTATTAATAAAAAAGGAACAGTAACAGGGAAAACCAGAGAAACGGGTTATTTGCATGTGTGCACAAGAGAGAGAAAGACAGAGAGATTGATAGACAGGTAGATAACTTATCTCGTTACTACATTGTGCGTGCATTGGGGACGTTGCCTTGGACGCAACTGTTGTTGTCTTGCCAGGAAGAGACAGAATTATCTCTCTCCTCCTCCTCCGATATCATGTGATTTCGCTTACTTCCATTTAACTGAGCTCATCCTTGATCCCTAGGTGTCATGCAAACATTTCCATAAAAAAACGACTTTCATTGTGTTCCAAGCATAGATTTTTGGTCCCCCAATTTATAAAATCGGGGGACTTATGTTTTGAGGCATGTTCGTCCGTCCGTCCGGATTTTTCTCCGCAACCATCCATTGAATTTCTCTGAAATTTTGCATGAAATTGTAATTTTGGTCAGGTTAGAAAGTGACATTCTCCGATTTTTGAAAAAAAATCTGGTTAGCCCCCAGGGGGTCAAAAGGCCCCGAAATGGCAAAAAAAATTACATTTTTTGCCCCATAACTTTTCATCCATCCATTCAATTTCTCTGAAACTTGGCCAAAATGTGGAGGCAATTGTTCCTAATAGAAAATAAGTATCGCTGACCTTGGAAAAAATCTGGTTAGCGCCCCCAGGGGGTCAAAAGCCACCAAAATGGCAAAAAATGACCCTTTTCTCCCATAACGTTTGATCCATCCATTCAATTTTTCTGAAACTTGGCCAAAATGTAGAGGCAATTTTTCTGGATATAAAATGAGCATCCTTGACCTCAGAAAAATTCTGGTTCGCGCCCCCAAGGGGTCAAAGGGGGGTCAAAAATGCCCCAAATTGCCCAAATTTATTGCATTTTACACTCGTCACATACAGAGGGGGACCACGCACGCGCGGCTTGTTATTATTATGGTTTACATACATTACAGGATCGAATATGACTTGCAATATCTACAAATCTAGAGCCTTGCTTCTTCTGCACATGTTCGCAGTCTGATCTAGCTTGCATGTGATGTGTCCTATCCAGATAAAGGCAACTACGTACAAACAAACGTTGGGACTTTTAACTCTGACTTTGGACTATGAAATAAAATCATGCTTTCATCTACAAATGTATTCGTTGTCGAACATGTGTTCTTGAAGTGTAAGTGGCTTAGAATGTCATAAATGTTGTAAAAGAAAATATTGAAACAAAATATTACTCAGTTCTTATGTCGACCTGCCTTCCCATATTACCCCTTTTTTCCACATCACTAGTCGTGAATTTTTACACGGTGTGACAGTGCCACCCATTTTTGAAGTCCCAGGTTTAGACAGTTATCAAATGAGGTAGGCAACACACTGCCTCATCTCGGAGGCGATGCTGCCTCCTCACCCCTTCTCATATCCAACAACACTGATCAACATCAGATGTAACATTCCCTCGCACTTTCACCCCCCCCCCCCCACCTTTTTGTAAAATGTAAAGTTGCATGTATGGTTTTATTATACACTAGCTTACTCGTGTCCCGGCGTTGCCCAGGAAAGGAGATTAACTCAAGAATTTCCATGCCCAACCTGTAACGATCCAGCACGAACACAGACCCCACAATGTTAAAAGCAGATACCCAAAATTTTCCTATGTATGTACGGAAAAAAGCTATTCTTACCTGTATAATCGTTTCGTAGTTTCTATTTTGCTGTGTTCCCCCTCCAGTTGTAGGGTGGGAGTGAGGAATAATGGGTCAGTAAGGCATAATTGGTCAACTCAAAGGCTTCTTTTATTTTCTCCCAACTCAAAGTTCTTCCTATGCTCTCCTTCCTGGGTTTATCAGCTTCGGAAAGTGCTACTGGTTGACTGGCTGTATTATTGATGATAACATTGTCTTATCTACTTCTGAATAAAAGAACTTTGGCTTGGAAAACATCAACTAAAATTGAGATTGAAACATTACTGACAGAGTTACAAAAAATCAATTGCTTTCCAAGATGTTTATGACATTTGTGTGCTATATTCAGAGGATATGGAATGATAGGAAAGATTGTCTTGGTGAAAATACATGTTGCTTGCTAGATGTTATGTTTATGACATTTGTGTGCTATATTCAGAGGATATGGAATGATAGGAAAGATTGTCTTGGTGAAAATACATGTTGCTTGCTAGATGTTATGTTTATGACATTTGTGTGCTATATTCAGAGGATATGGAATGATAGGAAGGATTGTCTTGGTGAAAATACATGTTGCTTGCTAGATGTTATGTTTATGACATTTGTGTGCTATATTCAGAGGATATGGAATGATAGGAAGGATTGTCTTGGTGAAAATACATGTTGGTTGCTATATTTTATGTTTATGACATTTGTGTGCTATATTCAGAGGATATGGAATGATAGGAAGAATTGTCTTGGTGAAAATACATGTTGCTTGCTAGATTTTATGTTTATGACATTTGTGTGCTATATTCAGAGGATATGGAATGATAGGAAAGATTGTCTTGGTGAAAATACATGTTGCTTGCTAGATGTTATGTTTATGACATTTGTGTGCTATATTCAGAGGATATGGAATGATAGGAAGGATTGTCTAGGTGAAAATACATGTTGCTTGCTAGATGTTATGTTTATGACATTTGTGTGCTATATTCAAAGGATATGGAATGATAGGAAGGATTGTCTTGGTGAAAATACATGTTGCTTGCTAGATGTTATGTTTATGACATTTGTGTGCTATATTCAGAGGATATGGAATGATAGGAAGGATTGTCTTGGTGAAAATACATGTTGCTTTCTAGATTTTATGTTTATGACATTTGTGTGCTATATTCAGAGGATATGGAATGATAGGAAGGATTGTCTTGATGAAAATACATGTTGCTTGCTAGATTTTATGTTTATGACATTTGTGTGCTATATTCAGAGGATATGGAATGATAGGGAGGATTGTCTTGGTGAAAATACATGTTGCTTGCTAGATGTTATGTTTATGACATTTGTGTTCTATATTCAGAGGATATGGAATGATAGGAAAGATTGTCTTGGTGAAAATACATGTTGCTTGCTAGATGTTATGTTTATGACATTTGTGTGCTATATTCAGAGGATATGGAATGATAGGAAAGATTGTCTTGGTGAAAATACATGTTGGTTGCTATATTTTATGTTTATGACATTTGTGTGCTATATTCAGAGGATATGGAATGATAGGAAGAATTGTCTTGGTGAAAATACATGTTGCTTGCTAGATGTTATGTTTATGACATTTGTGTGCTATATTCAGAGGATATAGAATGATAGGAAGGATTGTCTTGGTGAAAATACATGTTGCTTGCTAGATTTTATGTTTATGACATTTGTGTGCTATATTCAGAGGATATGGAATGATAGGAAGGATTGTCTTGGTGAAAATACATGTTGCTTGCTAGATTTTATGTATATGACATTTGTGTGCTATATTCAGAGGATATGGAATGATAGGAAAGATTGTCTAGGTGAAAATACATGTTGCTTGCTAGATTTTATGTTTATGACATTTGTGTGCTATATTCAGAGGATATGGAATGATAGGAAGGATTGTCTAGGTGAAAATACATGTTGCTTGCTAGATGTTATGTTTATGACATTTGTGTGCTATATTCAGAGGATATGGAATGATAGAAAAGATTGTCTTGGTGAAAATACATGTTGCTTGCTAGATTTTATGTTTATGACATGTGTGTGCTATATTCAGAGGATATGGAATGATAGGAAAGATTGTCTTGGTGAAAATACATGTTGCTTGCTAGATGTTATGTTTATGACATTTGTGTGCTATATTCAGAGGATATGGAATGATAGGAAGAATTGTCTTGGTGAAAATACATGTTGCTTGCTAGATTTTATGTTTATGACATTTGTGTGCTATATTCAGATGATATGGAATGATAGGAAAGATTGTCTTGGTGAAAATACATGTTGCTTGCTAGATGTTATGTTTATGACATTTGTGTGCTATATTCAGAGGATATGGAATGATAGGAAGAATTGTCTTGGTGAAAATACATGTTGCTTGCTAGATTTTATGTTTATGACATTTGTGTTCTATATTCAGAGGATATGGAATGATAGGAAGGATTGTCTTGGTGAAAATACATGTTGCTTGCTAGATTTTATGTTTATGACATTTGTGTGCTATATTCAGAGGATATGGAATGATAGGAAGAATTGTCTTGGTAGAAAATACATGTTGGTTGCTATATTTTATGTTTATGACATTTGTGTGCTATATTCAGAGGATATGGAATGATAGGAAAGATTGTCTTGGTGAAAATACATGTTGCTTGCTAGATGTTATGTTTATGACATTTGTGTGCTATATTCAGAGGATATGGAATGATAGGAAGAATTGTCTTGGTGAAAATACATGTTGCTTGCTAGATTTTATGTTTATGACATTTGTGTGCTATATTCAGAGGATATGGAATGATAGGAAGGATTGTCTTGGTGAAAATACATGTTGCTTGCTAGATTTTATGTTTATGACATTTGTGTGCTATATTCAGAGGATATGGAATGATAGGAAAGATTGTCTTGGTGAAAATACATGTTGCTTGCTAGATGTTATGTTTATGACATTTGTGTGCTATATTCAGAGGATATGGAATGATAGGAAGAATTGTCTTGGTGAAAATACATGTTGCTTGCTAGATTTTATGTTTATGACATTTGTGTGCTATATTCAGAGGATATGGAATGATAGGAAGGATTGTCTTGGTGAAAATACATGTTGCTTGCTAGATTTTATGTATATGACATGTGTGTGCTATATTCAGAGGATATGGAATGATAGGAAGAATTGTCTTGGTGAAAATACATGTTGCTTGCTAGATGTTATGTTTATGACATTTGTGTCCTATATTCAGAGGATATGGAATGATAGGAAGAATTGTCTTGGTGAAAATACATGTTGCTTGCTAGATTTTATGTTTATGACATTTGTGTGCTATATTCAGAGGATATGGAATGATAGGAAAGATTGTCTTGGTGAAAATACATGTTGCTTGCTAGATTTTATGTTTATGACATTTGTGTGCTATATTCAGAGGATATGGAATGATAGGAAAGATTGTCTAGGTGAAAATACATGTTGCTTGCTAGATTTTATGTTTATGACATTTGTGTGCTATATTCAGAGGATATGGAATGATAGGAAAGATTGTCTAGGTGAAAATACATGTTGCTTGCTATATTTTATGTTTATGACATTTGTGGTCTATATTCAGAGTGTATGGAATGATAGGAAAGATTGTCTAGGTGAAAATACATGTTGCTTGCTAGATTTTATGTTTATGACATTTGTGTGCTATATTCAGAGGATATGAAATGATAAGAAAGATTGTCTATGTGAAAATACATATTGCTTGCTAGATTTTATGTTTATGACATTTGTGTGCTATATTCAGAGGATATGGAATGATAGGAAAGAATGTCTAGGTGAAAATACATGTTGCTTGCTAGATTTTATGTTTATGACATTTGTGTGCTATATTCAGAGGATATGGAATGATAGGAAAGATTGTCTAGGTGAAAATACATGTTGCTTGCTAGATTTTATGTTTATGACATTTGTGTGCTATATTCAGAGGATATGGAATGATAGGAAAGATTGTCTAGGTGAAAATACATGTTGCTTGCTAGATTTTATGTTTATGACATTTGTGTGCTATATTCAGAGGATATGGAATGATAGGAAGGATTGTCTTGGTGAAAATACATGTTGCTTGCTAGATGTTATGTTTATGACATTTGTGTGCTATATTCAGAGGATATGGAATGATAGGAAGAATTGTCTTGGTGAAAATACATGTTGCTTGCTAGATTTTATGTTTATGACATTTGTGTGCTATATTCAGAGGATATGGAATGATAGGAAAGATTGTCTTGGTGAAAATACATGTTGCTTTCTAGATTTTATGTTTATGACATTTGTGTGCTATATTCAGAGGATATGGAATGATAGGAAGGATTGTCTTGGTGAAAATACATGTTGCTTGCTAGATTTTATGTTTATGACATTTGTGTGCTATATTCAGAGGATATGGAATGATAGGAAAGATTGTCTTGGTGAAAATATATGTTGCTTGCTAGATTTTATGTTTATGACATTTGTGTGCTATATTCAGAGGATATGGAATGATAGGAAGGATTGTCTTGATGAAAATACATGTTGCTTGCTAGATTTTATGTTTATGACATTTGTGTGCTATATTCAGAGGATATGGAATGATAGGAAGGATTGTCTTGGTGAAAATATATGTTGCTTGCTAGATTTTATGTTTATGACATTTGTGTGCTATATTCAGAGGATATGGAATGATAGGAAAGATTGTCTTGGTGAAAATACATGTTGCTTGCTAGATTTTATGTTTATGACATTTGTGTGCTATATTCAGAGGATATGGAATGATAGGAAAGATTGTCTAGGTGAAAATACATGTTGCTTGCTATATTTTATGTTTATGACATTTGTGTGCTATATTCAGAGGATATGGAATGATAGGAAAGATTGTCTAGGTTAAAATGCATGTTGCTTGCTAGATGTTATGTTTATGACATTTGTGTGCTATATTCAGAGGATATGGAATGATAGGAAGGATGGTCTAGGTGAAAATACATGTTGCTTGCTAGATTTTATGTTTATGACATTTGTGTGCTATATTCAGAGGATATGGAATGATAGGAAAGATTGTCTAGGTGAAAATACATGTTGCTTGCTAGATTTTATGTTTATGACATTTGTGTGCTATATTCAGAGGATATGGAATGATAGGAAAGATTGTCTAGGTGAAAATACATGTTGCTTGCTAGATTTTATGTTTATGACATTTGTGTGCTATATTCAGAGGATATGGAATGATAGGAAAGATTGTCTAGGTGAAAATGCATGTTGCTTGCTAGATGTTATGTTTATGACATTTGTGTGCTATATTCAGAGGATATGGAATGATAGGAAGGATTGTCTAGGTGAAAATACATGTTGCTTGCTAGATTTTATGTTTATGACATTTGTGTGCTATATTCAGAGGATATGGAATGATAGGAAAGATTGTCTAGGTGAAAATACATGTTGCTTGCTAGATTTTATGTTTATGACATTTGTGTGCTATATTCAGAGGATATGGAATGATAGGAAAGATTGTCTAGGTGAAAATACATGTTGCTTGCTAGATTTTATGTTTATGACATTTGTGTGCTATATTCAGAGGATATGGAATGATAGGAAAGATTGTCTAGGTGAAAATACATGTTGCTTGCTAGATTTTATGTTTATGACATTTGTGTGCTATATTCAGAGGATATGGAATGATAGGAAGGATTGTCTTGGTGAAAATACATGTTGCTTGCTAGATGTTATGTTTATGACATTTGTGTGCTATATTCAGAGGATATGGAATGATAGGAAAGATTGTCTTGGTGAAAATACATGTTGCTTGCTAGATTTTATGTTTATGACATTTGTGTGCTGTTCTATATTTCACCTAGTTATTATTTCATGGGGATGTTCTGTATTTTGCTGTAAAATTCTTGTTATATTAATTAGTGGTAGCTATAAGTATAAAGCTCTCCAAGTACCTATTGATGTTATGTTGCCCGTTGGAATTTCTCATCACCTTTTGTTTTAACAAAATGTTTTTTTTATTGAAGATACACAATAGTGACTCATTATGCCCCCCCATCTAAAGAATATCACCAATTTTCATACTGTTTGTTCAAACGCATTACATTTGTGCACAAACAACCCAAAAATGGACTCATTATACATGTGTTGCACATTTACCCCCAAACAAAATACTTGCTTTCCATAAGTATTAATATAAAATTGCCCTTTTTCCTTCAAAATCCTCAAAAATCGACCCATTATGCCCCACCCCCACCCTATTTGTCTACATGTTTTAAATTCGTTTTAAAGCAGAAAAAAAAGCTAAATTTGAGAAGTAAAAATATTATCCATCCCAAATAGTTTCTACGGTGTTGTTATTATCGTACGGTAGAATACTAAATAGTTTCTACAGTGTTGTTATTATCGTACGGTAGAATACTAAATAGTTTCTACAGTGTTGTTATTATCGTACGGTAGAATACTAAATAGTTTCTACAGTGTTGTTATTATCGTACGGTAGAATACTAAATAGTTTCTACAGTGTTGTTATTATCGTACGGTAGAATACTAAATAGTTTCTACAGTGTTGTTATTATCGTACGGTAGAATACTAAATAGTTTCTACAGTGTTGTTATTATCGTACGGTAGAATACTAAATAGTTTCTACAGTGTTGTTATTATCGTACGGTAGAATACTAAATAGTTTCTACAGTGTTGTTATTATCGTACGGTAGAATACTAAATAGTTTCTACAGTGTTGTTATTATCGTACGGTAGAATACTAAATAGTTTCTACGGTGTTGTTATTATCGTACGGTAGAATACTAAATAGTTTCTACAGTGTTGTTATTATCGTACGGTAGAATACTAAATAGGTTCTACAGTGTTGTTATTGTCGTACGGTAGAATACTAAATAGTTTCTACAGTGTTGTTATTATCGTACGGTAGAATACTAAATAGTTTCTACAGTGTTGTTATTATCGTACGGTAGAATACTAAATAGTTTCTACAGTGTTGTTATTATCGTACGGTAGAATACTAAATAGTTTCTACAGTGTTGTTATTATCGTACGGTAGAATACTAAATAGTTTCTACAGTGTTGTTATTATCGTACGGTAGAATACTAAATAGTTTCTACAGTGTTGTTATTATCGTACGGTAGAATACTAAATAGTTTCTACAGTGTTGTTATTATCGTACGGTAGAATACTAAATAGTTTCTACAGTGTTGTTATTATCGTACGGTAGAATACTAAATAGTTTCTACAGTGTTGTTATTATCGTACGGTAGAATACTAAGTAGTTTCTGTGCTTTAAATTATGCCCCCTCCTTACTCTGATGGGTGTTATATATATATATATATATATATATATATATATATATATATATATATATATATATATATATATATATATAGTAGTGATAAATAAGAAAATATTTTGCATTTATCCATTTAGATTAAATATATATATGTATATATATTTAATCTAAATGGATAAATATATATATGTATATATATTTAATCTAAATAATATATATATTTAATCTAAATGGATAAATGCAAAATATTTTCTTATTTATCACTACTATATTATAATCAAAACCGGTTACTCTAATTTAAATAATTTATACAATATATTATTTTGAAATACTATATTTATAGTCAAATAAAGTTGCAAACAAAATCTTTTGTTTACCTAATTTGCATAATTATATTTTTTAAGCAGTTCAAAATAAATAATTGTTTGCTGTTATTCGATTATAATTTGATTGTCCCATTTACTTATATATATGGAATAGTTTTGTTGCTTTTACCAGTAATTAATTAACAAAAAATAACAAAATATTTTTTAAAATTAACAAAAAATCGAAACAACTTTTCAAAGGACATGCGCCCCGTCCCTCCTACAAGGGGAATACTTTCTTTTAACAAATTATTTATTTCTAATTCTCCTCCGCCGCCTCCACAACAATCGACAAGCGAAACATGTTTTTTTTTAACTTACAAATTATTTTTACATACCTCATTTTTAAAGCATAGTTTTTAAGCAGCATTCATTATTCCTAATATAGAATTTTAAACATAATTTTATAATTAAACACTTTAAAAAAGTTTCTTTTATTCATTTCAGCATTTAATTTTCGTAGTTTTTACATTTTCCGTGAAAAATAAATGAATAACAACAAACTTATTGTTTGATGTTTCGTTTACAAATCGCCTTTTTACTATTCTGTCCAAGTTACGAAAAAATAGATTTGTAGTATAATTGTAGATATACATCCTCTGTTAAATCACCCCACCTTCCAGTAAACAAAAAATAGATTCTTCTTTTTTAAGCGATTACGTATGAACACCCTTAAAAACTTGGCAGAAAGAAGAAATAAACGCTTACTTTAGAATTTAGAGTAGGGATCAATGATTCCCTCATTTCCAGACTATTCTAGCATTTTAGGGCATTAACTAAATTCCTTTCTTTTCTGTTATGGGAACTAAGTCTATAGAGTTTTTCTGGTGGGGGGAGAGGATCTGTCTACTTTACATGTGATTTTGTGATCTTGCCACTTGAACTTAGGGTTAGTGGTTAAAAATAATTTGATTGATTCCTCTAACAAGTTAGAATATTTCGGAGATGGAGGATCATTTTACGTTAAATAAACAAACTCTTATTCTTCTGTTCTTCTCATGAAATATCCTTGTTATGATGTATCCACGCCGATGTCGTTGGTGGTTATGAATTCAAATTCTGGTTGTCGAACGAAGAAAGCATTGGCGTGCTCATAGTTTAGTAAAATAAAATGGGTCGTTCAGTTTTAAAGCATTGCTGGGTCAGTATTATAAATTGAAAATAGAAGCCATTATCAATGCAAGATTAATTAAAAAAAATTTTTACTTTAATCTTATTAATTTCGGAATAAAATTCCATCATCAGAGTTGACCAGTATTGTGTCATATTTTTTTTTCATCAAAAACACAAAAACAAAAATAAACAAACTCTTATTCTTCTGTTCTTCTGATGAAATATCCTTGTTATGATGTATCCAAGCTGATGTCGTTGGCGATTATTAATTCAAATTCTGGTTGTCGAACGAAGAAAGCATTGGATATATATATACATTTATTTATTTATTCAATGGACATTATACATTATTTTGCTAATCCATTGCTACCTTCGGTTGCACGGAAACACTGGAAACTCAACTCGCAGGGTTAAAGATACCAAAATATGACCGATTTATCAGCCGATGTTATGATAGTGTGACCATAATGGTAATTCTTTGTCTGGTGAGTAAGAAATAGTCTAGGGTTCAACTAAAAGGAGGAATCTGTATTTATAGAATGACTCATACTAAAAAGAATGAGGATCTTTCTATTTCTCCTATAACACTGAATTAGACTATATATATATATATATATATATATATATATATATATATATAAGAAAGGAAGGATGAGGGTAAATTTAACCAATATTTCTATGTACTTGCATGACGTTTTTCTTAAAATTATCATCCTGCGGAAGTCTTACAAATAAAGACGAAATGTTGATGAATATATAAAAAAGCATCTTTTGGTTTTTCCTTTTTCATTTCCCATAAAATAATTAATAAATATTTATATATATATATATATATATATATATATATATATATATATATATATATATATATATAATATTCTAAATAATCCTCACTTTTTATGTTTTATTTTACTGAAATCTCATTTCAATCTCATTTTTCTTTCAGGTATCCCGACTAATCTGTATGTCAATGTCAGCAACGTGGAGGCAGGAGGCGTCAAAAGGATAGAACTGCTGAATTTAAAAGGTGGCACTTTGGATACTTTTCGTGCTGTACCGCGGCCTTATAACAGTTCAATATACAGTGTTGAAAATATTGAGCCACCATCCGTCTTCTTCTACGTCAAGGTTAGTTTCTCAAAAATTCTTTAAATTTACTATTTTGAAAACATGCAGATTCTTTTCCATAAAACAGAACTTTAAAAAATAAGAACGGATATTCTCCTCTTTTTTTTGGGGGGGGGGGGGGTCATTTTACTTCAGTCGAAGTTCTCAGAAATCAAGGGACCCTTTATTGGGGCTAACATTTGATTTCTATATGAGATACATAGATATTCGAATATTCCATTAAAGTCCTCTTCTGCCTTTCAAACGTTGAGTTTATAAAGAAGTTAGGAACATTAATTTTCCTTTCACTAATTGACCAGCTAACTATGTTATAGCATATCTTTCTTGTGGTCTTTTAGTATTACCGGATTCCAGGACAAGAATTAATCTAGTCTGGTGGAGTATCTAGCTTAGTGCTGTTACTAGAGGTAACATCACTTGGAGAAGGTGCACCATTACTCGTATAAACCAATGTGGGTAGGCCATAATGAGGGGATCTTATTTAGGCTTCGAACACTATATTATTTTGAATATTTAGTCAGGGTTTTTTGTAGGACGAAGTATCCTCGTATCAGGTTGTCCTGACAAACCCCTGTACACAGAGACCTTAGATACTCGAGGTAAGTGTCTAATAGGCATTCAAGTTCTCTCCAAATTATTATTAACATGTTGGTGCTGGTGTGATTGCAAAAATTCGAAGTAGATGGAGTAAATTCAGGGAACTTCTCTTTTACTATTCAGCAGAGTGTTCCCACTGTCGACCAAGGGAAGAGGCTATCAGTGTGGTGTGATGATGTACGGTTGAGGACATGGGTTGCATAGAGAGAAATGATATGAGAATTATACAAAGAATATGTAATGTGAGTCTTAAGGACAGGCTTAGATCTGATGACCTCAGAGGAAGATTAAATCTGGATAGTATAGGAAGATGTGTGTAGAACCGAAGACTTGGTCACATTAAAAGAATGGATGAAAGTTTTTGTGTTAGTTAGTAAATGTAGAACAATTGAGGTAGCAGAGTCAGTTGGCATGAGAAGGCCAAGGCAAACATGAAAGGAAGTAATAAGGTAGAATTTGAAAGCAAAAGGGATAAATAAAGACCTGGCTAGAGATATCAATTTGTAAAAGACGTCCAACACTTGCCAGCATGTAAAATGGACGTTAAAATGATGATGATGATGATGATGATTCTTCTTCTTCTTCTTCTTCTTCTTCTTCTTCTTCTCCTCCTCCTCCATCCGGTGAGTAAAATGATGTGGCCATTCACTCTGTGCATTTAGTGATAACAATGCCATTTCACATATCAGTATGACAGACCTCATGAAAATGTCATTTAAAACTTAAGCATGACAGACCTCATGAAAATGCCATTTGAAACGTAAGCGTGACTGACCTGAGAATATACTTTGTTTTTACTAATAAGTCACCACTCATCAATGCCAAAAGCCACTCAAGGATAAAGGGTTAATGAGATGGAGTTGAATGATGAAGAATATTATGAGAGGATTTAAAATGATGAATGGAATGAATAAAATTTGATGACTTATGAGGACGGTTTATGACAAGTATTATCTCCCCAGTTATTATCTGAGGCACTGGCAGGTCCATTATGACATCATCCCACAACGTCTAACTCTTTATGAAGAAAACAAAAAACTTTGCCTTCGCGTGGAGTCAAGTAAATAAGGACTTATTGTTATGGTACCTACCCTACAGACTACATGAACTCTTCCGCTTCGTTATAAATACCAGGCGCACATGTTTCCTGGTGTTGGACCCAACCCCAGCCCGATCAGTCTCTCATTAACTCCGGTTGATTGAGGATGTCGGGATGGGGTAATACCAGTCGAGGATTCGTTCTCGACAATCAGTCCGGCAGGAACTGGGCCATTTAGTTGGCCTTTTATCTGCCGGGCTGAGGTATATTGTCCTGGGTTTTCCTAGGAGGTGCCCCCTCCCAGGCCTTGCCTTCCCTCTTTGGGGAGGGGTAAGTTTATTGCTTGCTGCCTGAGGCGCCCTTACCGGGGAATGCCGACGGGGTTGCCCAGGCTATTTTTGATAGGCCAGTGTGCTCCTCCTTTAGGGGCGCTGGCTGGCTTGATCTCCCCACTTTCCGACCTTGTGTCACATATTGCTTTGTGGGAAGCGATTAAATACCTGGAACTACCCCAGTCTTATACTTGCCGGTCCACAACACTTATGAAATAAGCTGTTTTTGTTATTCAAGCTTTAGGAGAATCCTAAAAAATCTCGGTGGCACTATTTCAGAACAACTTTTTTATATATTAATAAAAGTTTTATTTACTAAAAAGTATTTGTCTATGTTCTGTTTTTAAATAACTTTGCTATTCATTATTACATTATTAAAACTACATCAAGTTAACTCCCGTACTATGCCGGGTAGTGACAGTTAGCAATGAAAAAGTTTATTATTTTTAAAATTTTATGTTGAATTTCAATTCATGCATTTTTTTTTTCAAATCCAAGCAATGAAAATGCTATCACAAACTTAAACATGACAGCCCTACAAATATACTATTTCAAATTTAAGCATGACAGACCAACGAAAATGCTATTTCAAACTTAAGAATGACAGACCAACGAAAATGCTATTTTAAACTTAAGCGTGACAGACCACCGAAAATTCTATTTCGAACTTTATGTGACATACTGATTGACCAACTTTCATAATGATGCATCTAAAAAGATAAAATGCATTTAACAATGAAAATGCTATTTCAAACTTAAGCATGACAGACCAACGAAAATGCTATTTCGAACTTAAGCATGACAGACCAATGAAAATGCTATTTCAAACTTAAGTATGAACGAACGAAGAAAATGTTTTACTAATTGTATACAATTAGTTGAATACAGTCACTATTTTATCCCTAGTTGGGGGGGGGGGGCATGCGTTTCCCCAATGATATTAGTGCATAAATGAACCTAATCGATTTGGTAGAATTTGAACTTGACATAGCCGATCCCATAGTCCATGGCTGTATCCATTGGGCCAACCATGCACCTCCCTTCTTTATTCATGTATTAAAACCTTTCTTTGGGGCCAATAAGTATAAGCGTATATACTGTGGTTTAAATGAATGAAAGTAATGGGGACTCAAACTTACCTTACCCCTGTGGAAGAACTGCCATAATTATGGTAAAGAAACGAGTGAGAAGGATCGTTTCTTTTTTTTTCTTTTTTTTGCTTTTTAGTAAAGTAAGAAACTTAGCGATAGTTAAGAAGAAAAAGAAAAAGAAGAATTGTTATATATGTTGCCCCCTCAATGCCTCCTATGAAATAAAATTCACAATCCTTTGTACAAATAAACTTCAATCTATGTCTGACTTGCCCACCAAGTTTCAGTGATGAATATCCAACAGTCTTTATTTTATCACCATTCAGTTATATGGTGGATACTTTGGTGAACGTTTCATCAGTAGAATGTGTGACCCTGAATGGACTTTACACTCACCGGATATTTACCCCCCCCCCCCCGATTTTTATCTGTGGGGTTATCTCAAAGATAATGTCTATCAAAAAATCTCCATACTATCCTTGAACTGAAGAGGGTCATCACAGCTTAAATCTGTCGTATCCAGGTGTGCTTGCAGCATGATATTAAATGGCAATAAAACAAAAACTGTTGGACATTCATGATTGAAACTTGGTGGTCAAGTCAGGCATAGAGTGAAGTTGATTTGTACCAAATATAGTTGGATTGTAGAAAGGGTTGTGAATTTTTTTAACGATTTCATGAGTGGATAGCATTTAATTTAGGTGACTCTGTAGTTAAGAGGATTACGTGCGTGTGAGAAAGAGAGGGTGATAGGGAGGGGAGAAAGAGAGAGAGAGAGAAGCATAACTAATACACAAAATATAACTTAGATTATTTTTCTAATTTTAGATAACATAGACCACATTTGATAAGCACTTCCCTTTTGTTCCATATGCAAGCATTACAAATTTGGCAAATCAAAATCAAACTTTTTGATTGTCCATATAAGTTGGACAGACAAACTAACTCTTTCCAATTGCAGATATAGCTTTTATGTGCATGGATATTTTAAAGGAGCTCATTAGTTCTCTACCGGACTAATAATGCTTAATTCGGCTATTTTCTTTGACAGGGTCTGATGGAAACCATTCTGTGTGCATTTTATTCCACCAGCCATAGTCTGTGATGTTTGCTAAAGGAACCATTCCTTCTCTAACATGCGGAACAAATATGTCTTGAGAAACCGGTGCCAAATAGAATAGAATACAAAAAAATATTCCTATTGCTGATAAAGAGTAGCAATCAGGATTCTCCACTAATGAGACAAGAATTTGTCTAAAAGCAATGCCTAAAAAACAAAATCTTTCTGTTATCCGCAAAAATAAGAATTTTAAAAAATTGTTAAGAACTCATTTTTGAGACAATGCCATCTAAATTAACCATAAAATGTTGAAGAAAAGGTTACATAAATAAATATAAACAGTTAAAAAACTCAATAATTCATTTTTGAAAGGGTGGTTTTTATGTTTAGTTTTGCTTAACAATTAATGTTAAAGTTGAACTAACTAATAAAACAACAACTTTTAAGCAAAATTCGACTTTATTCATCAACATAGTCTCATTCTAGTGTGATACACTGATTCTAACACTTCTCTAAGAATTCGATGCCTTTTTTGTAAAACGATTTGTCTTTGGTCTGAAAATATGCCTGATTTTCCAAATTCACTGCTTCATTGGATCCAAATCTCTTTCCTTGAAGCATTCTTTTGAGGTCTGCAAACAGCCAGTAGTCACTGGGATTATATATGGGGAATAGGGTGGGTGCAAAAGCAATTCGAAATGCAATTCATGTAGTTTTGCTATAAAAAAACAACGCATATAAAAATCCCTTCTAAGCAAACATACCTAAACAACCAATAAACACTAATGAAAACAGTTTTTAAATAAAATTTAAATAAAATTAATAATTTTTTTACCCCCTATCCTTATACAAATAATAGCAACAAACAGACAGCAGTCAAGGAATAACCATTATAAGAAATTCACAAAAGCGGGCACCGCTTGTCTTAAACCGGTGATTTGTGTTTTTTCCCCTTTGTCTTAAAGTCTTCGTCTAATGAATGGTGCTGAAGAGTCGGTTTTCCACTATAAGCCAGTTCTATCCCATAGTCAAATCGACGAAACCCCAGTACACTCAACAGACAATGTAATGTATAGTTGTTTTTTTGCAGAACGTACAATCGAGCACTTCCTTGTTTTTGTCAATTAACTTATGATATGTGATATGTATATATAATGGCCCCTTTTAAGATAAATAAATCTTAATTGTCGAGCACTCTCTGAAATTATAAAAATCTGAGGTCGTTAAGCTATGGAACCAAAGCTTACACACCTGCGTGTTTAAGCACTTTTTGATCTTTGAACGTTTGAACCCTGCCGCTGGCTTTAAATGTATCTTTATTTCAGTACTGTCTGTGGTGATTTCCGTACGCCTAATGGATTAGGGCGTAAGATCGTGATTCTCTTCTAAATCAACGAAGTGCGTTCGGGCCCGTCTGACCGCCTAGAAACCACCACTTCCTGCACTGATGAGGACGTAAGTCAGAAACAACGTTGGCTGTAGAAAAATACACTTTAATATTTTATTAAAAACATATTCATATATATATATATATATATATATATATATATATATATATATATATATATATATATACTAGCAGGTCTACTCCGCGTTGCCCGGGGTCATATGCTTTTTCGTCGACTGATTACATATATAGTAACAACCTCCTTTAAGATAAATAAATCTTAAATGTCGAACACTACCTGAAATTATAAAAATCTGAGGTCGTTAAGCTATGGAAGCAAAGCTTACACGCCTGCGTGTTTAAGCACTCTTTGATCTCGGAACGTTTGAACCCTGCCGCCAGCTTTAAATGTATCTTACTTTCAGTAATGTCTATGGTGATTTCCGTTGGCCTAATAGATTAGGGTGTGGGATCGTGATTCTCTTCTAAATGTACGAACTGCGTTCGGGCCTTCTGACCGCCTGAAACCCACCACTTCCTGCACTGATGAGGACGTAAGTAAATACGTAATTAAATACACTTCAATATTTAATTTTAAAAAATATTCATAGTATATATATATATATAAAATAAAATTATCACATTATTTATATAAGTTCCAAGAATTTAAATACAACAAATAATTGGCATACGATCGTTTCTAAAACGATTTGGAATATTTTATTTTGTATTATACTTTAGATGATTCCAAAAGTATCTTCTTCAGTGCTCCTAATAACATCAGAAATAGAAGTCAAGCAAGAAAAACATCAAATTCTAGTATTATATATATATATATATATATATATATATATATATATATATATGTAATCCGGTTCTCTGCATTATATATATATCTATATATATATATATATATATATATATATGAGTATAGCATTTAACAGGTGGAAATCAGTGCTTGAAAGGGGTGACTTCAGGGTTAATATGACAAAGATGAAGCATATGATATCTGACGCTAAAGAGATGATATCTGTTCCAGAAGCTGTTCCATGCAGCATCTCTAGGCTTGGAACTGAATCGAACTCTATAAAATGTAGAACATGCAATAAGTGGTGCCACAAAAGACGCACCGATCTGCCATTATTGGTCCTGCTTTGTTTCGCGGATGCTATCTGTCTGTCACTTTGCCGAGCATCATAATCTTCGCTCGCTTCTTCCATCATACCGGCGGTTTGTTCGTGGGCTGAAATCAAATCCCACAATAAAATATAACAAGGCTTCTCCTTTTTAATTTAGAGCCATTTATTACTTTTTAGCTTGTCGATACTGAGCAAGTTCGTTGTAGAAGAAAGAGAGGCTTACGCTAGTTAATTTTCTAACTACTTAGCTACTTGTAAAGGAAGGAAGATGGGGGACATCGTCTGGCTCTCATTTTTGGGGATACGAAATCCCCTAGCTTATGTAATCGCTACATGGCTAAAGCGTGTTGGCTCGTCGGTTTCCAAGTCCAAACTGCTAATCTCAACTTAGTTTACCCACCAGAAAAACTGTGACGTCACGAAACCTTGTGATCGACGCACAGGTGTGACCTAACCCTTGACCCCCGAGGTCTCGTCAACTGTCATCCGAACCGTGAGAAAACATTGCACCAAAGTTGCACGAGGTGACTCCGCTACAAATCGCGCAAGTCAAACCCGATCTCCAACAGATATGTCCACCCCCATAGGGTTACTATCCAACATGATGATGAATACTATGAGAGGATTGAAAATCTTCACATATCCCCCCCAACTCAAAACAATGGCCGACCCAGAAAACAGCAATTCTTTCCTCTTAATCATAAACATCGCTCATGATATATGAGGACTAAAAGACAAAATATGAGGGGGGGAGTTACGAGGCTGTCAAAAGGAAACTCAGGAATCTTTTGCTCTCTATCAGTGTAGATAGCCGTTGGCTCCTATGGAGCTCATCTGCCCTTTGACAGCTCTTTCTTTTTTGCGTTGCCGAGTGTACTTACACCTACCTCATTGTACAAGCCAGGGTTTGCCTTATGGAGCTGCCAGTTAAGTCGTCGACAGCTCGACCATAGAACAGGTAATACGAGTTTATATGGTATAAGTAGCAGGTAAGAAAGCAGACCAGACCTGACATCTTGTCTGGCTCTGGTGGCCGTCAGTGATTGTTTAATGGTGATGGGTAACGCGGGGTCACAGTACTGGAAGAGCTAAGATTAAACTTAGTAAGAAAAGTTTTTTGAGCCGTATGAAATGAATAAAGCCAACTCAACTCCATTCTTTGAGTATTTTAGCAGATGGTCTTTTATTTGAGGGTCTCACATACAGTCACGTCGAAGATGAAAACAAGGAGAAAACATTATTTATTGTGATTTACGAGTCCATATTAATTTGTGTCTGTTGCTCTACTAACCACCAACTAAATTACCCTTTAACCCCTTCCTTGATTATGCCAAGTATTCACATGATAGCCATTCTAGGCATTTTTTAAATTTTTACAATCCCAAGTATTTGCGTTATATCACTGAAACTAAGTGTATTTTCATAAAAAATATTTTCAAATTCACTTAATCAAATATGAAAGAGATAATTAAGTAAATAAAAACTTGCCTTGTTTTGTATGAGTAATTAAAAAAAGGGAAAGGGAAGATATTAACAAATCTCTTCTTCCTTCTTTGATGATGTAATTGTTCATTGAATTTCCGTTTATTATATTTTTTAATTCCCACATTCGTCTGTTTTTACTTCTTGCCTCGCCAGACAGTACTGTCCTTGATACTTCTCAGTGCAGTCAAACGAAAAATGATCCTGATTCAAAACGAGTTAACATACCCACCTGAATATATATTACACAAGATTATATGATATTAGGGTTTCCCATAACTCAATTAAAAAGTCTGACTGTCATTAAAATATGCTTATATGATTGCCTTTTCTTGCTTTGCGTTGCTCTGGACCTGATAATTATTATCTCTTTCTATTTTCATTTAGTTCAACCATGACTGTTTTCTAAAAAGTGTCAACGAAACAAGATTTCACACAAAATTTGAAAACAAGGTGAAACTGTTTTGCTGGTGATATTAAATAAAATGCTAAATATTTTTAAATTGCTTTTCACAACAAAAAAGAAATCAAGATGTGGTTTTAACTTGAAAAACATTGTTGTTATTCATTTTACACTTGGGTAACAACGACGTGTGTTGTTTTTGTAACAACGCTTTCTCATGTCCTATTTAATGCTTCGCAAAGAGGGAACACTGCTAAAAAGATTATCATCACTTATTTACAGACTAATAGGTTTTTTAACAGTTGCCCTTTTCCATGTCTACCCGAAAAGTATTTATTCATGAAAATCATGCCCTCTTTTTTCGTTATGGAAGATTGTAATATCTTGCAAGCGTGTACGTTTTTCCAGCTCTTCTGAACACTACCCCAGTCTTAGAATACCAAATGAGCAGTAACAATGGAATATATGAACATTCTCAATGACCTCTCCTAGTTGTTTTCCCTTGTTTCTTTCCACACTGGTTTTCTCTTTGTTCCTTCTTCTGCTGTAGATTTCTTTTCGATACTCACTGCTTTCTGTATTACCTGAAGTGTTCGAACTATGGTTTTCATCTTACATTTTATTCTTACAACGTTTCGGCCGATGTTTTATCGCCGACCTTCTTTAGATGTGTCTTGTCGAACTCGGTAATCTGTCAAAATTTCAAACTGAACTCTTTATTTAATACTCAGGGAGAGATTATTCTCGTTCTGTCAGCCATGACCGGGTAGAAGTCTTAAAAAATTCTTAATTATATTCTTAGTATCATCCATACTGAGGATTGAACCTTCAACCCCCAGAAGACTGTCACTTAGAACTCATTATACATAGCAATTTATCCGTTGTGCCACCAATCTATGTGTTTTCTTTTTTTCTAAATAACGCATTTATAGATGCCAATCGTAACATCACTTATTCAAATTTCTAGTTTATCTTCTATGCTCCATTGTCACTGAAAACTTAGTATTATTATGCAGGGCAAGAGTTGAGATGGAGAAACGTTATAGATTATTTGGGCCGTCTGTAACTATAAAATTCTGATTTTCATAAATGTAGAAATGCGTGACAGATCAAAGAAAATATATCAAATTTAAGTGTGACAGACCAAAGAAGATGTTATTTCGAATTTAAGTGTGACAGACCAAAGGCAATTCTAATTAAAACTTAAGCATGACAGACCAAATAAAATGTTATTTCAAATTAAAGTATGACAGACTGACTGACAGACTAATAGATGAAAAAGCGTATCACAGATGCAAAGACACATCTAAAAAAACACTGTTCATGCGCATTAATTTTTTTGTTTTTTTTACTATTAGGTCACAACTTATAAAGGCCAAGAGCCACTCGAGGATTGATGGGTTAATGAGACGGAATGGTTATATTCAGCTTATGATCAGCTATTTTTTTTACATACATGGTGACTACAAAAGATACCACCTATGGACTCTTTAATAAAATTCATAATTTTTTCTGTAATCCAATCATATTTGGTACAAATAAACTTCAGTCTATGTCTAACTTGTCCACCAAGTTTCAGCCATGAATGTCCAACAGTCTTTGATTCATCAACGCTCAATTATATATTCCTAATGTGTGAAGCCATTCATAATCACACCTTTTACTGATGAGGCGATCATTAAAGTGTCCCTGCAGCCATTCAAACACGTAAGAAGATAGTCTGCAAAGGCCACTTCATTCCATCAGGTGCACTTCATGGGTTTCAATATCAAAACATGGGATCATTGGTCCTTACTGGTTTGAAGATAAGAATGAATGGTCAGTCATAATCAATACTGACCGCTACATAGTGGTCGCTAAGTATTTTTAGGTAAACGAGGAGATTCTTTGAGAGATGAAACAAGAGAGGAGTGTGTCAGAGTTATTGACAATTCTGCACGTCATATGCATTTGTGCTTGCAATGAGAGGTGCACATTTGCAGCATATTATTGAAAGGTAATAAAACAAAGACTGTTGAACATTTATGACTGAAACTTGGTGGACAAGTTCATTTTTACCAAATATGGTTCGATTGTAGAAAGGATTGTGGATTTCATTAACGATTCCATGAGTGGCATTTTGGAGGGGGTCACTTTGTATCTGGCTAGTTTCCGATACAGGTCAAAATGCTTTAAAATACTACTATTTTCAAGGAGGAGGGGAAGGCTTCAAATCTTGACCAAGAATATAAGAGGAAAGTGACTTTGTCTCCTTAGTCTTTTGGCTAGGAGCAAAATGTAGTATCTGTTCTGATACTTGAATTCATCTTTTCTATCCTCAATAAATGAAGGAGAAATCCTTCTCGACTGAGGCAATTTAAATTTTGTCCCAACACAGAGTGCCCCTATTTTGGGAGCTGGATTTTCACCACATTAAAAACTGACCTTGTGTCTAACTCTACCCTTGTAGTAAGTAAATAGGGACTTTACAGCCACTCCCACTTTTTCCAAACAGTCACCCATCTAAGTACTGACCAGGTTCAACATTCCTTAACTTCGCTGATCTAGTCCAAAATGATGTTTCAAACTGTAATGTCATGAATCTGTCTTTCCTCCTTCTAATTATGGGTTAAATAACAGGGTAGGCTAGATACTCAAGTTTTTTTAAGATGACTAGTTTAGGAAAAAGAAAACTTCTCTGCTTATCCCAGCAGTGCTTCAGGTTGTCTTAAATTCCTTCCTGACTCTGTAATTCAGCAATTCCAGATCAGAAGAAGTGCAGGTAGGGATTGTGCCACCATTGTTTCAGTATCGATTCATTATTTTTAAATATATTTCCTTTTATCTATTTTTCTCCGTCCGTGTGTAAGACAGACAGAGATTTATTTAGCTACGATAATAATATGTGAACTAAAGTCTTTTATAATTTGAACATTTTCAGATTTATGGAATCGATGATAAAGGTTTTGCTTTCCAAAGGATAACGCCAACAGCCATCAGCTCTCAGATTCCCACAATTCCTGATGTCTACATGCCGCCGGTTACAAAAGGATTTTATGGAAAAACAGCCGTTCTTACTTGCGAAGTCATGAGCCTTGTGCCTTATCATGTGCAGTGGTTCAGAGAAGCAGTCGAATTGGGAAGTCGCAGCTATTTTAGGTTTGTATATGTTTCAAAACAACATGACACAGACGGATACATAGATCAATTGATAGGCGTCTTTGTTTGTTTCGTTTACAAGATTATGACAATAGCTGACACTAGTATATGTTGTGTATATGCCTGTAAAAAGAAAGATATTATTATCTATACCTACCTAAGATACGGCATAGTCATGTTCACACATCGGTTCTCGTTAAATCATAGAAGTTAAGCTACATTGACTCTGGTCATTACCAGATGGCTGAGCATTTGGGAATACCAGCTGCTGTATGTAAAACAAGGAAGTCTGCTCAACCTGCCCAGAGGGAACACTGGACCAGCCACCAGGTACCTATGCGACGATGTGACATAGATAGATACATAGACCAATTAATAAGTAAATAGATATATAGCTTGTTTCTTTAGGTTATTTAATGCCAAAGCAAAACACCTATTCTGACTGATACATTGTAGACCATTGATTGAACACAAGTTGCTATTCTGACTGATACATTGAAGGGCACATTCAGACAACATATTTTTCCCAACAATATTAGCAACTAAATGGCTACAATAGATTGAACCCAGCATAGCTGTTTTCATAGTCTACGATGGTATCTATTAACCCAATCACACACACCTTAAATAAAGAGTGACAGCGACAGCAGTATTAATATATAGAAAGATTTTGTAGATATTATTTTAAAAGATAATTTAAATATCATGGTATTGTTTGGTTTTGTGCTGATCCACACTGGTGCCTCAAAAGTCTGTCTCTACCCTAACAATTTTCTTAGCGGAATAAGTATTTTCAGAAAAAATACTGAAAGAAAATATATTCATACCAATAACATAGTGGGGAAAACTAATGAAAAATAGGCTAGCCCAAATAAAATAGAGATATGTCTGAGTCTGACTTTGAAACTCCAACTGACTTAATTCTATAGAGTAGAAAAAGTAACCTAATTAGTTCTTCTGTTCTTCTCTCCGTAATTTGTCACCTTCTTTATTCCAGTGACTCAAGCAACGCAACCTATAAAATACCTCAAGCCATGCCTCAACACGAAGGGAGATATATGTGTAAAGCACACAACAGTGCTGGGCCAAGCAGTGTACACACAATGTTGGATATAAGTGGTACGTAACACCCTTGTATATAATTCTTTTTAGTTTTTATCATAAGCTAGAAATTTTCAACATTTCTTCTAAACACTAGCCCTGTCTAATTTTTATGAAAGTTTGTAATGGGTAGAATTTTACCGCTGAAATCTGAAAAGTCAAACAAGTACACAAGGGGACACGAGAAGAAGAAGAAGAAGAAGAAGAAGAAGAAGAAGAAGAAGAAGAAGAATATATACACACCCTCTTTCTTATTCCGGTGCTCAGAACAACAGGGCCGACTAAAGAAATTATCACGGTATTTTCTTGACATTGAATGGAAATCAGACTTTTATAGCTATGGATGGCTCAAATAACCTATAATTTTCCTTCAGTCTAATAATAATCACGACACAGCATATATTTATGAAAATCACACATTTATAGTAACCTATCATTTTTCACTATCCTTCCTGAACCAGTCTAATAATAACACATGGGTTTTTATTTATAAAAATCAGGCTTTTATAGTTAAGAAAGTCCAAATGTACTAAAGATTTTATTCATCTCTCTTTTTTATGGAGTTATCAATACTCTGAAATATTCAATGAGAGTTATCTCCCCTTGTTAATTGATTATTTCGAGTTTGGGATGTTATATTTACATACCTACACATGTTTTTTTCTTTTATTATTGACTAGCAGGGGTACCCGGCGTTGCCCGGGGCTCTCCCTCCTCCTCCTCTCCTCTCCGCAAGCAAAATAGGATATTGAGCACTTTTTTCCCTGGACAACGCCGAAGCCTCTGGGTCCTAAATTGACGAAGCCCCCCCCCCCCGGTGCTGGGTCCTATACTGTAAAAGCACCCCCGGTGCTGGGTCCTATACTGTAGAAGCGCCCCGGTGGCTATACTGCAGAAGCAACCCCCCCTGTGCCTGTACTGCAGAAGCCTCTGGATCCTATACTGTAGAAGCACCCCCGGTGCCTATACTGCATAAACACCCATGGTCCCTATTCTGTAGAATCATTCGGGTCCTATATTGTAGAAGCACCCCCGGTGCTGGGTCCTATGCTGTAGAAGCACCCCTGGTCCCTATACTGTAGAAGTACCCCTGGTCCCTATACTGCATAAGAACCCATGGTCCCTATTCTGCAGAAGCACCCGGGTCCTATATTGTATACGCACCCCCGGTGCTGGGTCCTGTACTGTAGATGCACCCCTGGTGCCTATACTGCAGAAGAACCCCCCGCCCAGGTCCATATACTTCAGAAGCCTCCGGGTCCTATATTGTATAAGCACCCCCGCAGGATGAAGATGTTGATAATTCCCCGCCCCCAAAAAATTCCCCCCACCCCACCCGCGTCCCAAACATTCTCCCCCCCCTACCCCCAAAGAACTATTTTTATTTTAAAAGATATAAGTTTAGGTTGCTAGGTGCGGATGTGATTGAGCAACCCTTGTTTCACTGTTATTGATACATCCGGACAGAAGTTATGGGATGACTTGATACAACCAGATAGTGCATTTTTATCAAGTTGTTACATGAATACATTGGCTTATTTCAAAATCACCAGTAAATAACATTGAAAAGGTTTCAAAAAAGCAGACCCGCCCCCGAAAACTGGCCCCGTTGACCCCCGGGGACATTTTTTTTTTTGTAATTTTGAGATATTATGCTCCCAGGTGTTGTCCGGTCCTAAAGATGTCGACTTGTTGACAGTTTGCTGAGTAGTTTTTGAGGAGTAGCTGGACATACAGACAGACAAACATACAGACAACTGCCCTTTATATAATAGACTAGCAGGGGTACCCGGCGTTGCCCGGGGCTCTCCCTCCTCCTCCTCTCCTCTCCGCAAGGAAAATAGGATATTTAGCACTTTTTCCCGGACAACGCCGAAGCCTCTGGGTCCTTAATTGACGAAGCCCCCCCCCCCGGTGCTGGGTCCTATACTGTAAAAGCACCCCCAATGCTGGGTCCTATACTGTAGAAGCGCCCCGGTGGCTATACTGCAGAAGCACCCCCCCCCCCCGTGCCTGTACTGCAGAAGCCTCTGGATCCTATACTGTAGAAGCACCCCCGGTGCCTATACTGCATAAACACCCATGGTCCCTATTCTGTAGAAGCACCCCCGGTGCTGGGTCCTATGCTGTAGAAGCACCCCTGGTCCCTATACTGTAGAAGTACCCCTGATCCCTATACTGCATAAGAACCCATGGTCCCTATTCTGCAGAAGCACCCGGGTCCTATATTGTATATGCACCCCCACAGGATGAAGATGTTGATAATTCCCCCCACCCCTAAAACCCGCCCCCCCAAAATTCCCCCCACCCCACCCGCGTCCCAAACATTCTCTCCCCCCCCTCCCCCCAAAGAACTATTATCATTTTAAAATATATAAGTTTAGGTTGCTAGGTGCGGATGTGATTGAGCAACCCTTGTTTCACTGTTATTGATACATCCGGACAGAAGTTATGGGATGACTTGATACAACCGGACAGTGCATTTTTATCAAGTTGTTACATGAATACATTGGCTGATTTCAAAATCACCAGTAAATAACATTGAAAAAGTTTCAAAAAACCAGACCCGCCCCCCGAAAACTGGCCCCGTTGACCCCCGGGGACATTTTTTTTTTTTGTAATTTTGAGATATTATGATCCCAGGATATGTGCGGTCCTAAAGATGTAAACTTTTTGACATGTCGCCGCGTAGTTTTTGAGGAGTATCTGGACATACAAACAGACAAACAAACAGACAAACATACAGACAACTGCCCTTTATATAGTAGAAGAAGAAGAAGATAGAAGAAGAAGAAGAAGATATCATTTTAGTTTTTAAGCTAAAAATACTTTATTAATGATATGAAAATTTTGTGGCTATTCATTTTCCAGTTGTAATGATGACAAAGGTATTACCTTACGCCTCTGCCAATGAGACACGCTGTAACAGCTAATCTTAAAAATGCAATTGCACAAAGGTCAACAACTCCAGAAGTCTCCACTGCCACTGTGTAGTAAGATAAGAAACTGGTGTATAAAAAATAGGATTAGTAAATTTAAAGTACGGTTAAAAATTAAATAGCATGGAATTTTTCAAGTAGAAGACATAACGGTGCTTCTGTATTTTTGGGACAGAGTAAATTTCATTTTCATTTTAGAAGAGTCAGTAGACAGGGGAGATAATTCAAACTGGTTTTTTTTTGTTGTAGCCATAACCCATAAGGAAAATCCGGAGAATTAGTAAGAAAATAAATTTTAAAAAGGGTACTTATGCAGTTTACAGACCGGGCTGAAATAATAACGTTATAATTTAGAAAGCCATTCTTAACATGGGAAGGTGGGGGTTGATTAACTATTCTGTACTTTCACGTAATAATTTAATAAACAGAATAGTTAAGGCCCCCCCCCCCTGTGCAGGCAAAGGGTATCCATTGTCTCTCGAGACCGAAAGGAAACCTTGGAAAGCAATCAGCATTATGACCAGATCGTGAATGCTAACTAAACTTGTCAACGGAAACTGCTCATTTGCATCTGTGATGCTCACATAATTTGAGTCTGTCATATTGCAAACCTCATTCGAATGAACTTATCATCTAGCAGTGATATTGTTATATACTTATGTTTACCTTCTGTCAAAAATGACCAAAAATAAATTATACTTCACCAGTATTCGCACTAAAATATTTATATAAAATCATAGAATCACATCAGTAATTTAATTTTTCATATATACGAGGCTTGTCTAAAAAGTATCCCACCTGTATTTTTTCTGTGCGAAATAGAGACGATAAGGCAGCGCCACTCTACACAGTGAAGGAAGACACATTCATGCGCATGTGTGAATTTTATCACTGCCTTCTTGCATGTTTGTCGCTGCCTGTCGGTCACTGAGTGAGGTGCTACACAACGTGTTCATCGGATTACCGATTCTCTCAAGATGACTGAACATGTTGAACAAAGGTACTGCATCAAATTTTGTCAAAAGCTTGGTGATTCTCAAAGCAACACGATTCAGCAGGTGTTTGAAGAAGATGCGATGGATGGAACACAAATTAAGGAGTGGTTCAACCGATTCAGAAAATGACCGCACATCAGCAGAGAGTGACCAGCGTCCTGGCAGGCCCCCAAACTGCTCGGAGTACAGCTGTTGTTGAGAGGGTACAAAATTTGGTGATGGTAGATCGTCGTTCAACTGTGCGGGAGATCTCGCAAGAGTGGCTGCAAAATTTGTGCTCAAGTTGCACAGGAAACTGCTAACACTGATCTTGGGTTTCTAAACACTGTGATAACTGGACATGAGTCATGGGTGTACGGGTACGACCCAGAAACAAAAAGACAGTCGTCGCAATGGAAGCCAAAAAAAGTGTGACAGGTGCAAAACAAAATCAAGGTGATGCTGACTGTCTTCTTTGATATCCAAGGAATTGTGCATCACGAATACGCACCGGAAGGACAAACAGTGACAAAGGAGTACTATCAAGACGTTCTCCAGCATCTCCGTGACGCAGTTTGGCACAAAAAACCAAACATGTGGACGGCGAAAAACTGGCAACTGCATCATGACAACGCCTCGGCACATTCATCTCAATTGATCCAACATTTCTTGGCCAAACATGGAATTCCAGTCGTTCGCCAACCTCCCTACTCTTCAGACATGGCTCCTTGCGACTTCTGGTAGTTTCGAAAATTGAAGACGCCACTGAAAAGTTCCTGTTTTGAGATTAGAGAAGAGATAATGCAGAACGCGACGGCAGAGATGAACACCATTCCAAAAGAAGACTTCCAGAGGTGTTTCCGGCAGTGAATAGATCAGTGGGCTAAGTGTGTGAAAGCACAAGGGGCCTACATTGAAAGGGATTAGGGTCCCAACCCCGTTAGGTATTTGAAATATTTTTTCTGGCCTAAGGTCGGATACTTTTTAGACAAGCCTGTAAATTATTATTATCATTTCTGATGATCTAAAAAAAAAAACACCCACTGTTTTCTAAATTCATTTCAGGTGGTAGGGCAAGTATGAATTGGTTGGTTATTTGCTTTCTTACTTTCCTTCATCACTTGAAATCGTTTCACCCAAGGGCTAGAAAAAAGCTCATGTTTTACTCACTAATTTTTGTGTGATGGTATGGAAGTATATATATATATATATATATATATATATATATATATATATATATATATATATATATATATATATATCCAAGTGCTGACGTGGACGTGTGTTAAAAGTGCACAACTGTCTTAACGAAACACATAGCTTCTCCCATTCAAACCAACCCCACGTGCACACAACGCCAAATGGGCCATTGTTAACGGTGAGTGCTCAGTGCTGTAAAACTGGGCCCCACTGCCTTGTAGGCTAAAGTTTTGTCAGAAAGGCTAAGAGTGAGGCAACCTTAACAGAAACCTCCAGAGGAGCTTAGGCCCTGTCAGCTGAGGCATGCATGATCCAAGCATCCCGAGTTTCAGCCATGGGTTTATGGCAATACTATTAGGAGAGACCCCTCTTTAGCCTTTGTTAAAACAGGCATCTCGGACAAGGAAAACTCTGATCTAACACTAGTGACTACTGGTCATCGGGCTGTTTGTCTGTCACCGGGTTCAGAATCACCGATACCCAGAGAGTGGTCGTCGTGTTGCACAAGTGTTGATTACTATAATCTTGTTGCTGTGCTGGTACGTTTGGTGTATGTAATTCATATGTAGATACCAACTAAGTGTCTAGCTTATCGGGATGAATGTAATGAGTAATACGAAATTTAATTTGAAAATGACTGTTTGGAATGTCAGAACGTTACTTGTTTGTTATGGTTCTGACCGTCCGGAGAGAAGAAAAGCACTTGTTGGACAAGAACTTTTACGTTTCAACATTGATATAGCAGCCTTGTCAGAGATAAGATTGTTGGATTTTTCAAAAGTGATTAATACTAGATAGAGCTTTATAAATATTTAATAGTTAAACATTTAAACCGGCTTACACAAAGGCAATTATGTTTCAGCAACCTAATGTTTCGCCGGAGCCGAGAAATGAGAATGAAAATAAATTCGTACAATGAATACAAAAGAAACAGATCCGGAAATCAGAAACGAAAACAAACAATGACACAACAGCACGGCGGATAAATAAATAAAAATATTATATGTATATATATATATATATATATATATATATATTGAAGAGTTCGAATGCAAAAGTGCGATAAATGCCATTTTCAAAATTACGAAGCTATCACTACTAAAAGTGTTTTATTTCAACACTCTAGCACACACCCAAATCATGTTTTACATAATGTGATATCGGCAGAATTTATTTTTTCTTTCAATTTAAATAAGCTTGTAGGGGAAATCTAGAATTAATATATTCGTAATTTTATTGTTAAATATCTCAAATTAAACAAATTGAATTTATCGCGTTTTGCATTCGAACTCTTCGTATATATATATATATATATATATATATATATATATATATATATATATATATATATATATATATATATATTACCTATATATACTCTTCTTCTAAATGCTCACAGGTACATAAAAAATATTTAAGTGGTTGAATTAACATATATATGCGTGTGTGTATCTATATGTATGCATACACGTTATGTGCGTGTGTGTGTATAGTGTATATATATATATATATATATATATATATATATATATATATATATATATGGTATTTTCATAAGTACGGTTTTTATTTCATTTTCGTTTACATCTTTTGTTTAAGTGTAAGAACAATTAATAGACTAATAATTCTTATAACTCCTAAAAAGCGTTTACACTAATTGTTACATGAATGAATGCTTTAAAATGTTAAGTTATGCTCAATTAAGCATTGGTTAACACTTTGTTGGGGGTCGCTTTTTCTTAATGCATGAAGTCCCATGTGACAACATGGTGAGCAATCATTTGTTGATTTAGCCATGCACTCACCGATATAAAAGGCGTGACTCAGAGTCTACTTCCTCTTTTTCCACTTTTTGGGCTGACCTGTCGCTTCCCACCAACTTTCCATTTAATCAAGAAGGTAACAACATTCGTTTTTCCACTTGTTTTGTTCAGAGAAGTTTTGTGACATGTTGATAAGTTCGTCTTTTCATATCTTTACATATTAAGAAGTTTTGACCTGTGTTGCATTTTTCAGTATATTACTTGCAGGCACAAATGAATCCTGGCATTGTCAAATTTCATTTATTTTCTAACAACTGTTATCCTTTTGTAACGATATTAGACTTGGGTAAAAAAAAATGTTAAAATTTTCCATGAACAAAGAAGTGGAAATATCTGTTAAAAATAAAAAGTTTAGAATTAGAGTAACGTGTCAGGATATTGCGTCACAGACAGGAAGTCGCTAGTGACACATAGCGGGTAAGCTTATGAAATCTTCCTCTTTTTTCTGGACTGAGAGAGAGAGAGAGAGAGAGAAAGGAAGAGAGAGGTCGTGTTTAGAACATCAGCTCCTATCTTCCTATGGATATGAAGGATGGGGTGGGGGTATTATGTTCGTACACTGTACAAAAAAAAAGAAATATTTTAAAAATTTGAAAACTTTGATTATGTGCTGTCATTTTTAATAACTGCTGTTTTATGAACAAGTAGACGACTGCAACAAGAAGAAAGAAAGAAAGCAACGAGACGCCATTACTATCCAACAACTTACTATGCGTCAACTAAACAGGACTTCAGCGATGTCCAACTAGAATTCGGCCAGAGATATTTAGTTATGGTCTGGAATCAAAGAATTGGTTCATCTTAGTGCAACAAAGTTACAAAGATTTTTGTTGTTGCTTGTCTTGTTTTTACTCCTGTCAGTAGAGTATAGCATAATTTCACAACCTTTTTTATAAGAGTATTTCATAAGAAACCATTTTCGAAATTATGTAAGAGATGTATCCACACATCTCTATAAGAGGCTCTGTCTGCTACTTCATCCACCCAGCTTCAGAATATTGCGTCACAGACAGGAAGTCAATAGTGACACATAGAAGATAAGCTGATCAAATCTTTTTCTTTGTTCTGAATCATGTGCACACAAGAGAGAGAGAGAGAGAGAAAGAGAGAGAGATCTTGCGTTGCTGATTTGCTGAACCCTCAACTTATAGGGATGGGTTGTGGTATTATGTCTGTATACCGTATACTGGAAAAGAAAAAGAAAAACCGTAAAAGCATTGCTAAACGACATATGATCGTATGTTTAACTTTCATAACCGCTGTTATTAAGAAGGAAACGATTGCAACAAGAAGAGAGAAAGAAAGAGAGAGACGTCACTATCCACTGAGCAACAACTTACAACGTGTCAACAAAACAAGACTTCAGCTGTGTACAACATGACTACAGCCAGAGATATTTTGTTACGGTCTGGAATTACAGTAGTGCTACATTCTGATGAATATTAATAGAAAGAAGATGTTTTAGGGGGTAAGTTACTTAAATTAACCTGTTTCATTATCTATTTTTAAATACATATGGAGACGGATGAAACTCAGATGTGAAGAAAGTATATTTGGATGATGAGACTATTGAGGTCGTTCAGAAGTTTTGTTACCTTGGTGATATCATTAGAACACAGGGAGAAGCTAGTGCTAGTGGGCTTACAAGAGTTAGGAGTGGACGGAGTAAGTTCAGGGAACTTCTGCCATTATTAACCAGCAGAATGTTACCACTGTCGACCGCCAGAAGACTCGATCGGACATGTGTATGCAGTTCGTTGATGTATAGAAAGAAGTGAAACCAGTGATGGTTGAGGACATGTGTTGAGTGGAGAGAAATCATAGTAGAATGATATGATTGATGTGTAATGTGAATCTTAGAAACAAATTCAGATCTGATAACCTCAGAGGGAGATTAAATCTGGACAGTATAGAGACATGTGTGAAAAACAGGAAACGTTGTTGGTTTGGTCACATTGAAAACATTGATAATAGTGCATTGGTTAATAGATATAGAACAATTGGGCTGGTAGGGTCAGTTGGCAGGGGAAAACCAATGAAAACATGGGAGGAAGTGATAAGGATGGATTTGAGAGAGGGGTAAATAATGACCTGGCCAGAAACAGGTTAGTTTGGAAGTCGATTTCTAAAATTCGTCCAACACATGCCACCATGTAAAACAGACGTTAAACCGATGATGATGATGATGATGATGATGATGATGATGATGATGATGATGATGATGATGATGATGATAGCAAGTTTAAACGAAAAGACACTTTTCTTATGATTCTTTTGTTTTTAATTTTAGAACCTGCTCCCCAAGTGAGTATCACAGCTAATACCTCTGCAATACCAGGAAGAGAAAAAGTCCTACAATGTCTTGTCTACAGTACAGTGCCAGATTATAATATAACATGGTACAGGAGAGATGCATCTGTGAAACTCATGTTTGATCCAGATGTAACCATTTTTAGAAACGGAACCTTACTCATCAGGTAAGAATTAAGTCTAATCTACATTTAACAAGGGAAAAGAATAAAGTTAGAACAATAGAGTTCAATTACAATTATATACAGCAAAAAGACATAAGTCAATCCACAGAAAATAAATGATTGCAAATAAATCCAAGTAAGTAATAACACATGGTAATAAATACAGATAAGTAATAACACATGGTAATAAATCCAGGTAAGTAATAACACATGCTAATAAATCCAAGTAAGTAATAACACATGGTAATAAATCCAAGTAAGTATTAACACATGGTAATAAATCCAAGTAAGTAATAACACATGGTAATAAATTCAGGTAAGTAATAACACAAGGTAAACTATCTAAAAAGTACACAGTCTCATAACTCCTCCTACCTTTGGTGTGCCAGTCACTCTGAGCAGGTTGAGCTGCCTTCTTCTTTAAAGGAGGAAGTTTATTGGGAATACTTCATTCACAAGCAGTCCTCAGTTGCATGTATATCCATGCATATCATTTTTGATGATGTTAATTTTCCCAGGAAAGTGTCGCCGTCCTCCCACATAGTCACCCATCTGGTAATGACTAAACTCAACGTTGCTTAACTTTGGTGATCTAGCAAGAACCAGTGTGTCAGTGTGAGCCTCACAACTGATACGACATTACAGATTAATGTAATAATTTAGTTATGTTGGGATTCGCTTGTATCACAAAATTGATGCTGGTATAGGATTTAAATCCTATATTTTAGAGCCAATAGGAAGGCCACAAGCAAATAAGACACGCCCCCCCCCCCAATACATCATTACATTTTTGTGCAAACAGAGGATGCAGAGAAAAGAAGTGAAATTTGGAAAAACAGGTTACGTGTGGGCACCCTACTATGCATAGTTGGACCCCAAGTAACTCCAGAATGAATTACAGTTTCAAATTACACATTCATACACGCTTGAAAACAGCGATTTTAGGGTTGATCGTCCCTGATATAAACAAAGCAGTAACGACACCAAAAGCAGTCGTCAACCAATAGACAGAGAGTTGCTTCGGACGAGAACAACCTTCTCCTTTTCCCTGGCTACAGACTGTCCAGTGGCAAGGTCGAAAATTCATTATCACAACAAACCAGATTAAAACGACGGTGATAACATACTCACAAATTGTCTCAAACCAACAGCCAGCAAAGTTGTACACATACATTTAACAGTATGAGCTTCACACATACATACTGGTTTATACACAGCGACTAGCTTTTTTTTTCGCATCCATATACAAGTGAACGTTTACTAGTATATTTTCTCAACTTTCTCATATATACATACAGATGTAGAATCGAACTATTGGTATTTTCATATAATTGTGTATATATACGTGTATATATTCAGGCAAATGTTATTAAATAACATGGAGTGTTTTTGTTTGATGAGACTTTTTTATTTTAATTTCTCGAATAGCCAATTTAGTATTTCAGTAAAATTGGTGTATATAAGTTCTGTCGGTTCCTTGTTCCATTTTTCTTTCTTTTTACACAAATACTTTTGTTAAAAATATGTTTTAAGTGTCATCAAACAAAACACTCCATGTTATTTAATAACATTTGCTTGAATGAAGACATGCTGCCTAAATACACACACACACACACACACACACACACACACACAAACACACATATTAAATAAAGTCTCATCAAACAGAAACACTCAATGCTATTTAATATGTATGTGTGTGTATTTAGGCAACATGTTTTCATTCAGGCAAATGTTATTAAATAACATCGAGTATTTTGGTTTGATGAGGCTTTATTTAAACTATTTATATAATTTACAGCCCCCTCTCCCCTCTCTCTACTCTCTCTCTCTCTCTCTCTCTCTCTCTCTCTCTATATATATATATATATATATATATATATATATATATATATATATATATATATATAGCATGTAAACACCTTTACATGATCAATTCGTGTTCCAAGAAATCAACAAATAACAGAATCGTGTACAATCGTTTCAGAGATCATGTATTTTTATTATTACTATTTGATCTCATCATCAGCACAGGGTATAGACGCTAAATTAAAGGCATATAGACAGCATCAATGGAATAACATACCAACACCCTCATTTACATAGCAAGTTGGAAAGAGAGAGAAGAGTTGATGTATGTATTTCTCAAATTTTAATAGATTAGGTTGAAACATTGTTTAGGGATGTATATAGGAGTTCAAAGTTAAAGAAAACAGATGCTATATTACATGTAAGGGGTAGCACACCATATGAAATAGCAAAACATTTATCAAATTACACAAAATATAAAAGTTATTAAAAGGAAAAAACACCTACATATATGATCTTACAATGTGAAAAGGGTTATAAGGGTTCTGAAGTTTATTACCAATGGTAGCGATATATATATATCGTGCCAATAGTATGAAAATATATTTATGGCAAGTGAACTACACAGAAACGCTTATGTTTCAATCCCGGAGGAACCCATCAGACTAATTATATATATACTAGTGTACACCGTCCGTCACAAATGATGGAAAAATACAAAATATGTTTCGCCAGTGTTCACACTCGCTATTGAGATATATTACTTAAATATTCATATAAAATCATAGATTTACATCTAATTTAAAAAAAAATATATATATATAAATTAACATTATAATTTTTCTGAATATTTTAGATGAGGATTGATAATTTGTATCATTTGGATTATTCAGACCACCTTATGTCGAACTCGGGAATTTGTATGGAATTTTGAACTGAACCCTTTATTTAATCTATGGGGTAGCGTGTTCTCATTCTATCAGCCACATCCGACTTTTCAATATCTCCACGTATTACGGTTTTCCAAAGTTCTTCAAGCCTTACTTTTAGTGGGCGGCATGTCTCACCTTTATATATTTTTCCACACTTACATGGAATTGCATGCATACAGTTCTTAGTCATGATTTTTTCTGTAGGAGGCTTGACTCGAACAAGATGTTTTAAAAAAATGTAGTCACTCCTGAATACTGTCCTGATATATGGATTAAATATTCTCTGAATTTTTTTTTCAGACAAGCCCTTCATATATGGTAGACATATGTGGTGAATCTTTGGGTAATTTACTTTCATGTTTGATCCTAATTTCTCGGAGCTGATGTAATGTTGTCTGGATAGTTGTTTGGGGAGGCTCTCCATCTCCTCTTGATATGTATTAGTGTTACTACATATTGTCTTTGCTCAAAGTTGTAGGCAGTGGACGATTCTTTTCTTTACATTATATGGATAGTGGGAGTTGAAATTGAGATAAGTTGACTTTTGATACACGGATGATCTAAACTCGTAATTAGTGCGAGTTATCATCGAGAAAGGACAATTTGTTATGATGTTCCTTTTCCATGGATAGAAGGAGTTCAGATGTGTTGAATTGCTGGTTTATAACAATTATTAATGTCGGAATCTGGCGTCGTAGAACAGTTCGTTTGTTGATCCAGCGAACGGCATCGCTCGCCAATGGGACGATATGTCGTTTCTCGATCCGAGCGACACTGAGTGGTCTTGCTAATCGGTCCCGGCTTTCAATCTCTCCCTTTCGGCCGACACAGCAGTAGACGCAATTCGGGAATGATATTTCCCTTTCTTTTTCTGTCTCTTCTCTGTTGTCTGCAACCTAGCTGCTATTGTTAGCCTGCTGAGCCGTCGCCGCCATCACTCTTTGCAGACGCTTATTGTTGTCGCAATCTCGTACCGGCGGTTTCTCTCTGTAACCAAAATCAATCTTTACACACAAAATATAACAAGCCTTCTAATTAGTTTGAGCCATTTATTTTCGTCTATTAGCTTGTTGTCGAAACAGAGAGAGAGAAGCTTACGCTAGTTACTTAACTAATTAATCACTTAATCACTTGTAAGGGAAAGAAGGGGGGACATCGTCTGGCTCTCATTTTTGGAGGGGATCCGAATTCCCCTATCTTAATTAATCGCTACATAGCTAATGCCTTGACTCGTCGGCTTCCAGCCAAGAACTGCCAATCTCACTGCCGTTTTCCCACCGAGAAAACTGTGACATCACGAAATCTCGTGATCGATGCACAGGTGTGACCTAACCCCCCGACCCCGAGGTCTCGTCAACTGTCCCCGCAAATCGTGAGAACACATCGCACCAACATTGCACGATATGACTCTGTTACAAATCGTGCAAGTTAAGCGATCTCACTGTACATCCATCACCCATGCGTCCCATTATATAACAACATGGTTCAGCAATGCTTGAACATCCTCTTGATGAGGCAAAAGTATGGATGGCTTTAGTAATATTGATACTCTTGCCATTTTCTTAAAGTATTCTATGTATACATTAGCCAGTACTGGGGGCAATGGTGATCCCATAGCCAGAATTCTTCCTGTCGATATATACTAGATCCCATCACAAAGTATATAGTTTCTGCACAGAAAGTCAACATCTCCATCAGATGCAGGTGCGTTCTCCATGGAATGGAGGATATATATATATCAAGGGAGACGCGAAAGTGCTCTATCCCTTAATAAACTTCAAAAATGGCCTATGCTGGAAATCTCATTTCTTTGATCAATCATAACTCAAAAACCAATAAACCAAATTAGTTAAAACTTTGCACAAAATTTTCATTTGATAGGTTCTATAAGTGTGTAGAATTTCAGCATCATTAGTCAAGGCAACCCAGAGATCCAGAAAGTTCAATGATGAAATCATGTTATCTGTGTGTACGTACGTACATACATACGTACGTATGTGTCACCCTGTATCTCATCAACTATTTGATGGATTCAGCTGACTTTTGGCAGAGATAGAGGTTCTAGGGTCTAGTTGATGGCATTTTAATTTCAGTTCATCATATACCTTAGTTTTCCAGAAAATTCCAAAAAAACCTTAAAAATGACCATTGTATTGAGACATAGCCTTTACAAAAGTAGTGACATTCCATGATAAATGCCAGTATACTGAAATCATATGCCCTTAATAGGGTTAAGATGAAAATTCATATACACTAAATGTACAAAAGCAAGGAAATTCCCAAATTTTTATACTTTTATTGTCATTAAGGGTATGCGAGCACAACAGGGCTATGTATTTTACTGGTAGGAATTTTTCTTCAGCGCACCTCACACACTTCATCCACTCATGCATAGAGATTTATACTGTAGTTATACTGTAGTGATGTGATAATGAAATGGTTTGGTTGATATGTAATCATACCCTTAATTAATGATAATAAAAGTGTAAAAATTTGGGAATTTCCTTGCTTTTGTACATTTAGTGTATATGAATTTTCATCTTAACCCTATTAAGGGCATATGATTTCAGTATACTGGCATTTATCATGGAATATATATATATATATATATATATATTGGTACAGAAAATCAATACAACATCAGTACCATTGGTTTCAAGCTCAGAAGGCATTAACCATCCGGCTCTCTTCAGCTTATGTTGTCACCTGGTTGAGCTTGAAACCAATGGTACTGATGTTGTACTGATTTTCTGTACCAAAAGAAAAATAAATATTAACTTCTTACTTTTGATTTCTCAATTAATCGAGCACTCTGCTGGGATTTTTCCTACCATCTTACAAAAGAAGTTTTATATATATATATATATATATATATATATGAATAAAAATGGGGGTAAAATGATCCGACGTCATTGAAAATGAAAAAGGAAAGCCAAAAACTATGTTATTTATGTATTCATCAACGTTTCGTCTTTATTGAAAGACTTCTTCATGATGAAGAAACAATGTAAAAAAATCATACAGAATATTAATTTTGATTTGTCAGAAAGTGTCCAGACTTCGGCATGACTAGCTGCGAACAAGCAAAAAATGAAAATCATGATTTTGGTTATGGCGTTATCATCAGTAGTCTGTCTCATTCAAAGGACGCGAAGTGAATGGGATGATGGCTTCGACTTATTAGCTTCCCATGTCTATTTTTAGCTAGGAAATTTGTCTGGATCAAAATATGTCATAGCCAAGCTTGGCTGACAGTGGATGTGGGGGCGGGGGGATAGGTCGGAAGTCTAAATCTACCGTTATATTCTAACCTGGAAAGGGGAAAGAAGAAAGAAAAGAAAGAAGAGAGAAAAACAATTATAATTTTTATAAGAATTAAAAGCGTGGAGATTTTTTACTATTTTGAAACGCAAATTATGATTAAAGATAAAAAGTTTTGGCATATATAAATCCAATTTCTTTAAATTGAGATATTAAACAATAAAAGCACGAATATGTCAAATCTAAACTTCGACTAAAAGCTTATTTTAATTGTAAGCAAAGAAAAATTATGTCAATATCACATTATGTAAAACATGATTTGCTGGTAGAGAGTTGAAATGCAACTTTTTTGTAGTGATAGCTTTGTGATTTAGAAAATGGCTTTCATCGCGTTTTGCACTCGAACTCTTCATGTGACCGGTGGTGAATAGTCGTACTTCTATGTTGATGAGTCTTGATTGAAAAGAGACGAAACGTATACGTCCATAGATAAAAAATAAAAAATAAACAATAACAAATATTTATATTTGAAGCTCCTCGTTAAAAAAAGTAGAGCACTGTAAAATGGTAGTAGTAACACAGCGGGCGTCACTTGCTTTATATGCATCGTTCCTTCACTTATAGAAGTTTGAATGCCTGTACGCCTCGCCGCCGTTAAAGTGTTAAAATTATCATTGTTTATAAGCTGTTCAGAACTGGCCTATCGGTTAGCGACGTTGGACTAGGGTTGAAAAATACTTGTAGTCCAGGGTTTCGAATCGTGTGACCGGTGGTGAATAGTCGTACTTCTATGCTGATGAGTCTTGATTGAAAAGAGACGAAACGTATACGTCCATAGATAAAAAATTAAAAATAAACAATAACAAATATATATATATATATATATATGTGTGTGTGTGTGTGTGTATGTGTGTATGATAATAAATGCATTTAGCTATGAATAGTGTCGTGTTCATTAGATCTGTCTAAGTCTTATCTTACAAAGAACCACTCTTTGCACTTTTTATATTTTGTGTTGTATTTGTGGACCCGACACTCAGGATTTTACTTTTCCACCTAAAACCCGAATCGCAGGTACCCTACCCTATACTACAATACATTTTAAAAATCAAATATAAATCTGTCAGGTCTGAAGACGAAAATCCGATCGACGTAATGAGCTCATGTGATGTTCTTCATATGATTTGGTTTGGTTTCTATTTCAAATTACTTGTAGCTGGTTAGCATTTATGATTTTAACTTACTAGGAGTTTTCATGCAAGTCATTATCCGTGATTGCTCACTGACAATAACCAGTAGTGTTCCCCTGGAGTCTGAGTGGCAACAATCTCTTCAGATTTCCAGCACTCTTCACCTTTTTCTATAACCTTGCAAATTATTTTTCGTTATCGCAACAGCCGTTTACAATTGATTTATCGCTAGCAACGACCGTTGGTCTTTTCTGGAATTTTAGTGACAATAAGCCTCCCCAAAGTTCTAGTACTCTTGCATGGAATTCCAGTGGAGGTCTGATTGGTGCTCTCTCTCCTCGGTCTTTCCATCCTTCTTGACTTTTCACAACAATTTTGTGTGGTATCAACCAATGCAAATGTGTGTCATTTTTGTTGTTTTTCTCCCTTTCCACTTATCTGTGGCTGGTAAGCATTGCTTGGTTATGTGGATTGGTTTCCGCATCCAAAGATTTTCCTTTATATTTTGCCTGTTTTTACTATTACCGTTCGTTGTATCGTCTCAATCTTCTCTTAGATGTCAATTTCTCCCAGTCTTTTTTCCAGGTTTTTCAGGACTGTTCCTAGTGTTCATGCAATTATTGGTATTATAGTGATTTTCTTCATGTTCCTTTCAGTTTTCTGGCAAGTTCCATGTAATTGCTTCGTTTTTATGCCTCTGTGATCCGCTGGAACACCGAATTATTATTATTATTATTATTATTATTATTATTATTATTATTATTATTATTATTATTATTATTATTATTATTATTATTATTATTATTATTAAGTATTTTATTATATCATTATATCACAGGTACTTTTCAGATGTCTGCTTCTATTGCACAGTATTAATGTTAATTTCCTTTTGTTTTATGTGAAGAAACATCGACAGAGATGATGAAGGACTGTACATTTGTGCAGCTGGAAATGAGGGTGGCATATCCGAAAATACTACTTACCTCAGAGTTCAAGGTTTGTATTAATATTCTTTCATAAATATAAACATATAGGGTGTGATGGATAAATTGTCTCTTAATTTCGATAGTTCATTTTGACTGATATATTTACAAAACTTATATTTGAAGGAGTGTAGTGTCAGGGTGCAATTGTCTCCTTTAGAGAAACAATTGGTTTCGAAGCTAGACGGCATGTTGATCACCTATGTGTTTTCCTGGGAGGTCACCTGATCGTTACCCGAAAATAGAGGCCACCTTTTTCTGCGTCAGCCCATCTCTGGGACAGTATTATCATCCCTGAGCTCCCATGTTACGTATGTCACGTGTCACCAAATAATTTTTCCTTCGTGTTTCGCACCCCCTTTTGTCTGTGACGTACTATTTTGTAACACCATGCGCGTTTAACTTATATTAGCACATTTTGTGAGCCATGGTGATTGAGAAAGATTACCTCTTACTTACACGCCAATTCATTTCATCCAAAGAAATCAACACATTTTTATTAATTATTTTTAAGTTTAATCAGAGGAATATATTAATTTTTCATTTGAAAAATATGTACTCATCAAAATTGATTCAAATATGATTTTCTTCTCTCGATTTGTGTTTCAGTTCAAAACTATAAAAATAGTGAATAGAAACGGGATTATTTTAGTACATTTATCTTCTCAGAAGATCTGCTTTCAATCATCAGACATCAGAGGCGCTTAAAATTAGAAATAATTATATTCTATTTTATCAAAATCGGCAATTCGTTGGTAGAAAATTGAAATAAATTCTCTGAGCATAGTGGATGTTGCTAAGAATAGCTGAATTGCATTAACTATATACATGTATAGAAAGTAAAAGACGTTAAAAGTTTGTGGGACAAAGACATTTCATTTGTTAATAGTTTGCCTACCATAGCTATGAAAACAGTAAATGAGGCATGTATACATAGATTAAACATATAATTAAATACATTGTTCTCTTACACCGACTAATGCAAAAAGTTATTTATAAAAAAGTAAAAAATGTATGTGCTAAACACAAGGTATTTAAGCAAAACGAATGTACACATATCCAAGGCAATGGCTAAGTCCTTCGAAAATGACCTGCGGTCTATAGTGGAATGGGGTCTAAAAATGGATGGTTACATTTAATGCTACTAAGACGAAGCTCCATTCCTTTAACAATTATAAGAAACCTTTCCAACCACCGATTTCCATGGCTAATAGCACTCTACCTGAAAATCCAATATTCAAACTCATCAGCCTATCATTCACAAGTAATATGAATTGGAATAAATACATAGAAGATACTGCCAAATCTGCTGCATAGAAAGTAGGATATCTCTACCGAGCTAGAAAACCTCTCATACCTGCCAATATCCTATATCTCTACAAAAATACAATTCGCCCATGCATACAGTATTTTTATTTTTTATTTCATGGAAGTCGCTCCAGACAAGGCATGAAGCCACTTGATGTAAGGAGTTAAAGAAAAAAAACCTACTTCAAGGTCAAAAACTATCCAACAATAAGTGTTAGATGGATAGATTCTGACCCAGAAAATAGCAATTCTTCCCCCTTTGTCAGAAACATCACTCAGCGAATGTGAGGACTAAAAGACAAAATAAGGGAAGTGAGAGTTACGAGGCTGCCAAAAGTAAACCCAATGTCCACTTTCTACTCTCGTTGCTACATCTGGGCTGGTGCTCCAACAACTGGTCTCTCCCTCTTAGATAGTGTCCATAAAAAAACCCTCTAATCTAATAGGTCCCACACTGTCCACCAAGCTTCAGTCCCTGCCCCATCGCCGCAATGTTGCATCCCTGTGCTTGTTTTACAAATACTTCAATGGTATGTGCTCCGACGTACTTACTGCACTTATACCCCCCTCTGCGCAAATACGCCTGATCAACCCAACAATCAGCAAAATCTCACCCCTTCACTCTAGAGATCCAGAGATGCCGGAGGGCTTTCCACTCTAATAGATTATTTCCTTTAACTGCTTTCCTTTGGAATTTCCTTCCTGCTCCCTGTTTCCCGACTGTACCAACATGCAGAAATTTAAATGTAATGTGAACAATCATCTCCCTGCGCAACTCCCCACTCAGGATGCTCCTATAAATCTGACCCTTAATTCACAGTAGCTTCTTATGTCTCAGTGGCAGTGTGTTTTGTTTGGGGTGAATATAAGTAAAAAGCATCGTGTCGTCATTTCTGTTAGGGGAAGCATGTGGAAGACGATGGTGACTGTAGCAAAAGCAAATAAGGAAGAAGATTGGTCTAAAATTTTGTTAAATGAAAGTATCTATGCAGCGGAATAAATATCTATGCAGCGGAATAAATATCTATGCAGCGGAATAAATATCTATGCAGCGGAATAAAGGCTGCATCGTTTCTTTCTAATTTTCTTTTCACGGCAATTTATTTTGAAGATCTTAATGATGTTGCGATACTCTATTTTTATCTCCATTCATAATTTTTAAAAATGAGAAATAAATTGAGGATTGAATTTGAGGCTTAAATATAGAAATGCAATAATTAATAATTAATCTTATATATAATAAGTGTGTGAATCTAATTCTTAAAACAAAGTCTTTATGTAAATAAAATAAAAGTTCTGAATAATTATTTACCAATCGATTTAGGACGCCATTTGTATTTTCCATTTGTAACAAATGCAGAAATTTCATCAGATAATCATCCCTGTTGACTATCGTGGAAAGTCTGTTACCAAAAGAAACATCCGGCCGGATATAGTATATAATCGATATAATCGATTGGATTTGCAAAATTTGTTTTTGAAGAAAAGAGAGAAATCTTCCATAATTGATTGGCTATTCAGAACAAAATATTAATTTTGTAGGACGTAAGATATCGATGACAAACTTCGAGAAATAGACTTATTTCACTTTATTATATGGATTTATAAATGTGTTTTGTTTTCGTTTTCAAATTAAAATAAAAGAGGCTCCAAAGTCTACAGTGATTCCAGAAGTGAAGAATTTTGTCACGGGCCAATCAGCAGATATTATCTGCTTGTCCACTGGCTATCCAGTCCCTGCAATCTATTGGTTAAGGGAAGGCAAGCTAATTCTTCCCGATCAAAGAATAACAGTCCACGAAGGAAACATGACCATCAGGAAGATGAACAGAAGAGACGAAGGCAGATATGAATGTTCAGTTGTGAACTCGGCTGGAGAGTATTCAGCATTTGCAACTTTAAGTTACATACGTAAGTAAAAATTATTTCTTTTGATTGTTTCTCTATAAATAAATGCTTATGTTTTTATCAGTATTTGTTTGTCTTTTACGTAACATGATTATGCTAAAACTACTCAGCAGCTTTTCACAAAACACTAGAACCCATTAAATAATGATGCGGATCCAGAACTGTTTCACTTTCATTAACATTGGGAGATACACAATTCATAGATGTTTTTAAATATTATTCGAAACTTTCACTTATTTGAGCTGAACGCTCAAGCTTTAAAGTGCATACAAAACACAACTTTTAAATTTAGCCTAAACAAGTAAAAAACTACCCACAATCCGGCGACTATTAATCTAGCTCTAACTATTCTTTTTAAATGTATAACTTACATAACTTTAATATAAATCTATTGTAATTTTTAAAATTAAGTTTTTATTTAAATTACCTTCCTTGAAAATTTTCAGAAAGGTTTTGGCATTTTATTTTTATAATTAAATCACTTCAATTAATTACTGTTAACAAAAACTATTGTATATATAGGAAAAATAAGACAATAAAATTACAAATGAATAAGTCAAACATTAATTTATTAAAAACTGTATAAAATATAGTTATGCAAATTAAGCATACAAATAGCTGCGTTTGAGATTATGCTCTCTATTATGTATACAGTATTTCAAATACCATGTTGTATTATTGATTTAAATAACAGTGAGCCGTTTGATGATAACCTAGAAGTTATAAATGAAAAACTTTTCGCATTTATTCATTTAGATAATAAGTGACACCGAAAATGCCACCTATGGAATCATTAATAAACTTTAAAATGTTATCTGCAATCCATATACAATATTTGGTACATATAAATTTCAGTATATGTCTAACATGTTCACCAATTGTCACCCATAAACGTTTAACATTACTTTTCAGGAGTGACCAGCAAATCGAAGCCTTCCCCTTCTTAGTTAAAACCAAGATAAGAAGGTATCCACATAGGGGTTTCTTTGGTGGGTGTTTCCTCCAGCTATTGTCCAATGTAACATAACATTCTTGTCTATGTTCCGTCAAGTGATGCTTCTTGCTGTTTCGTAAGTGCCTAGGGTGTCAAGCTATAAGAAAAAACAGATTTCACCATGGCCCTAAAAAAGTCCGTCCTAAAATTGATATCTGTCTGAAGTCGAAACTATACCATAACTTTTACATCTAACAGATATTTGATATCTGTCTGTCTGAAGTCTAAACTATGCCAAAACTTCTATTGCTAATGGAGATTTTATATATGTCTGTCTGAAATCGAAACTATACATAACTTCTACTTCTAACAGAGATTTGATATCTGTCTGTCTGAAGTCTAAACTATACCAAACTTCTATTGCTAATGGAGATTTTATATATGTCTGTCTGAAATCGAAACCATACCATAACTTCTATTGCTAATGGAGGTTTGATATCTATCTGTCTAAATTCGAAACTATACCATAACTTTAATTATTAATAATGATTTGATATCTGTATGTCTGAAGTCTAAACAATACCATAACTTCTATTACGAATGAAGATTTTATATCTGTCTGTCTGAAGTCGAAAGTATACCATAATTTCTATTACTAATGGAGATTTGATATCTATCTGTCTGAAGTCAAAGCTATACCATAACTTCTATTGCTGATCGACATTTGATATATGTCTGTCTGACATCTAAACTATACTAAAACTTGTATTACTAATAGAGATTTGATATCTGTCTGTCTGAAGTCGAAACTATACAAAACTTTTATTACTAATGGAGATTTGATATCTGTCTGTCTGAAGTCGAAAGTATACCATAATTTCTATTACTAATGGAGATTTGATATATGTCTGTCTGAAGTCTAAACTATACCAAAACTTTTATTACTAATGAAGATTTGATATCTATCTGTCTGAAGTCAAAGCTATATCATAACTTCTATTGCTGATCGACATTTGATATATGTCTGTCTGACATCTAAACTATACTAAAACTTGTATTACTAATGGAGATTTGATATCTGTCTGTCTGAAGTCGAAACTATACAAAACTTTTATTACTAATGGAGATTTGATATCTGTCTATCTGAAGTCGATACTAGACCATAACTTCTATTACTAATAGAGATTTGATATCTGTCTGTCCGAAGTCGAAACTATACCATAACTTCTATTACTAATAGAGATTTGATATCTGTCTGTCCGAAGTCGAAACTATACCATAACTTCTATTACTAATAGAGATTTGATATCTGTCTGTCCGAAGTCGAAACTATACCATAACTTCTATTACTAATAGAGATTTGATATCTGTCTGTCCGAAGTCGAAACTATACCATAACTTCTATTACTAATAGAGATTTGATATCTGTCTGTCCGAAGTCGAAACTATACCATAACTTCTATTACTAATAGAAATTTGATATCTGTCTGTCCGAAGTCGAAACTATATTAAAACTTCTATTACTAATGGAGATTTGATATCTGTCGGTCTGAAGTAAAAACTATACTTTTATTATATTTTAATGACATATCCAGTTTTTTTATACTATTTCAAACAAATTTACATTTTTTCAATATCTTTAAAACATTGTAATAAACTCCTTTAAGAAATTAAAGTTGAGCACTCTGAAGGATGTAAAAAATAGACTGTCAAACAGCTGTAATGCAAAGTTCTGAATACGTCTGCTAAACACTGAATTAATCTTCTGTATGCTACCCACTTCTAGGTACATACAGATCTTAATTTTCTTTAATCACGTGACAGTTTCCAGTGGCCACGAGAATAGAGTGACTTCTTACAGATTCTAGGCTGACTCTGTTAACCGGGTTCGCGTCTCCTGACCGTTTGAAATTGTTACTTTCCTACACTGATGAGAGCTATAAGCTTGAAAGCTAGCGTCTGTAGGTTATAAATAATGTAATATTTTTCATAAATAAATATATATATATATATATGTTTATTTCATTTTACTTCAGTAATTTCTCATAAATCAAGGAGCCCAATTTCTGGGGCTAACACTTGCTTCCTGCATCAGATACATAGATATCCGAGTGTTCAATCAAGATTCTCCTCTATCTCCAAAACGTTGAGTTAGTAAAGCAGTGAATAACACTAATTTTCCTTTCCCCAACTCGCCACTTAATTATGTTATGGTTTGTTTGTTTTTACTAAGGAGTCACCACTTATCAAGGCCAAAACGCCACTCGAGGATAAGGGTTAATGTGTGTCAGATGGACGGTGAAACAACACCGTGATGATTGGCAATGATAGTGGAAGTTTAGGATAATTTAGTTATTTAGGAGGGCGGCTTAAGAATTTGTTTACAATGGACTTGAAAATCACAATGTTGTAGTCAGCTGGGAAGCAGCACCGAGGTATTGAATTCCATAGACGGTTAGTTCTAGGAAAGAAACGTTTCTCATGGAATTTTCGTTTAGTTTTAGAGAGAGAGAGAGAGAGAGAGAGAGAGAAAGAGAGGGAGAGAGAGAAAGAGAGAGAGAGAGAGAAAGAGAGAGAGAAAGAGAGAGAAAGAGAGAGAGGGAAAGAGAGAGAGAGAGAGAGAGAGAGAGAGAGAGAGAGAGTAATTATTGACAGTGGTTGTAGCTAGATGAGATTTTGTTGTAAATATTTTACAGGGGGGGGGGCATCTTTATTGTGGTTTTTCTGAATTTTGCTTGATTCCAGGACAAGAATTCATCTGGTCTGATAGAGTAATCAGCTAAGTGCTGTTACATCACAAGGAGAAGGTGCACCATTCCTTGTATGAGCCAGTGTGTAGCCGTGTCGAGTGGATCTTATTTGGGTTTCGAATACTATGTTATTTTGAATATTTGGTCGATGTTTACTTGTAGGGTGAAGTATCCTCATGTCAGTTTGTCGTGACAAACCCTTGAAGAGACTTGAGGATAGTGTCTAGTAGGTAATTCAAACTTTCCAGTGTGTGTTTTAAATTTTCAGCCATTTCATCCTCCAATCTGCTGATGTTTTTGTTTTATTTCTTTTATTTTCAGAAAAACCACACATTGTCTGGTCAAGTAAAAAGATTCTTATAGCAAGTGGAGACGAAGCCATATTATCATGCAAAGCTGAAGGAATTCCAATGCCCAAAATAAAATGGTTCAAAGACAACACTGAGGTAACAGACAATTTGGTCTGAATCTTTTTTAACTAATCTCATATATCAAATGGAATTTTTTACATTTTGTTTGCCTAATCTTATATTTTAGTGTGTGTGTGTATGTGTATGTGGATGCGTATGTGGGGATCTCATATAATTTAAATTGATTTTTTCCTTAATCTTGGCAATCTTGAAGAGTCTGAAGTCGGAGTTATTGTTAAAAAAAAATCCTGAGTGTGTAATCAAACTTTTCAGGCGATCCCCAACTCTAAGGTAGAGTCAGAATTGGCAACTTTTATCAGGCTATAACAGGATTCGAAACTTCAACCACAGGGCCTGTAGTCGGGTGCTTTACCACTAAACTATGAAGGTCCTGTCTGAAATATTTGATGTTTTATTGCTTATAAATGTTATTGGTACGTGATTATTTTGTGTTTTTTGCGATAATAACAGCTTATGAAAGCCATGCTGATGAACCGCAGTAATGGTATTTAAATAATAGTAACGGTATTTTTTATTTTTTGTTAGCTGGTATAAATTCAGTAAACTTTAAAATATAGTTACATGGCTACTGTCGAACAAGAGAAGAGTCTGTATGGACGTGTAAGCAGTGTGATGATGTATGGAAGTGAAACTTGGCTAGTGCAGGCTGAGGATATATGTTGCATGGAAACAAATGATATGAGAATGAGACAATGGATGTGTAATGTGAGTCTTAAAAACTGACCTCAGAAGAAGATTAAATCTGGACAATATAGGGAGATGTGTGCAGCATGGCCATATTGAAAAAATGGATGAGAGTTCTTGGGTTAGTAGATGTAGACCAATTGAGGTAGCAGGTTCAGTTCATAGGAGAAAGCCAATGAAAATATGGAAGAAACTGATAAGAATGGATTTGAGAGAGAGAGAGAGAGAGAGAGAGAGAGAGAGAGAGGAAGAGAGGGAGAGAGGAAGAGAGGGAGGATAAATAAAGACCTAGCTAAAGATAGGTTAGTTTGAGAGTCAATTTCTAAATGCCAACATGTAAAACGAACCTTAAACCAAATATGATGATGATGATGATGATGATGATGATGATGATGATGATGATGATGATGATGAGGAGGAGTTTTACTTTGAATAGGAGTTGACTGAATTAAAAAGGACTGTTGCACTTCGGTAGATATACACTTTATACCAAAGTGTCAATCAAGTTTCTTATTTGATTTCAAAAATGGAGAACTAATAGCAATATTTATCAGGAAAATTTGAATGTATGTCAAATTCACAAAAATCCATATTAGGCTGTATTTTAGAGTTACAACAGAATACACTACTTTTCTCTTAAAGGGTAACTTAATGGATCACATTGTTGTCAACTTTATTTCTAAAATTAATTGACAACAGAATAAAAACATAAAGAAAAGTTTTAAAAAGCACAATAACTTATAGCATACCCCAGTTACTTTAAACATAAGGTGGCCTCTTTGGATAAGGGGGGGGGGGGTAAATATAATGGGTAATTCGAAAATGATCGGTTAGGGTTATGGTTAGGGTTAGGGTTAAACTCATTTGGAACACGTTAATGCCAATGGCCAAGGAATCCTGTCATTGAAAAATATGCTTATTATTTAAACAATTTCACGCTTTTTTTATTTATACGAAGTAGTTGCACGTGGTACTACCATGAGAAAAATATTTGACAACTATGGGTATATATTTCCCCACTTCATCCCAATAAGAAAAGGCTGAGGCAAAAGATGGTACATATGATATAGATGTTATCTGTGAGACAATGAGTAATTAGGTTGGATTAATTAATGGAATACTTAATCTACAACCTCTGAAACCGCATGGAAATATCGCCAAATATTGTCCCCGAACAAATTAAAGGTTATGCAGTAGCAACTATCAGTGAGTAAAAAACCTCAGTGAGAAAGCTTTGTCCACAAGTCCACTACAATGAACTGATTTAGTTTTTTAGCTGATGGCACACGGAAAGGAAGGACTTGTAGAAGCTGTCTATAATGTACTGATACTATAATATGGCAGCAGTGATTGATGGAATGATATAATAATAGTGTATATTTTTTAAAGACAAAAATGTCTTGTCTATTTTATATTCAGTCATTTCTTTCAGCTTGCAGACTCAACCCCAGTCGGACCCAGGAAAATTACACGTCATGTTCGTGGACTCAATACAACACTTTCTCTGACAAAAGCAGAGAAGAAATGTCGACCAGATTCGAATCAACATCGTCAATGTGCAATTTTGCAGATCTTTAAATTTCAGCGAAGGCTAGTTATTAACAAAGCAACTGGTCGGAACTTGTGCAATCCTTTTAGTATCACAATAGTATCGCATATCAAGATAACATGAATATTGTTCACAATAGTATCGCATATCAAGATAACATGAATATTGTTCATACAGGTTGACTCTAACTTGAAGTGATAGTACCTATTAAGTTTCTGTCTCTGAGTTCAATAGAATTTGTTCTGGGTATGACATCAAATAAAAATCAAATCAAATCAAAACTTATTTCAACAAATGTGGGAAAATGCATAATACCATGTAAAAAAGAGCAAGTTGTATGAGAGTTATGTACAACTATATAACTTCTCAAAACAGTCTCTCTTGAATGTGCTTGTTGTCGTCTGCTGGACTACATCCTGATAAAATCTGTTCCATGAAGCAGCGATGCGGACAGAGTAAGCAGCCATATATATATATATATATATATATATATATATATATATATATATATATATATATACGATGGACATCTTATGTCTACTTTTTATTCACTTAACTTGGGACAAATCGGACTAAATATACAATAATTCCAAGGAAGACGTTTTGGAGGCATAATGGATTTACATATATTGATCTTCACATATATTAAAGTTAAACTGCCTTTTTACCTATATATTTTTGGGGGAATCCGATTATATCTTTTAAATTATAATATTCCAATGGATGATACACTTTGACACTTCATAATATATCAGGTGATTCATTATTGCAAAGACTTTCAGCTCCTTCCCACATACACTTCTTGTTCATTCAGCACTCATAAACAATTGATAAACTTTTTTCAAATCAATTATGTAAACCAATGCTTTTTAAATAATCGTTTTTTTCCTTCTGATGAACAAACTTGTTTCTTTGAAAAACCATAGTTTAAAGGACTTTTTAATAAACTATTCTATGCTGTACTATTCGAATATAAGTAACTTGTAAAGTATATAACTTTACATTTGTTTTATTATCATTTATTCCTCCCCCCCTCTCTCTCTCTCTCTCTCTCTCTCTCTCTCTCTCTCTATGTATTAGGGGCGCACACCCTAAATGGTAAAGTTTACAAAGAAAAATAATGTATCCACGTTACTCATTGTGTTGCCTAGAATGTATATTCCATAATTTATAATCATTAATTATCAGTAGTTTAGAAGTAAATTGTATACATAGAAATATATATATATAAACATATACACATACCTAACTTTATATATATAGATTTATGGAAGTTGGTTTTTATGTCTTATACAGAAATATAAATTTTTATTTCAGCTTAAAGAATTGTCCTACATTCAACTTGATGAAAAGGGCAAACTTAGAATCCTTGGCACTCAGGAAGCTGACGCCGGCGAATATACTTGTGTTGCAGAGAATGAAGCGGGAAAAGATATGGAATCTGTCATTCTGGAGGTTGGGTGTAAGTCTTGAACCTTATTTCCTGTTAAAAGAAAATTCCTTCTCAAAACTTGTCTCCAAACCACTTGTGTTGGCAGACAATTTGGAGTGTTAACATATTGTAAAAGACATTGTTAGGATTTTCTTATTTCCTCTAAATCACTCTTCAAAATCCTTGCATGGGACGACATTATATATACAGAGTGGCCTCCTACATTACATTAAAACAGGAGAGTTTTTGAATTCTTTTACTTTATTGTGTTTCTCTGTGCCTTTCTTGAGGTGCAGCACAAATGTATCTATGTTATCTGTTGTATCCCTTATAAAGGGGTACAATAAACCAGGTTGTTACCAAGTGTAAAGAACAACCAACACAATAGTATAAGGAAGAAAGAAAGTTTTATTACAATAGAAAGTACGATAATGGAGAGACAAACATTAATAAAATATTACTAATGTCAGAAGCAATACATTAGTCAATGGCACACTACTCTGTATATAGTAAGTCCATAGAAGAAAAAGGGGGTTTAGGATATTCTATTACAACAATATCCTTACTAACAACAGATGAATGGCTCTGATCTCCTTCCGGATGAGTTTATTAAATTCCATAATGATCCTGGCTCTCCCTACATAACGATATCTTTAGGTAGTTCTAGAGATAAAAATATATGGTCTGAGCTCCGGTGTTCCTACCTAAAATCAGTTTTGTGATGATCACACAGTTGCCAATGTTCTTTGATTTGAGGTGTGAGAGCTTGCTCCATATTAATGGAACAAGAACTTTACAATAAGCGTCGGGTACAGGGTCTGCAGCTCATTTTTGTGCACAAAGTGTTTTGGACTGCTGACCTGACTGTCTCATAATATCGACCAGCTCAGCTGAACGTTACTTGAGGCGTCATGAATGGTTTGGATGGTTGTAACTTGTATTAATTTGTTGCACTTATGTTTTCACACCCTTAAATGTTTATAATGAACCATTATACTTTCAGACTTTGTGATCATTACTTACGTGATAATGACTATGTGTGATTTAAACTGAATAAGATCACACAAGCTCCTTCAGATTCAATTTTTTCCCTTTCCATTCAAAATCTCCTTTCATTTCTGATTTCTGTGTTTGATCGGATGCAGAAAATGACCAAAGTTATCCAAAAGGTCGAGAAAGAAAGAAAAATAAATAAAGTTCAAGATAACTGCATTACTTTTGAAAAAATGTTTTTTACCTAACAGTCTGCCTTATGTAAGTTTGTTAGAGAACGTAGAGAGCTTGAATGCCCTTGTCAGGACAAGAGTTATTTCTCTATGGGAGAAATTGTTTTCTTGAGCAGAGTTATACCCCTTTGTAAGAAAACGTATGTACTATATGTTGAGGGATGATGGGGGTGGTAAGTCTTGTGTGGCTGTGACGTTACGAGCCAGAGGTGAGAGTTTAAATGGCCTCTTTTCCTGACTAAACTTTAACAAGAGTGAACGTCTATGGTACCCATAAGACCCACCCAACCTGGGGTAGGGTGGGTGGAAGTTTGGTTAAATATTAATGGTGATTTGGAGCTAAGTTTGTGAAAGGTTTACTCTGGTTAGGTTAAAATAAAGATTTGAATAATGAATTCTCGTGTTGTAATTACAATGACGCTCAGTTGTAATCAGGTGGTGATGTTATATCTACATATTTTGCCCCATAAAGCATAAAAAATGGAGCAGGGGACTTGTCGGCACATGTTCCCCAACGCATACAGAAAGGGGGGTGCAGACAGCAACAGTTGTCATAAGTGGGTCAATAGGAAGCTTGACAGACAGGCTTTCATAAGTCAACACACGCATTTGCGGGGGGGGGGGGCGGAGGACTCAACCAATCAAATGAGAGAATACTGTTGCTATGACAGAGAGCGGGAAAATCGAAGAAGAAACACAGGGAGAAGGTCCTGGATCGGCGTTAAGAGCGGATGTCTGGAGATGACAGCTGACACCGCTGTCATATCAAAGAATTTATCCCCGCACGGGAGAAGGTTCTGGACCAGCATTAAGAACGGACATCTGGAGATGACAGCTCACACTGCTGTGGTTTCAAATAATTTATCCCCGCACAGGAGAAGGTCCTGGACCAGCGTTAAGAACGGACGTATATGAGATTGACAGCTCACACCACTGTCATTTCAAACAATTTATCCCCGCACAGGAGAAGGCCATGGACCGGCGTTAAGAGTGGACGTCTGGAGATGACAGCTCACAACGCTGTCATATCAAAGAATTTATCCCCGCACAGAAGAAGGTCTTCGGCCAGCATTAAGAGCGGACGTCTGGAGATGACAGCTCACACCGCTGTCATATCAAAGAACTTATCCCCGCACACAAAATCAAGGGAACGTCTTCGGCCAGCGTTAAGAGCGGACATCTCTGAAATTGACAGCCCACCCTGCTGTCATATTCAAACAAATTATCCCCGCACACAAAATCTAAAAAAAAAAAACAATAGGAAAAGTGGAATTTGGAAATTAACGCTTAAGAAATACAGCGACATTTAATACGGCTGTCTACCGGTCACCAAAAGAAAATCCTGGTCCAACAAAATTGATTACGACAGACCAGTCAATCAAATGACCTCTCCAGCGTCGAGATTATGTATATCTCGGGACCCTAAAAACAGCTTGTTCGGAACGGACCACAGAATCTAAAATTATTTTAAAATATCCTTCCCTCCGCCGTCAAACCAAAAAGGTATGTGTTTACGACATAAGGACGAAAAAAAAAAAAATAAATACTATATTAATTCGTCCTAAATCAAACTTTCATTGTTTATATTGTCATGTTAAATGATCTTATTCAATCGTTCTCCGCGATTTTAACACATTTACCTTTATACCTCGATCTCCCGTGGGAGGAGAAGGACTTTTCATTTTGTTTTCCTCGAATTTCGTAAGGAAAAAAAAACTTTCCTATTTTCCTTTTCACAAAGGCTATAAGCCTTCTTAATTGCTATATTTGAACTTTTAATTCTAATCAACTTTCTCGGAATAACAAACACCAGCTTTTTAAATACTTGTTATGTATTGTTAATTTGTTTTGGTTGTTTATAAAATATATGTTTATAATTTGTGATACGATGTGTTATTCATTTTTATGGAGTACGGGTTGATTTCCTTTCATCGGGTTTTCAACCGTTGCCCATTTTACATTCGTGGCTGAATTACGTATATGTAACGTTCAGTGTCTTAGTACCACAATTATAACATAAGCAAATAGATGCTATGTAACACAGGTTGATCCAATAATCTTGTTACTCCCCCCCAAAAAGGGCGTTTCGAAAATCTTATTCTAAAATGTAAGCATGTATTTTTCTACTCATGTTAAATATTGGGTCGTTCGTATATATAAATTGTTTAGTTGAAAGTAACAGGAAATGAAAGTTCAGTTTGGGTCAATTTGCTGAACTCAGAGTTAGATTTACTGGGACTGTGGGAATTGATAGAATCAGATATGACATCACATGGCTCAAAGAGAGAGTGAGTGAGAGAAGTCAGCAGTTTGTTGGGAGCACCAGAAGTTTGAACATGTTGATTTAATATGCGCTGAAAAGATATGATTAAATAGTGATTATCGATTTCTGTCTCACCACCCACACTCCATTGGTTAGTGATTTGGACTGAAGATCAAGTCCTTTTTCAAGGTACGAAAGAACTTAATGCAGACGTCGTTCGCCCAGCCTAGAAAGATTGCAAAAAAGTACCACAATTATAACAGTGACAAATTTTAAAAATTGTAACAGCAGTACAAAAGGATGATCAATAAATCAAATAGATACAGAATGTCTACCTTATTTATTATAATTTCAAATATTTCAATCAAGTTCCGGAAATAAATATTCAACACTTCCATTTTATGTACACACATTTTGTAAAACCAGTTTTATTAGCAAAAATACATTTAGGTAAAATTTTGAACACATAGAAGTTTTTTTTACCAGAATATTAAAATTTATCAATTATAATCTCGGTTAATATTATACGAAGCATATAAATATACTAAAAATCATATATCTGCTATATCCATACCTTTTGTATATATGCTGGTATATCCATTCAAATATTTCAAATTGATAATTAATATGTTTAGAATTTTTAGAATCTACCCTATTAATATATGAAAGCTCTAATTGATATAACCTATTAATTATTGAGCTTATGTTTAACTGCGATGTTGAAACATCTTATGTGTACATAATCATATTTATTTTTTACTGAAAGTTTATAAATATTCTACTGTAACCAAATGCATCTGAACTTTAAATTAGATGAAAAAGCTCTTAAAAATATAATACATCACGATATATCCCCCATCAACTCTGATAATAAAATAAGATTTATCATTTATTATTAAAAAAAATGGAAACATCGAGCCCTGTAGTTAAAAATAACACTTCTCACACCCAAAATACATTAGGAAGAACCAATATAATATATCAGTTTCAATGCGCCATAGGAGAATGTATTTCTGACAATAATAATAAAACTAATTCTTATATCGGTTTCACTGCCACAACACTTTTCCAAAGACTCACCTTACATCTCTCCGACACTAGCTCCATTTGCCAACACATAAAAACATGACTGCCCACCTTCTCAATATAGACACATACTAGTTAACAATACTAAAATAATACACCACGCTACCAACATCAAAATATTAAAAATTCTTGAAGCCCTCTACATAAAACTAAAGTTCCCACAACCAATAATGTGAATTACGAAACTAGTCACAGCATTTTAAAGTGTCTAGCATAGCAGTTAACGCTACCAAATTCTTAGCCATTAAGAAATTATACGTTTGAATCTTGAACTTGCTTAGAACGTAATCACGCTCTCATGTAACATCTCAGTATTATAGACGCTTTTTTTAAAGTTGTAAATTACTAGTCCTTACAATAATATAAAAAAACTTAACAGTAAAGACATATTTTTAAAGACATCAAGACTAACACCGCTTGAAGATGATTTGACGAATCAAATCGAAAGTACTCACAAAAAAGGAAATGAAAATGGAACAAGAACCCCACGGAACTTACATACACCAATTTGACCGAAACACTAAATGGACCATTCGTAAAATTGCAAAAATAAAAAAAGTCTTATCAAGCAAAAACACTCCGTGTTATTTAATATATATATATATATATATATATATATATATATATATATATATATATATATATATATATAATTATTTAATAATAAGTATTTATGTCAACAGCTACACATCCATGGAAATGTTTCGATCAAAAGTTACAATCTCATCGAGCTAACAAAACATGTGCTTTTTTTAATTTTTCATATTGAAGGAAAAAACATATATATATACATATAGTAGTATGAAACTATATATATGGTAAGTAAGATAGAGTAAGCTACATAGATGCGTTCATATTTCATTCACTTAAGGCTCAGCTAGACACATAATTCAAGAATTTTTACTATTAAACTCGTGTCCATTTCACCTAGAAATTAATTTAATCTTGAAAAGGGGGTTTGAAAGTCTATCAGGGAAGCGTTTTCTGGCTTCAATGGGACCGTTAAAGATACATTTCACTGAATTAAATGAAAATAATTGACTTGTTGCTTCAGTCAAAAATAATGCGGTTCACAACTCACTGGACGTTTTCTCTCCCTTCTCTTTTTTATCTTTCTTTTCGTTCTGCTTTTCCAAACGCCAAGTTCAAAAAATGAATTCCCGACCCCAAAATGCGAATTATGTTCCTTCTCTTATTGACTTAAATCCGACATATGCAAACCAACTTGATTTGCATAACTACATCCCTGGACTCGCTTTCCCGGATGTTAAAATGAAGACACCACTAGTCGTCTCTGCTAACACCGCTATTCATCATCAATGGGCAGTGTTCGAATCCTCACTCACAACCTATGATTTAAACATTTCTTTAATTTTCAAATTGCACGCCAGGCAAAGACTGGCCCTTTTATAGCTGGGATGAGGCAAGTCGTGGGAACTTTCACCACTCGATCCTGCTTCAGGATCATCACAAATTTCCTAGTTCACTGATTTTCCTTGTTTCTAAGCCAAAGAGGGAGGATAATTCTAATTACTTCCGGCTGGGAAATAAAGAACTCATTTATGTACAACATGTATTAAACTGTTTTAAGGCTGGCAGTAACTCAAGTTATCTGCCTTTTCATAATTTTTGGTTGAAGAAGACACTCCGTCATGTTGAAGTTCAATACGATTACTATGGTAACATTCAGTATCAGTTAATATGTATTAAGCATTCTTTTTACTCAAGAAAATTATATAAGTCATGATTTTAGGGCAAAATACGTTGGTTTCAAATAATGCCCAACGTCAAAAGAAAATCCAGAATTAATGTCAGTTAACTAAAACAATTCCGAAATTGATATTTTTTTTTGTTTTCTTTTTTTTTAGTGCTTTGAACAAATATTACCTTCCAAACTCGTCAAAAATTATTTTAAAAAACAAGATTTTTCTCTAATGTCTAGGGGATGTCAGTTTACTATTTAAATATTAGGTTATATTGAAGCAGTTAGCTTCCAAAATGGCTGCCAAAATTTAGTATTTCCTCATGACATCTTTTCTATTAGGCGATGTACCAAAGGCAGGCCCTGCTTGTAACACATCTAGACAGCAAATGAGGAAGAATTCTGGTCTTAAGTCTTGACCGCGTGTTGGTACGAGAGTTTCTAATCAAACTCTTATGTTCAAGAAATTTGGGGACTAAGCCCAAGGAGAATAACTCTAACTTGGAAAATGATTTATCCCCAAAAGGATATAACTCTGGTTCCTACAATGCCAAGATCTCTTTGCAAATTTCTACGTTTATGGGGAACATTTGGTTATGTAATACATTTAATATGAAAATCAGCTGAGTAATCTTCTTTAACAATCATTCGTAACATTTTATGTGTCCATTTATAAAATCCTTTTTTTTCCTATAATAATTATGTAAGCAGAACACAGAATATTGTATTTAACTACAACAGTAAATAAATATCTCTATTAATATCCTAAAAGCATTTTGTTATGAAAATCAGACTTTTATTAATTAAAGATAGCTCAAATAACTAACAATTTTTCTCCGACTCTTCTGAACACTAGCCAGTCTAATAATATTAATAGGGGGAACAGGTGTAGAATATAAAATAGATTTAAATAATTGATGCTCAGATTGGCGTCTATAAATGGGTTAGATACCCCCTCTGATATATATTTAAATTATCTATCTCTATCTGTTTCTTTTACTTATCCCACTACAAGTACCTAGACTTTTCTTCTGATAACTTAGAGAAGGCGTCAGCAGAAGAAAGAATGAAGGGAAAAACAGGAACACGCAAAAAGTTGGATAAGACATTGAGGGCATACATATTTGCCATTGTTGCTGCTGATTTAGTATTATTAGACTGGGCTAGTATTTAAATCTTGTTTGGTTTGTCTGTTTAACAGCATATCAACGTGATTATTTAATGCTATAACACAATGCCTATTTTGACAGATTCAGTGTTAATTATACACAAATTGTCATTTTGTTCATAGATGAGGGGTGGAGAACAGGTTCATACCTTTCTAAATAGTATTAGTGCATAGATGATCCCGTCATGTGCGAGAGAGGCACCATACAACACACATGTCCGACCTATATTCTTGTATGGCTGTGAGATGTGATCGATGACAAAATGTGAAACAAGATCCTGGCTGCAGCACACCAGATGGAGAAAATTGCCGGTCTCACTGTAAAGGCTTCCATGAGAAATTACGTCATAACGACATCTCAATTGGTACGGCCACGTCACCCACCATCAGCTATCTGAAATGCACCAAAGTGTGTCCCACATCAATGTTGTTGGTTCAAGACTATGTGGTAAGCTGCCTAAAACATGGAGTGCATCAGTTGATCACGACCTGCTCCTAGCAGGCGACATAAGCGAAATAGCTACAGACAGAAGTCGGAAGTCATTCACAAACGTCTAACCCTAGGGACACAAAGACAAAAAATGATGATGATGATGATGATGATGATGATGATGATGATGATGATGATGATGATGATGATGATGATGATGATGCTGATGATGATGATGATGAAGAAGAAGAAGAAGAAGAAGAAGAAGACAAGCAGCCGAAATCTTAAGGAAAATCCTTGAATGAACCCCACATAACAAACGAATACTAACCAGCCACAGATAAGTTGAAATAGAACAAAAAAGATAGAAAGAACATAACGCAAACCCAGGGGAACTAAAACTGCCAGCCTCCCCATAAACTGACAGGAGAATACTGGAACCTTGGAGAGGCTTATTGCCATTCAAATTCCAGAAAAGACTCTTCAATGGTAAACGGTTGTTGCAATAATGCAAACTGAATTTCAGTCTTTATTGAAAGAAGCAGAGAGTGCTGGAAATTTGGAGAGACTTGTCGTCACTCAGACTCTGGGGGACATCACTTGTTATTGCCAGTGAGCAATCACTGATAGTTACTTGTGTGAAAATTCCTAGTGAGTAAATAATAATAATAATAATAATAATAATAATAATAATAATAATAATAATAATAATAATAATAATAATAATATATTTCTGAAAGTAATGAGATTCTTCTTTGTGAAGTGAAAAGAGAGGAAATATTAAAAACTGGGGTGAAAAAGAATCAAAGGTTACAAGAGAGAGGGTTAAAATTATTTGGAAAGAAACTACACAGTGTATTCTTTAAGAATACTGCATTTAGATACTGACATCTGGAATTGGTTGGTCAGGGGTGATCTCAAAAGAGCTACTGAGAGCACTTTAATGGCAGCCCAGGAATAAGCCACCTGCACTAGGTCCATCAAATATTACATTGACAAAACTGCAGAATCACTGATATACCGATATTGTAATAAAAGGGAAGAAACCTTAACGCATATTGTATCTGAATGCCCTATGCTAGTACAACACCAGTATAAAAAATGGAGACACAACAAAGTCACTCAGGATGTACACTGGAATATATGCAAACTTTATGAATTGGACCACAATGAGAAGTGGTATGAGCATAAGCCAGAAGTGGTGCAAGAGAACGACAATGTCAAACTTCTTTGGGGCATGCGCATACAAACTGATATTTCTTGAACATTCCAAACACGACTTAATCTTTCATAACAAAAACAATAGAACTTGCTTTAATCATTGATATAGCCTGCCCTTTCGATACCAGAGTGCAGGAGAAAGAACATGAAAAAATAAATAAATATCAAGATCTAAAATGGGAATTAGTTAGACTATGGAAATGTAAAGGTGATCCCCATTGTAATTGGAATGCTTGGAACCATAACGAAAAGCCACCATAAATGACTTAAACAGATTGACGAGACAATTTCTTTTCCAATTCTACAAAAGGCTTGCCTGTTAGGAATGACGAAAGTGTTAAGGTACAGCTTGAATGTCAAGGAAATTGACTTGGTGTTTAAAAAAGAAAAATCCAACTAAAAACATCCAAAAGTTGAGACTACTATGAAATAATAATAATAATAATAATAATAATAATAATAATAATAATAATAATTATTATTATTATTATTATTGTTATTATTATTATTATTGTTATTATTATTATTATTATTATTATTATTGCCACCCAAATACCAGAGGAGACCAATGGTCGTTGGCAGCGAGAAATCTATAGTAGGCGGCTGTGATGGCCCTTTGGCTGATACCACACAAAATAGTCATGAAGGGTCAAGGGTTGTGGAAAGACCAAGGACAGAGAGCATTAACCAGACTTCCTCTGGAAGAGTGCAGAAAGTACTGGGACCTTAGGGAAGCCGTTTGCTACCCAAATCCCGGTAAGAAATCAATGGTAAGCGGCTGTTGTGATAATACAAAGTCATTTGCAATAGTTATCGAAAGAGGTGGAGAGTACTGGAAATCTGGAAAGACTTGTTGTCACTCAAACTCCAAGTCACACCACAGTTATTATCAGTGAGCAATCACTAATAAAGACCTGTGTGAAAACTCCTAGTGAGTTGATAATAATAATAATGACCAGAATAGATCCAATTGGATTTGAACTCAACGTAGCCGATTTCATAGTCTGTGACAGTATCTGTTAACCCAATCATGCACTCTGATAAATAAATTCTTATCGGGGATGGGACCTTCTTGGATTGCTGTTGTTCATTTTTCCTGTAAACTTTTTTATAATATTTACCATAAATATATACATAGTATGTCTTATACATAGTATGGGACTTTTATTTTATAATATTTAAAGAGATATCATTTGTATTTTCTTTGATTTATAGCAGGACCTGTCATTATTCAAAGGCCCGTGAACTTGGCCGTAGATATTGAGAGAAATGCCAGCATGGTGTGCGTAGCTAAAGGTCTACCAACCCCCGAGATCTCATGGAAAAGAGAAGATGGCAAATATATAAACTTTGGGGAACGGTTCAAAATTTTGCCTTCAGGACATCTTCAGGTGATAGGTAAGTGAGATATCATCTTTGTTTTATCGATTTACTTGTATCCTTTTCAGGTGTCACAAGTAGGTAAAAGTACAAAATAGTTAACACTTGAGAACTCGTAAACCCAAAAGTAAAATAACAACACATAATTTATATAAAACGCATTCGAATGAAATTCTTTACCGAACCTGCATAGTGTTAATGCTTGGAAACGATTTGTAAGAGTGTTTATAAATTGTTAACACATGTTAAAATTATGTGGGTTCAACCATTTTGTTTGGTTTACAAGTTCTTGAGTGTTAACTATTCTGTATTTTTAATGTTTAAAATATCTTACAAATCATTTCTATACATTAAAACTATGCGGGTTCAGTAGAGAATTTCATTCTAATGCTTTTATATGAATTATGCGCTGTTGTTTTTGGGTTATGATTTCTCAGGTGTTAACTATTCTGTACTTTTACCAACAAGTATTAATCACCATTACTTCTATTTATCTTCCTCCCACAAGGTAAGATGTGACACAAGGTCGGGAAAGTGGGAAAGAACCAGTGCTCGAGAATTTGAGCACTCTGGCTGTTTAAAAATTACCTGGGCAGCCCCTCGGCATTCCCCGGTAGGAGCGCCTCAGACAGTAAGCAATAAACTTACTCCTCCCCAAAGAGGGGAGGCAAAGCCTGGGAAGTTGCACCTCCTAGAACTGCACAGGACTGACAACCAATAGACCGGCATAAATCCAGACCTGAAGGCCCGAACAATACCAGTTTATTAGGCGGGGTAAAAACCCCTGAAAGACAAACATAAACCTTGTGTCATATATCACCTCGTGAATATCTAGTGGTTTTATCTGGACCCCTCTTATGGGCCACATAGTCATCTTCAAATTCATCCTGAGCTGTTGGAAGACGTTCTTAAAAAGTGACAGTAAAGATGTTTTAAGCTTAAAATATATTTTATTTATCCTTTCAGCAATTTCCTCAGCCAGGTTATCACTACGAATTGACTTATAAGAAGTTTTCTTTTAATCTTTCTTTAATGTGTGTGGTCATTCTATTAAGCACAACAGTGATATACAACACAATCAGCTCAGAGGTTAGACCAAGGCAGAGAACAAAAGATTTCCTGCAACCCCAGAAGCATCAAAAGACAGTGATTTGGCTTGCTGATTCCCGGTAAAATGGTGTCAGCAATTCGATGAGAAAATGCATCATATGTGTCTACCATTAGTCAACAGAAAATACTCTTCTGCACAACGGTACTCGACCATCACTTTATGGAAGCTTAACAAATTAGGTCACGCAATTATGACGAACATTCAAGTCACTTACTTGAATCAAAAAAGCCACACTGCTCTGCTATTTGTATTTAAGAAAAACGCATATGCAGGTTGTCATGCCAAGCAAGAGATAGTCAAGGTTGGTTATGATGAGAGAAAGAAAGAAGCTTGTCGCATTGTATTGTCTCAAAAGAAGAAAACTAATCGTAATCATATGTCGTCTGTTGCCACCACCAAACTATTTCTTTATTTTCTTTTTTCACAAATATCAGTCAGAAATTCTGCCTCGCCCACCATATTCGCCAAAACTATTTCCCACTGAATACAACTTGTTCAAGTATCTCGACTACTTCTTGTAGGAGAAAATCTTCCTAAACAAAGATACGACAGTTTATAGAGTCCCAAACATCGGAATGTTATGAAACTGGAATGCATCGACCTGTTTCTGTATGGAAAACTGTGTTGATTATAAGGATTTAGGGGGGTGGCGGTGGTGAAGTAGACACCGATGTGAACTTACGACCTGTCAGTTCCATAGCACCACTTTTACTGTGGATGGTGACAACCTTCATGTGGTCCCTCTGTGAAACAACGATTATGACCGACGGAGATCGTGCACCTTAGCGCACCAGTGTGCATCTCAGCGAGGATGCTGGATCCTACGTAGAAATGAGGTAGAGTTACCACTAGTATATATTCAACCCAAATCGAAAAAGAAATGGCGCCGAAAGTCTGGAAGGATTCCTTAAATTGTCTGTAGCAATTATGTCGGTACCTCGATGAGTTTGACCAGTTAAACAATTTGGTCAAGGGTCTCTTAGTTACTGATGGATATCAGCTTGTGGGGGGTCGCGCGCGCGAACGCCCCCCTCCATAGAGAGAGAAAGAGAATAAGTCTTTTGGTCACTCCCCTCCCCCCATGGTGGAGAGAGAGGGAGAACAGGTCTTTTGCGGTGACGGGAGGGAGAGCGGCCCGGCCAGAGAGAGAGAGAGAGAGAGAGAGTATGAGTTGGACGTTTTTCGTTTTGTTGTGGAAACGAGAAGACAGAAAGCCGGCAGTTAGAAATTGGAATTCGAGCTGGACAGTCGTGTTAGCTGAAGCATGGGCCAGCCAGGCAGGGGGTCGCGTGAAAGGCCCCCTCGTTGGAATGGCGTTGGCCGTGCTGTTCCCCCCACACACCGTTTTCAGTAGACAAGTTACGGCTTAATTAACCACTTGGACATCGTAAAGGGAGTTTCACACACACACCGTTTCTCCAAACATAGATTAAGTTACAACTTATTTAACAACTGGGATATCGTAAATAGAGATTCATACACACAGAGAGATAAGATAGTTTAGTAAACAAGCCATTATCGAAAAAAAGACTTTGGGTTAAAGTTTAAAACCAACCGTTCATTTTGTTAAATAATTATTGCTTATGAAAAGACCTAACCGTTTGTTGACTTATTTCTGTTGTCGATTTGTTCTGTTTGTGTGACATTGCTTTCACAGCGGACCAGCGAAGCAAACATCCCGACCTAGAGGAGATACGACCGACACATCTTGGTTTTCACTGCCACTATAGACGACATCACGAGCCAATGAAAGGGTGTTCACAGTCAGGAAAGATTCCTGCGCCAAGGACTAATGGTTATACCTCCTGTAAATATCCGATTCTTGGGAGAACTGAGGAAACCAATGCCAACAATAGAATCAAGTGAGGCAAAAGTCGTATCATGCTGGTTCATACGAGTTTACGTTTTTTATAGGGATTTTTATTTCGATTAATAAAGATGAATCGTAGCTTATGTAAAGAACCATCACACTAATACATAATATATTTTATGATTTTTATTTTATTTTTTTGGATATCGGGTTTCAGGTGCCGGACATAACACCTGGCAGGAAGAAGCAGAACCTTGCTGATTGACACTGTTGTGAGTTGAGTGAGAGAAGACTGAGTCGAGAATGCTTGTTGAAGCTTTATTCAACTAAGAACTGAACAGAAGTAATGTTGGCTAAAAGAGCACCATAAATGAATGAATAGATAAAAGGGGAAGCTATCCACTTCCGGAACGCAGGGGGAGAGATTGAAGAGTTCTTCTTATCACTACATTCTCCGCCACTCAGGAAAGTTCTAGGCCTTAAATCCGTCTGGGGAGGATGGGTTCCAAGGACTCTCAGACAGGTATCTTCGATTAAACTGAAAACAAAAGAAAGCAAAAGTTCAAAGCTGATAGTTTTCAGCTAAATACAGGGGAGTCCAACGAATTCTAGAGGAGCGTCGAAGATATCTCCGTATCTCCGGGAGAGGTCCTCTGGGGATTATTCCAACTTGGAGAGAGAGAAGAAGTAGGGACAGAATTTTCATCTGCAGAATTTTTGGGGTCTCTCAGTAGAGGGGGAGGAGAGTTAGACAGGGTAGGGACATTTAGTTCCTGTCGGCCATCCGGTATAGTGTTAGGTCCTGTATCTAAACAGTTTGTTTCATCACCCAAAGGAGCTATATGGCGCAGGGACACTGTTGTCTCTCGCCCATTATGGAAGCGCACATGGGCATAGTTTGGATTGACTTCCAGTATGTAAACGGTTTCGACTAGGGGCTCATATTTGCTTCTGCATACATGACGCTTCAGGAGAGCAGATTTAGATTGGGTTAACCAAGTTGGTATGGAATTGCCAGTAGCTGATCTCCTTTGAAAATTAAATAGCCGTTCATGGGGAGTACAGTTAGTGGAAGTGGAAAGCAATGAGCGAATGCAGTGGAGGGCTACATCTAACACCTTCTCCCAATTAACAATAGGGAGATTTCTCGACCATAGGGCCAGACCTACTGTTTGCCAGATGATACCATTGTATCTCTCTACTTGTCCATTGCCTTGAGGATTAAACGCGGTCGTTCGACTGGTAGCAATGTTTCGAGAACACAGAAAGTCCCGTAGTTCATCAGTCATGAAAGCCGCTCCACGATCGGAGTGCACAAAGGAAGGATTTCCGAAAATAGAAAATAAGTTGGTCAGACACAAGGGAAAGCGAAAGGAAAGCGGGAGTATTCGTCTACCACTGTTAGTATGAAGCGGTTGCAGGAATTGGAAGATAGTGGTCCCTTGAAGTCGACACTCAATCTTTCGAATGGCTGACTCGCTTTTATGAGTGTTTGGGGTGATATTTTAATAAATCTAGGTTTTATCTCGGAACACGTCTGGCATGCTCTGGTTACCGCTTTCACATCTTCCACAGAGTATGGCATATTCTTATTCCTGACAAAGTGTAGCATTCGGATGACATAAATCGTTGTGCAAGGTGTGTAACTTGTCTACAGAGATGGTAGAAGAGCAAATTCGAGATAGGGCGTCCGCAGCAGCATTCTGTTTTCCTGGGCGATACGCTATGTCATAACTGAAACAGGCAAGTTCCTTCCACCTGGTGATCTTCTCGTTTTTGATCTTGCTCTTACCTTTAGGGTCGAACATGAAGGAGACAGATTTTTGTTCTGTGATTAGCTTAAAGTGCTTCCCAAGCAGTATGTGTTGCCATTTTCGAATAGCTTCTACAATAGCATAGGCCTCCTTCTCTACCGATGAGTGCTTTTGCTCAGCTGAAGTTAGAAAAGAAAGCTACGGGCCGACAGTTTTGGGTTAGAGAAGCAGCGATGGCATGTTCCGAGGCATCAGTTTCGATCTCAAGTGGGAGAGAAGAGTCTATGGCTACCAGGGATGATTTTGCAATCTCCTTCTTCAGGCACTTGAAGGCATCCGTTTGTACCTCAGTGAGGGGAAGAAGGGTAACTCTGGTTAGGGGATGTAATTTTTCGGAAAAGTTCGAGATCCACCTAGAATAGTGAGAGAACATCCCCATTGCTCGTCGAAGAGAAGGAAGGTCTTGGAGTACTGGCGAGTCCATCAGTCCTTTGAGTCTATCTGGGTCGGGTTTTACCGAGCCCTTGCTTATCGTATACCCGAGCAAGTCTACGGAAGAAAGCTAATAATGACATTTGCTTTGGTTCAGTGTCAAACCGTACTTTGTCACACTATCCATGAATTCTTTCAGATTGATGTCATGCTCGTCTTGATTTCGTCCACAAATGGTAACGTTGTCGATATAGGCATAGGTTCCTTTGAGCTCTTCTCGCTTGATGATGTCATCAATCACTTGTTGGAAACTCGCTACTCCATTGGTCACTCCAAACGGGATTCTACAAAATTGGTACAGAGACCCAGCAGCTTCGAATGCAGTGTATCTTCGTTCCTCTGGCTTGATAGCAACCTGGTGATAGGCACTGGTTAAATCAAGAGTGCTAAATACTTGGTAACTGGCAATCTTATTCACCATGTCCTCTATCCGAGGAAGAGGATAAGCATCCAAGAGAGTGAACCGGTTTATCGTCTGGGAGTAATCCACAACAAGTCTCTTCTCGTGATTTTCGGGAGATACTACGAGTGTTTGGGCTCACCAAGGGGATTGAGAAGGCTCTATAATATCTTCCTTTAGCATCCGGGAGATTTCAGACTGGATGAATTTAGCGTCCGGTATACTATGTCTCCTGGATTTAACAGCGATTGGATGACAGTCTGAGGTTAGATTCGTAAACAGACAGGGATAAGGGACATTTTTAATTGCGGTCAGTCTACAAACAGTGAGAGGCGGGAGTGGTCCCCCGAAAGGTATTTTTACTAAAGAATGTTGGCATAGAAATTTATGACCGAGAATGATGTCAGAACAGGTTAGCCATAACCGATAGCTTGACCTTACTGTACTCTCTACCACTCAGGCTGAGGGATACAACACAATGTCCAAGAGTAGAGGACGAATGAGAACTGCTAGCCATTAAGATTCTTTCAGAACTTGGCGTGACTGCCAACCTGAGCCTTTTAACCTTATCAGGATTAATAAAGTTTTCCGTGCTCCCTGTATCAACGAGTATTTTCACAGGCTGACCTTTGATTTTCCCACACAAGGACGAACGAAATAGACTCTCTGAGAAGGCAGAAGAAGAAACAGACGTAGCAAGAAGAGACACACCGTAGTTGATAGCAGCCGCGGTAGACGATTTGCAGACACGAGCGAAATGTCCTTTCTTTTCGCAATTTTTACAGATCGAATTTCTAGCAGGACATCTCGATCTGTCGTGTCTCTGGTTTCCGCAAAAGAAGCATTTCTGTCCAGGGAGAGCGGCCACTGTAGGCTGTTAGTCGCACATAGACTGGTCCTCTCTCGTTTCTTCAATCCGGGCAGTAGACATCGACGCTGTTATGGAGTCCGGTTGAGCGTAAGACACAGATTGCTGTAGGGCCATTTCCAGAGTAAGGGCTTGGTCGTAAGCTGTGCGTAGGTTCAGCGTCTTATTTTCTAGAAGCCTCTGTCGGATGTGATTTGACGAGATCCCGCTGATGAACGCGTCTCTTATGTGTTCGTCGCTCGATTGAATTGCTGTAAGGGCCTGGAAGTTGCAGTCCTTCGCTAGTCTCCTCAGAGATTGCAGGAATTGATCGACATTTTCGTCGACTTTTTGCCGGCGGGTGGCCAAAAAATATCTGCAGACAACGCTGTTCTTAGGCTGGACGAATACTTCTTCGAGGACCGTCATAGCGGAGTCGTACTCTTTTACATCCGAGATGTATTTAAAAACAGTCGGAGAGACAAGATTTACGAGTAGATTTCGTTTCTGCTCGTCGGTTATTGGTGTCTGTAGATGAGATGCGTTCACCGCCCCGAGAAAAATATCGACGGTACTTTTCCAGTGTCCCCACGTGTCAGCGGCTCCGGGTTTAGTTGGATCTAAATCGAGTCATTCTGGTCTGAGGTATTTCTCCATCGTTACGTTAGGATATAAGCAAGTTCTTAGTTGAATAAATTGTTGTGAGTTGAGTGAGAGAAGACTGAGTCGAGAATGCTTGTTGAAGCTTTATTCAACTAAGAACTGAACAGAAGTAATGTTGGCTAAAAGAGCGCCATAAATGAATGAATAGATAAAAGGGGAAGCTATCCACTTCCGGAACGCAGGGGGAGAGATTGAAGAGTTCTTCTTATCACTACAGACACAGCTACCCACCTGGCTGGAAAATAAACATCTGCTGATTTGATGCAGAAGGTCACCTGCAGAAACAGCAGACGGAAATATACTTATGACTAAATAAACAACGAAATGAATGGAAGCCACGTCTCATAAGGAGTGTGGCTAGATTGACTGCACAGACGAAATCACAGAATGGGCGTTACAGTTGTGGGTGTCCAAAGATGTTATATTAACTGGCTTAAATTAAGATCGAAAGAAAAGCTGCTGGCTAGCGAATTCGAGAGATCAACAATTCGTTAATTCCTGTGTGTCCTTCACTTTCTCGTTGACTCTACTCGTTTGAGCAATAAAAATATACCATGAATGTTTATAAGTGTTCATTGTCATTCAGTCACATCAGTAATGTACAACTATGAAAAATTATGTTTTTTATCAATAGTTTGTTTGGTTGTTGTTTTCTTAACCAAAATAAATATATTTTTAAAGATGCTATGAATTTCTGATTTTTCAGATTCCCAACTTGGAGACCAAGGAATGTACACATGTGCCGCTCAGAATCAATTTGGCTTGGCTGAATCATCAGCCTTTCTAACCATAACTGGAATTAGTAAGAAATACACAAACTTATTTAAAAACTTCAATATAAACATGTTTTTATAGTAGATTACTGCCAAATTGATAGGTATTTCAATTTTATTTAAAAATTAATCAAACCGATTGTCTAGTAGGCTGAATCCTTAGAAGCAGTAAACGTAAACAAATAGAATTTTACAAGCATCTACCTCTTACAATTTACCCATTACAATTTACCTACCACAATTTACCTGTTACATTTGACCTATTACAATTAATCTATTAAAATTTACCAACTACAATTAACCTACTACAATTTACCCCTTAAAATTACTAACAACAATTTACCTACTACAATTTACCTATTATAACTTACCTATTATAATTTACCTACTGCAATTTACTTATTACAAAGTACCTACTAAATTTTACCTACTACAAGTTAACTACTACAATTTACCTACAATTTACCTATTACAATTTACCTATCAAAATTCACTTATTGCAATTTGCCTATTAAAATTTACCTACTACAATTTAACTATTACAATTAACCTGTTACAATTTACCTATTACAATTTACCTATTACAATTTACCTATTACAATTTACCTACTACAATTTACTTATTACAATTTACCTATTACAATTTACCTATTACAATTTAGCTACTACAATTTACCTATTACAATTTACCTATTACAATTTACCTATTACAATTTAGCTACTACAATTTACCTATTACAATGTACCTATTACAATTTACCTATTACAATTTACCTATTACAATTTACCTACTACAATTTACCTATTACAATTTACCTATTACAATTTACCTACTACAATTTACTTATTACAATTTACCGATTACAATTTACCTACTACAATTTTCCTACTACAATTTACTTATTACAATTTACCGATTACAATTTACGTACTACAATTTACCTATTACAATTTACCTATTACAATTTACCTACTACAATTTACCTACTACAATTTACCTACTACAATTTACCTATTACAATTTACCGATTACAATTTACCTATTACAATTTACCTACTACAATTTACCTACTACAATTTACCTACTACAATTTACCTACTACAATTTACCGATTACAATTTACCTATTACAATTTACCTACTACAATTTACCTACTACAATTTACCTACTACAATTTACCGATTACAATTTACCTATTACAATTTACCTATTACAATTTACCTACTACAATTTACCTACTACAATTTACCGATTACAATTTACCTATTACAATTTACCGATTACAATTTACCCGGCGATAATTTCCCCATGTAGGAAAGCATATAACTGTGAATCAAAATAATAAATTAATTTTGTTTTAAATTAGACATTTTTTTTTGTTTAAACTGTTACAATTTAGAAAACCTCTGAATTACAAATTCATATTTTAAAAACAGGAGTTAGATAAAATCTTCATATTGAAACGATTATTTGTTTCAATTTAAAATAGACTGACTTTACTTTATATATTAGATTTTCGATGTAAAATAGACTGAATTAATTTTAATTTCTTTTCATTTTTTATAGCAAGACCCGTTCTAGCATACATCAGACCGTTTGTGGAGGTTCCTAAAGGCCAGGATTTGGAGCTCCATTGTAAGATCCTTCTTGGAAATCCAAGGCCGTACATTGTTTGGATGAAAGATGGAGAAGTTCTTGATGGTCAACAGAATAACCAGAGCTCCATTTTGATAATTAAAAACGTACAAGTTTCTCAAAATGGAAATTACATTTGTTTGGCTGCAAATGCTGGCGGCAATGCGACACAGCAGTATACAGTGGATGTTCTTGGTAAGTAATTATGTTGTGTAAGCCTTTAGTAATCTACAGATGAGAAGTTCTTAGAAAGAAATTCTGTTCATGGAAATTCCATTTGACGTTAAACACATGGAGGAAGGAAAGAAAGTTCTTTGCAGTTGTGGTAGAAAGCAAGTTCTTATTGTGAATGTTTTACAAGAAGGAACCAGCTGTTTTAGAGCTCCATGTGTTTATCGGATACCTCAACAATTGGGGCCATAAGTGTCATTCACTAATCGAGGCCAGGGGTGTCATTGTTCTACTGTTTCTCGGTTCGTTCATATATAAAGACGGAGACAGCGATAATTTCATCTGAAAACATACTTTATTGATGGATCCATTTTCCTTAACTATGAGTTTCTTCTGATTCGATCTTGTTTGGCTACAAATGTTGGCGGTAATACGACACAACAGTATACTGTGGATGTTTCGGGGAAGTAATTATGCTGTATAATCTTTAAATAGAGCTGTGAGTGTTGTTTGCCTCTTAGGTCGTTGTTCAAGATGCTCTCTGGTTTCTTTCCTCTCAGACAAGTAGCTGGAAGATGTTCATACATGAAGAAAAAGACGACGACCATTTAATTTTAAAACATAGTTTGTTAGCTTAACTATGGATAATCCATTTTCCTTAACTATGAGTTGCTTCTGGCTGGATCATCTCCACAGGGAGTATATAGCTACTGTTGCTTTAGAATGACTTATATTATCTCCCTTTAATTTATATCCCTTGGGTTTATTCTAGGCAACATTAGTGAATGCGCTCTCTTAAAAAACTCCTTCCATCTATGTGCGGGAAAAGGTGTCGACTTCATAGTGACCTGACGAATCCATCCTGTCACTATGGGTGAATCCGGATCAGTTCACAACAAAGTGCAACAATCGAAATAGTAGACAGCAAAAACCATGAACGCTGCAATCACAAACAAAGACAATTACATAAAAATACATGTATATATATATATGAGCAAAGGCATGCAGAGTCTTGATTGACTCTGTGAACTGGGTTCGTGTTCTGTAAGCGCGTCTGAAATTGTCACTTTCTACACTGATGAGAGGGAAAACTTTAAACGCCGGCATATGTAGGTAAAAATAATTTCATATTTATTTATAAACATTGTTATATATATATATATATATATATATATATATATATATATATGTGTGTGTGTAAATAATGAATTTCTTTTCTCTTTGCAGTTCCTCCTGAGTTTGTTAAAAAAGATGCAATACAAAAGATCAGTGCCATCCAAGGTACGAGAATTGTTTTGCCTTGCGAAGCAAAGGGAATCCCCAAACCCGATATAACGTGGTATAAGAATGATCATCTAATTTCCCCTACTGATACGCATTATTTTCTGAGAGAAAATGGTGACTTGGACATCTTCAATGCCGAACCAGGGGACACAGGGAATTACAGCTGCACCGCAATAAACAGCGTTGGTCAGATTGAAAGGCACACCAAAATGTTTATAAAAGGTAGGTTTGATTTTTTTATCTATCGGGGGGGATGAATGATTATTGCACTGTTTTGGAGGGTGGCAAGCTTTCATTTTCTACTCTCGTAAAAAGGGCATCATCATCATCATCATCATCATCATCATCATCATCATCATCATCATCATCATCATTACTTACCCAAGCACTCTCATCTATTCGTTCAATGTGATCAAACCACCGAAGTCTCCTGTTTTGCACAACATCTCCCAATAATGTTCAGATTTAATCTTCCTCTCGATTGTCAAAATTCAATGGTCGACCTCTTCCCGACTTGTCTTCCAAGCTCATACATCCAGATTTGAAACAAATAAATCATCTACACTCACTAATAAAACGTTTGTAACTCAGTAATTGTGTAACGTTGCATGACACTAATAAAACGTTTGTAACTCAGTAATTGAGTAACGTTGCATGACACTAATAAAACGTTTGTAACTCAGTAATTGTGTAACGTTGCATGACACTAATAAAACGTTTGTAACTCAGTAATTGTGTAACGTTGCATGACACTAATAAAACGTTTGTAACTCAGTAATTGTGTAACGTTGCATGACACTAATAAAACGTTTGTAACTCAGTAATTGTGTAACGTTGCATGACACTAATAAAACGTTTGTAACTCAGTAATTGTGTAACGTTGCATGACACTAATAAAACGTTTGTAACTCAGTAATTGTGTAACGTTGCATGACACTAATAAAACGTTTGTAACTCAGTAATTGTGTAACGTTGCATGACACTAATAAAACGTTTGTAACTCAGTAATTGTGTAACGTTGCATGACACTAATAAAACGTTTGTAACTCAGTAATTGTGTAACGTTGCATGACACTAATAAAACGTTTGTAACTCAGTAATTGTGTAACGTTGCATGACACTAATAAAACGTTTGTAACTCAGTAATTGTGTAACGTTGCATGACACTAATAAAACGTTTGTAACTCAGTAATTGTGTAACGTTGCATGACACTAATAAAACGTTTGTAACTCAGTAATTGTGTAACGTTGCATGACACTAATAAAACGTTTGTAACTCAGTAATTGTGTAACGTTGCATGACACTAATAAAACGTTTGTAACTCAGTAATTGTGTAACGTTGCATGACACTAATAAAACGTTTGTAACTCAGTAATTGTGTAACGTTGCATGACACTAATAAAACGTTTGTAACTCAGTAATTGTGTAACGTTGCATGACACTAATAAAACGTTTGTAACTCAGTAATTGTGTAACGTTGCATGACACTAATAAAACGTTTGTAACTCAGTAATTGTGTAACGTTGCATGACACTAATAAAACGTTTGTAACTCAGTAATTGTGTAACGTTGCATGACACTAATAAAACGTTTGTAACTCAGTAATTGTGTAACGTTGCATGACACTAATAAAACGTTTGTAACTCAGTAATTGTGTAACGTTGCATGACACTAATAAAACGTTTGTAACTCAGTAATTGTGTAACGTTGCATGACACTAATAAAACGTTTGTAACTCAGTAATTGTGTAACGTTGCATGACACTAATAAAACGTTTGTAACTCAGTAATTGTGTAACGTTGCATGACACTAATAAAACGTTTGTAACTCAGTAATTGTGTAACGTTGCATGACACTAATAAAACGTTTGTAACTCAGTAATTGTGTAACGTTGCATGACACTAATAAAACGTTTGTAACTCAGTAATTGTGTAACGTTGCATGACACTAATAAAACGTTTGTAACTCAGTAATTGTGTAACGTTGCATGACACTAATAAAACGTTTGTAACTCAGTAATTGTGTAACGTTGCATGACACTAATAAAACGTTTGTAACTCAGTAATTGTGTAACGTTGCATGACACTAATAAAACGTTTGTAACTCAGTAATTGTGTAACGTTGCATGACACTAATAAAACGTTTGTAACATTTCGACCTAACCAGATAGTCTGTAATTTTCTTGTTGAGATAGTGTAAGTAGTTGCTCAATAGGTAATAACGTCTAATTGTAAAGGTAGATATAGTGGTAATGCAGCAGTCGTAGAAATATGCCTATTGTTTTCTTTTTATGGCTGGAAAAATGGAAACCATTTTTAAAAAATACAACAAATGACACCATCATTTCCCCTGGGATATGATTTACTTCTTACAGCAATTCACAGCAAGTACATCTAGATGAACTGCATCTTCCAAATCAACCTTTGTGTGTGTGGGAGGTACCTTATAAACAGACGTCCGTTTGCCTTGACATATAACACTCAAAGGAGAGAAACGACGAGGGATGACGTAAATAAATAACTGGTATAAATAAAGAAGAAAAGGGAAAACTTGAAAATTACAGAACCTTGTAAAGATGGTAATATAGGGTTCAGGGCTGGGAGCAAGCGTACATTCATTACAACATGCAACACCTGGTGGGCCTTCTAGTTTAATTTAAATATTATATATTATAAAATTAATATCAAGTGTATATGGTTATGCATTTAAATTTAAATATATAAAATTATGAAACAAGTTAACGTCTGTCGCTGTTTTGCTTGGGTAAACGTGGCTTTGAATTTTATCATTACATAGAATTATTACTCTTTAAATTTAATACTGATTGAATATATTGAAATTACAAAGGCAATAGTATAAGAGAAAGTTGAATTTAAAAAATCCTATTTAAAAATGACCACAATGCATTTCGTGCTATGCAACGACTTCCCTTCCAATTGTCAAACGTAACATTTTTTTTTGTTTTCAGTTATACAAAATAATTTTTTAAAAAACACAGAATATTTTGATTCACCTCCACTTTTTGTTTATATATTTACATTGATTTAGTATTTTACTTCTAATTAAATAGCTTGAAAGAAAAGAAAATTCTTAATGAGCATGGCAGGGTTAATCATAAGAAAAGACTGCTTCCCTGCAGACTACAACACGGTCGTCTTCAAATCCAACGTCAACAAATACATAAACCGTCCTCATAAGTAATCAAATTTTATTCATTCCACTCATCATTTTCAATCTTCTCATAATATTCTTCATCATTTAACTGACAATCTATCCATCTCATTAACCTTTATCCTCGAGTGACTTTTGGCCTTGATATGTGGGGGATGATCTCTTCTGTTCCCTAGAGCCCCTTACTTACAGAAGAGACGCTGCTAGTCTTTAAATCTAATATCAATAATTACTTGTCATACACCGTCCTCATCAGTAATCAATTTTTTTTTCAGTCCATATATCGCTTTCAATCCTCTCATAATATTCTGCAGCATTCAACTGAAAATCAATCTATCTCATTAACCCTTATCCTCAAGTAGCTTTTGGCTTTGATAAGTGGTGTTTCATTAGTGAAAAAAAGGATTTTAGGTTTTTGATAAAGAGGTTATGTGGTTAGTTAGGAAGACATTCAGGATGAAGAACCACACTTGGTAGAGTTAGTCGTGATCTATTAGTAAAACAAACGACATTTTTTTAGATAACCTTTTTTTTTTAAGTGCTGAGTGTGCAGCAAATGTCTTGATCGTGTGTAACCATATTTTCTAGCTGACGCACATCGGATGAAAATTGAATATTTTCTCAAAAACGAGCTGAACATCTGTTTGCCTGATAAATTGTCTTATTCAAACAGAAACCGTTTATGAACCCGAACTCTAAAATACCAACACAATTCATTGATCCATGATTGTCTGGAACTCTCCAGAGATATGGACACCATCTGTCACGAAGGATTGTTTTTCTAAAACATTGTTATTCATTATCCGAAAGTACTTATCTCGAGAAAGTTAAGAAAAGAAACCTTTTCTTAAAGTATACAAAATGATTAGATCTGATTGATGTATGTAATATTTTCACTGGTGCTATCGTCGCAATCTATATCTTATTAGTACTTACCTTATGTTCAGGAATGTCCTATGAAGAAAAAAGAAAAAAGAAAAGAAGGCAATCTCTGATAAGAGAGAAGATAGAAATATGAAGATAAGAGAGGGCGAGAGAGAGAGACACACACACACCTACAGACAGACAGAGAGAGGGGGATAGATAGAGAGAGAGAGAGTTGCCATGTGTTGCATGTTGTGTATGCGAGCCTATAACAACAATGATCATCTTTTCTATCTAAAGGGCATAACACAAACAATGGTAAGTCAGGCTGAATGAAGAATCTGTGCATATGTTAAAATATGGAATATAAACACAGCAATCCCTTTTTTCGCGACAGGGTTTAGGAAGCTGACAAGATGGAAAACAAACCATTGAAAAGTAGGCTATATCTTCTGAAAGGATTACATGTGTTTGTATTATTTCATGTATACACATATAATATTACAAGGTGATACAATTTATTGTGTATAGATTTTCAGTATTTACTTCAACAGTGCTTAATATGAGAGTAGAGCTTAGTAGTAGAAGTATGAAAATATATTTATGGCAATTATATATATATATATATATATATATAAAATATTTATTGTTGTTTATTATCTATGTACGTATACGTTTCGTCCCTTTTCAATCAGGACTCATCAGCATAGAGATATGACTATTAACTACCAGTCGTACGATTCGAAACCCTGGATTACAAGTATTTTTCAACTTCCATCCAACGTCGTTAACCGCGCGCCCATATATATATATATATATATAGTAGAAGAATATCCCAAATTCCTCAAACAGAACAGTTTGAACCACTGTTATGCCCCCTGACAAAGATTAAATCAAGATATAATGCTAATAAACCATATCTCTAGAATCTTTATTCCAATTTTAATTAAAATCCATTACATGTATTTGATTCTAGAAAATGTCTAAAAAGTAAGGCTTTAACTTAAGGGGTCTTAAGAAATTTAAATTCTTGCTTAATTGGTGTCTAATATATATGGATCAAATTTAATGCAAATCTGAAATATTTGAATTTACAAAAATAGGACGTTGTGCTCATGTTATGCCACCTACTACCATTTAAAATATCCCAAAGAAACTGAAATTTGGGGAATTGATGCCTTATAACTATTGTTAAAATGAAGATTAGTAAGTAGTAAGTAAAAGTTGTCATAGGCGAGGTAAATCTTACTGAAAGGTAAATCTTACTGAAAGTAAATCTTACTGAAAGTAAATCTTACTTAAAGGTAAATCTTACTTAAAGGTAAATTTTACTCAAAGGTAAATCTTACTGAAAGGTAAATTTTACTTAAAGGTAAATCTTACTTAAAGGTAAATTTTACTTAAAGGTAAATCTTACTGAGAGGTAAATCTTACTGAAAGGTAAAACTTACTGAAAGGTAAATCTTACTGAAAGTAAATCTTACTAAAAGGTAAATCTTACTTAAAGATAAATCTTACTGAAAGGTAAATCTTACTGAAAGTAAATCTTACTGAAAGGTAAATCTTACTCAAAGGTAAATCTTACTTAAAGGTAAATCTTACTTAAAGGTAAATCTTACTGAAAGTAAATCTTACTGAAAGGTAAATCTTACTTAAAGGTAAATCTTACTGAAAGGTAAATCTTACTGAAAGTAAATCTTACTTAAAGGTAAATCTTACTCAAAGGTAAATCTTACTTAAAGGTAAATCTTACTGAAAGTAAATCTTACTAAAAGGTAAATCTTACTTAAAGGTAAATCTTACTGAAAGGTAAATCTTACTGAAAGGTAAATCTTACTGAAAGGTAAATCTTACTGAAAGTAAATCTTACTTAAAGGTAAATCTTACTGAAAGGTAAATCTTACTGAAAGTTAAATCTTACTTAAAGGTAAATCTTACTTAAAGGTAAATCTTACTGAAAGGTAAATCTTACTGAAAGGTAAATCTTGCTTAAAGGTAAATCTTACTGAAAGGTAAATCTTACTGAAAGGTGAATCTTACTGAAAGGTAAATCTTACTTAAAGGTAAATCTTACTCAAAGGTAAATCTTACTTAAAGGTAAATCTTACTTAAAGGTAAATGTTACTGAAAGGTAAATCTTACTGAAAGTAAATCTTACTCAAAGGTAAATCTTACTGAAAGGTAAATCTTACTTAAAGGTAATTCTTACTGAAAGGTAAATCTCACTGAAAGGTAAATCTTACTGAAAGGTAAATCTTACTCAAAGGTAAATCTTACTGAAAGGTAAATCTTACTTAAAGGTAAATCTTACTTAAAGGTAAATCTTACTTAAAGGTAAATCTTACTGAAAGTAAATTTTACTTAAAGGTAAATCTTACTTAAAGGTAAATCTTACTGAAAGGTAAATCTTACTCAAAGGTAAATCTTACTTAAAGGTAAATCTTACTGAAAGGTAAATCTTACTGAAAGTAAATCTTACTTAAAGGTAAATCTTACTGAAAGGTAAATCTTACTGAAAGGTAAATCTTACTTAAAGGTAAATCTTACTTAAAGGTAAATCTTACTGAAAGGTAAATCTTACTTAAAGGTAAATCTTACTGAAAGGTGAATCTTACTGAAAGGTAAATCTTACTGAAAGGTAAATCTTGCTTAAAGGTAAATCTTACTTAAAGGTAAATCTTACTGAAAGGTGAATCTTACTGAAAGGTAAATCTTACTTAAAAGTAAATCTTACTCAAAGGTAAATTTTACTTAAAGGTAAATCTTACTGAAAGGTAAATCTTACTGAAAGGTAAATCTTACTTAAAGGTAAATCTTACTGAAAGGTAAATCTTACTGAAAGTAAATCTTACTCAAAGGTAAATCTTACTGAAAGGTAAATCTTACTTAAAGGTAAATCTTACTTAAAGGTAAATCTTACTGAAAGGTAAATCTTACTGAAAGGTAAATCTTACTTAAAGGTAAATCTTACTTAAAGGTAAATCTTACTGAAAGGTAAATCTTACTGAAAGGTAAATCTTACTGAAAGGTAAATCTTACTCAAAGGTAAATCTTACTGAAAGGTAAATCTTACTCAAAGGTAAATCTTACTTAAAGGTAAATCTTACTGAAAGGTAAATCTTACTGAAAGTAAATCTTACTTAAAGGTAAATCTTACTGAAAGGTAAATCTTACTGAAAGGTAAATCTTACTTAAAGGTAAATCTTACTTAAAGGTAAATCTTACTTAAAGGTAAATCTTACTGAAAGGTAAATCTTACTGAAAGGTAAATCTTACTTAAAGGTAAATCTTACTGAAAGGTAAATCTTACTGAAAGGTAAATCTTACTTAAAGGTAAATCTTACTTAAAGGTAAATCTTACTGAAAGGTAAATCTTACTGAAAGGTAAATCTTACTTAAAGGTAAATCTTACTTAAAGGTAAATCTTACTGAAAGGTGATTCTTACTGAAAGGTAAATCTTACTGAAAGGTAAATCTTGCTTAAAGGTAAATCTTACTGAAAGGTAAATCTTACTGAAAGGTGAATCTTACTGAAAGGTAAATCTTACTTAAAGGTAAATCTTACTCAAAGGTAAATCTTACTTAAAGGTAAATCTTACTTAAAGGTAAATGTTACTGAAAGGTAAATCTTACTGAAAGTAAATCTTACTCAAAGGTAAATCTTACTGAAAGGTACATCTTACTTAAAGGTAATTCTTACTGAAAGGTAAATCTCACTGAAAGGTAAATCTTACTCAAAGGTAAATCTTACTCAAAGGTAAATCTTACTGAAAGGTAAATCTTACTGAAAGGTAAATCTTACTTAAAGGTAAATCTTACTTAAAGGTAAATCTTACTTAAAGGTAAATCTTACTGAAAGTAAATCTTACTGAAAGGTAAATCTTACTTAAAGGTAAATCTTACTGAAAGGTAAATCTTACTCAAAGGTAAATCTTACTTAAAGGTAAATCTTACTGAAAGGTAAATCTTACTGAAAGTAAATCTTACTTAAAGGTAAATCTTACTGAAAGTAAATCTTACTGAAAGGTAAATCTTACTTAAAGGTAAATCTTACTGAAAGGTAAATCTTACTTAAGGATAAATTTTACTGAAAAAAACGAAACAAGGCAACACTTACTAAAATACAAAAAAACAATAAAGAAACGGCAACAAATACGCAAGTTAAATCTCACTTAAAGAACAAATATGTGAGTAAAGTTTTACAGAAAAAAACAAATTAATTCGATCTCTCATGAATCTGTAAATAAAGCATCAGTGTGTCTATTTTAGTCACAAAAATATTAAGAACAAGAGAATATTTTTTGTGCCTATTAAAAGTGAAAGAAATTCTTTTCTTTTATTTTTATTACCAGTTATTAAGATTAAGCTTCCTCTTCTTTGCCCATAAAAATAAATTTTCATACGTGATTATTCTTTACTTTCTTTATTGTTATCAGTTATTATTAAGATTAAGCCTCCCATTCTTTGTTTATAAAAATAAATTTGCATACGCAATTATTGAAAATAGCCAGACATAGTTACGTTCACATTTATTATTTTAAAGTAATGCTTCAAGTATTTCAAGTAGCGAGGTTCGTGAAGCGATATATAGCTGACAGAGCCAACTAATATATATCTATCTATATCGCTTCACGAACTTCGCTACTTGAAATATATATATATATATATATATATATATATATATATATATATATAGCTACTCCTATCCGGTGTTGTCCATGAATAGGTTGGGCAGGTATGTTACATTTAACAAGTGAAATAAAAGGTTACGCCAAAGATGTTTTGAAATGGACAATTAAAATCTTCAGGAATTCCGTTAAAGTAAGTTTTTATTTGTCATCATCATCATCATCATCATCATCATCATCATCATCATCATCATCATCAGCGAATGCCTATGTCCAATCTAAGACCGTGTTGTTTGTAATTTGCTTGTAACATTAAATCTTTTTTCTACCTACATCGTCATAGAATGAAAATTGAAGAAAAAATAAAGAAGTAGTTAAATTGAAAATATATATCTCTGAAGTAAACCTAACAATGAAATAAATAAACGAATGGAGGAATGAAGGAAGAGCGTAAACAAAAATCAATTAGTTACATTAAGCACGCAATGTTTATTTGTCTGCCCTATCAGCAGCGAATAGTTTTAGCGCATGGAAGCCCGCATTCATTTAAATGTGTTCAGTAACGAAATGCCAAAAACTTCTTTAAGCACATCCCCTATATAAGAATAATAAAAAACAAAACGAAATAATTAAAGAATGAAATTGAAAAGTATAAATATATTTTGAAACTGTAGCAGTTACATAAGCTGCTTATTTTGTTTAAATATACATGCAGTATCATGCGTTAGATTGAGTTGTTATTTGGCTTCGCGCACTCGAGCCTGATCTGTTCACTACGTGTTATGATACATCTGCGCAGAATCAAGATAAATATGCATAGACGTATCTTGGCGCCAAAAAAATACGATTCAAGATAAGTTCCCGTTTTGATAGCCTCTTGATAGGATGTTATCCTGTGCTCACCGTTTCACTACGAGCGGCTGGCTAGAATAGGACTCCAGGGTACAGTATTCGTTTAGCGATAAAAGACAGCGTACTGAACAATTCTCGTTGTGTTCCAATGTTCCCTTGAATAAAAGTTAATACCTATTTAGTTGTGGAGAGGTGGTCTTATTTATGGAAAATGGTGACCTCTTTTCTTGTTCAATATTCTATTACAGTCAGATGCAGCCGGATACGACTAACTCTACCAAGTGTGGTTCTTCATCCTGAATGGCTTCCTAACTAACCACATAACCTCTTTATCAAAAACCTAAAATCCTTTTTTTCACTAATGAGACACCACTTATCAAAGCCAAAAGCTACTTGAGGATAAGGGTTAATGAGATAGATTGATTTTCAGTTGAATGCTGCAGAATATTATGAGAGGATTGAAAGCGATATATGGACTGAAAAAAAATTGATTACTGATGAGGACGGTGTATGACAAGTAATTATTGATATTAGATTTAAAGACTAGCAGCGTCTCTTCTGTAAGTAAGGGGCTCTAGGGAACAGAAGAGATCATCCCCCACTCGAGTGCAAAGTCGGTATTAACTCTGTTAAGGCAAGAAAGAGTGATCTGAGCGGCACCTCCCCAAATGTGACAGTAGTACTTCATCTTAGGACATCTCTGACTCTTATATAGGTAGGGGATTGCATCAGGCGTCAGGTATTTTTGGGAATGGAAGAATGATTCAATCATTTTTCCAGTAACTTTAATAAAGCCTTCTATAAGTCACCACTTAATTTTTTATTTAGCTCGCTTTGTTTGTAATATAATGTCAAATATACATATATATATATACGTTTTTCGTTATTTCAGTTAGTCCAATGATTGAGGGGGATTCCGAGGACCAACTGACCGTTGTTATAGATCATGAAATTCTTTTGCCCTGTATTGTCAGCGGAATCCCTGAGCCAAATGTTAAATGGCAGAAAAACTTCAAAAGTCTTCTACCTCACAAAAATGGCCACGAAATTACAAACAATGGATTGAAAATCTTCCATGCTAAAGAATCGGATCAAGCCATCTATGAATGCATGGCTTCAAACGTGGCAGGCAATGCAACAAAGATTATTGTACTTATTGTTCAGGGTGAGTTAATATTTTGTTGATTCTTTTCTTGTTGATATTTTTTGCTGATATGTTTTTATCTTTTCTTGTTGATCTTTTCGAGTTGATCTTTTTTGTTGATCTTTTCGAGTTGATATTTTGTTGTTGATATTTTCAAGTTGATGTTTTTTGTTGATCTTTCGAGTTGATGTTTTTTGTTGATCTTTTCTTGTTAATCTTTTCGACTTGATCTTTTTTGTTGATCTTTTCGAGTTGATATTTTGTTGTTGATATTTTCAAGTTGATGTTTTTTGTTGATCTTTCGAGTTGATGTTTTTTGTTGATCTTTTCTTGTTAATCTTTTCGACTTGATCTTTTTTGTTGATCTTTTCGAGTTGATATTTTGTTGTTGATATTTTCAAGTTGATGTTTTTTGTTGATCTTTCGAGTTGATGTTTTTTGTTGATCTTTTCTTGTTAATCTTTTCGACTTGATCTTTTTTGTTGATCTTTTCGAGTTGATATTTTGTTGTTGATATTTTCAAGTTTTTTAGTTGATTTTTTCTAGTCGATCTTTTCCAGTTGATCTTTTCGACTTGATCTTTTCGACTTGATTTTTTCTTGTTGATCTTATCAATTATACTATTTTGATGTCAGTTTGTCACGTTGTGACATAAAAAATTAAAGACCTTTTCATTAAATTTTGAAAACTTTGTAAAAACATTCTAAATCCACTATTCTCAGTTCAACATTGAAGTAAAAATAAAAAGAAAGCAAATTAAAATTGAAAAAAATATATCAGGGGTGTTGTCTTACTTAGAACTTTAAATTTCCTTTCTTTTTTCATACATCAAACAGGGCGTTTGTTAAAGTACTCTGTTTAAATACTATCATTTCTTGAATATAAAAAATAATATTTAAGTGAAATATTTTTGAAAATCAACACATTTTTTCTTCTTCATTCTAATTTTGATGGTATTAACTCCGAGGGATCGAATCACGGTAAAGGTAGAAGAGCACGTCAAGTTCTAGAAGAAGAAGAAGAAGAAGAAGAAGAAGAAGAAGAAGAAGAAGAAGAAGAAGAAGAAGAAGAAAAAACTATAAAACAGTCTCACCTGACAAGTTGTTCTACAACGAAAGTTTACAAAAAAAAAATTAAATGAATTATTTTTTCATTTAAATTGCACGATGTGTTGATTTTCAAAAATATTTCACTTAAATACATTTTCATGCGTGCCTCAAAGATGTTGTCAATTTCTTTATAAAAAAATAATTTTTCGGCAAAATTCAACAATAAAAGGTAAGTATCTCTACTATATATGAATACTAGAAGAATACCTGTCCCAGAACGGGTAAAAGTAATTCCTGGAAAGAACAGTTTTGCACCAATTTTATGTACCCATACGAAGATTGAAATCAAGATATAATGCTACTAAACCTTATATCTAGGATACTTATTCCAATTTTGACTAAAAATCAATTACATGATTTTGATTCTAGAAAATGTCTAAAGTTTAAGGCTTAAGCTGAAGTGGTCTTAAGAAGAGGCTGAAATTTAAGGAATCTTATATTATTTATGTCTAATGACTAATGGTCAAATTTAATGTAAACCTATATTTGAATTTTCAAATAAGTGTTGTGCCCATATCATGCCCTTAAAAAGCGTTCAAAATACTCCAAAGAAACTGAAATTTGGGGAATATTTATTAATTTATGTCTAATACCTATTGTCAAAATTTCACAAATCGGAAGTATCTAAATTTTCACGAAATGCTTCCATCTTCTTTTTACCCCTTTTGCATAAAACGAAATTAAACTAAATATAGCCTACATTTGGACCCTTTACGTCTCGGAGCTGGTTAATTAGTTAATCAACTAAAAAAAATCAATTAGATTAGAAGTGAATCTTGTACATACAAATATATAGCTAACTTTATATAAATAGACAGATGGATGTCGAGCCATTAAGACCGGCTAAACGTGTTAATTTATGTCATTCTTAGTTATTATTGCCAGTAGTAAGAATTGGACCTTCCAGAAGATTATCACGTAATCAATGCTTTTAACATCGGTCTACATGAATAGTCTTCTGGAAGTTGAAGATTCAAAGGTGATAAAAACTAAGAATAACATGAAGTAACACTTCTGTCATGACTAGACAGATGTTCAAATTGAACCCGCTGTTTAATCCACGTTAGCCATGACCGGGTAGAAGTTTTAAGCAATTTTTTTTTTATTTTTAGTGTCGCCTGTAGTGAGTATTGAACCTTCAACCTTTAGAAGACTGTCGTCACTTAGAACTGATTATTATAACTGATAGAGTGCCAAGTAATAGAAGTTTGAATTGTGAGAATACATCAATTACTGATGTTTTTTTTTCTCTTTCCAAAACGTGTCACATTTATATCAAACACTGTATTTAACCCTTGGGTTTGTTTCAATATGCACCTTCTAGTTGTGTTTTGCCCCAGTGCTATTTTATTTAAACATATCTGTGGTTGGTCGGTGTCACATGGTTATGTGGGTTGGTTTCTGCACTCTAGGATTTTTATTAATATGCTAGCTGTTTTCACCAGTGCTGTAGTTTCTATAGTGTCGATCCTTCCTTCTATTCAAATTTCTTCAGGTATTTTTCCCCATGGGTTTTCGGAATTGTTACTTGTGCTCTTAACATTATTGATTTTATAGTTTTGATGTTCCATGGTGTCTTTGACTCGCTGGAAAGTTTTATGTATTTATTTAGTTTTTCTGTCTCCTTCAGCTTCACCATGTGATTATGGGGACAGCGAAATTTACTATTTGACAGTTTTTTTCTTCTTGTCTGATTTTCTTGCTTAGATAAGTTTCTTTGTATTTTAATGTACAAGGGGATTTAATACCTGTCATTTTCCAATAGTGGCTACTTTTTTTCTCTTTTTTTAAACTTTTATTCACACTATAGCAGGCATACTGCCATTGATGCGTAAGGGACTACTGTTATAGGGGCCGGATTTATAGGAGGCACCTGGGTGGGGAGTTGGACGGCAATATGTTTGTTTTTGTGTTCAAAGTGATGTCTATTCTTATAGTCATTTTTGACCAGCTTGCTGCATTCACTTATGATGTGGTTCACCGTTTCGTCTCTTTGTCCATACTTCTTGATCCTGCACGACTATTTTGTGTGGTATCAGCTGAGACTGATGCCATTTTCATTTTTTTTTTGGGGGGGGGGAGGAGGCCTGGGGCAATTTCAGTTCCCTTGGGTTCACGTGATGTTCCTCCCCTGTTTTTGTTTTATTTCCATTGCAATTTCCACGTGGCTTGTTAGTGTTCATAGTTTATGTGGGTTGGTTTCCGCATTCAAGGATTTTCCTTAAGATTTAAGTTGTTTTTATCATTGCCATTCATTGTATAGTCTCAGTCTTCTCTTTGATTCCAATTTCTCCTAGTCTATTTTCCAGTTTTTTGTGACTGTTCCTCGTGCTTATATTGACTTTCTTCACATTCGATATTTCTTTCAGTTCTCTAGCAAGTTTCGTGTATTTGATTATTATTATTATTATTATTATTATTATTATTATTATTATTATTATTATTATTATTATTATTATTATAAGAAAGCGAGAAGATTATAATAATAATAATAATAATAATAACAATAATAATAATAAAAAGAGAAAAAAAGACTGGCCAAAAAAATGGACAGACGAAATCTGGATGGGAGATCAGACTGGAAACCCAGATCACCAAACTTCAAAAGGAAGCTAAAACCGTAAATAGGATGAAGGAGAACAATAAACAATGGAAGAGCAGAAATCTGAATCGCAAGGAAAAACTAAATAAGAAACATGAAGAACTAAAACAAAAGATAGCACCAAAAGAATGAAGATTGAGACGATACAGATACAAATTGGAACAGTACAAACAAAACAGAACCTTTGAAAACAATGAAAGCCAGTTTTACAAAAACGTAAACGGAGAAGGAACAACAACAAAACAACCAGACCCGACAGAAATAAAACATTTCTGAAGCAAGATATGGGAAAAGGGACATGATCACAACACAAATGCTAAATGGCTGAAAAACATGAAAGATAAACGAAAAGAAATTGAAGAAGGAACAGGAACATAAATTAATGAAGAAACTATTAAGACAACACTAAAGAAAATGGCAAACTGGAAAGCACTAGCCCACGATAGAATACGTGTGTACTGGTTCAAAAAATTCACGACCCTTCATGAAAGGCTAGCACAGAAACTGAGAGGATGTATCCATAAAACAGATGTACCAGAGTGGATGACCAAAGGAATAACAATGCTCGTACAATAATACGCAAAAAAGGGAACAACCCAAGCAATACAGACCAATAACATGCTTACCAACAATGTGGAAATACTAACGGCACAACAGAGAGAGCAAATTTATCATTCCCTGAACAGCTATGGGCTACGCCCCTAGGAACAAAAAGGATGCCGGAAAAGGAAAAGAGACACACATGATCTATTATACATAGATCAAGAGATCCCGAAAGAAGTCAAAAGCAGAAATAAAAACATATCCATGGCATGGATTGACTACAAGAAAGCGTACGATAAAATCTCTCAAGCATGGAAAATTGAATGCTTAAAAATGTACAAGATACCCGACAGGATTATTAATCCTATTATGGCACAATGCATGAGCTTTTGGGGAGCTAAGTACTCCCCATTATATTCGTAATCCTTATGCGAGACTTATTTCAAAAACAGTAATTCTCTGTGTTTTGAGATTACTGAGTGCACCTGTGCCTCAGTCATATTTGGAGGACTGAACGTTGGTGTCAAACAAATTCAATGACAGGTGCATGTGATGGGGTCAGAGATCAGACAGTCGTCATTCGAGAAAATCAGTTATGAAACTCAAAAATAAACATTTGACAAGGTGTACACTGATGGCACCAGTATTCCCCCTTTCTCTCTTCCTCTGTCTCTCTCTCCTTCTCTCTCTCACCCCCCCCCTCTCTCTCTCTCTCTCTCTCTCTCTAGTAAAGAGATTGAACATGAGAGACTGGTTTTGAATTCTGACAGAGACGCACGCGTTTTGTTGCGTTCTCTGCAAAGTTATAAAAATGTGCTCCGGAAGAAAATAAATATATATTTTTATATTAAAAAGTAAAATGGTTTATTCCATTTTTTTACATAAGATTCTTTTGCAGCATGATGGTCCCGGCCAGTCAGCCAGTCCCAGAGGCAGACGACAGTGACTATCGTCAGACGATGATTGCTCACTGGCGATGACAAGACGAAACATTGCACATACGTGCACATGTTGTCACATCGTCCCGTCGTCAACAAAAGTCCGACAAAGATCGCCCAGCCGTCCAAAGCAAACGATATTGCCACATTGGTTCTGCGACCAAGATTAACAAAACGTCCAAAGTAACTTTGCCACATTGGTGCCGGTCCCAAGAGATACGTCTCGGCAAAGCCATATTGCCACACTATCAAGAAAGCAATGGGAACATGGAGATTAGAACTGACGGCTGGTGGACAACACCTGACGGAGGTCAAAATTCAGAGAGGCATTTTCCAAGGAGACACCCTATAACCCCAACTGTTTATCATAGCTATGATGCCACTCAACTACATACTAAGGAAATGTGATGCCGGATACATGTTTACAGACACATAACAAAGAATAAATCACCTGATGTACATGGCCTACCTGAAGCTATTTGCAAAAAACAAAAAGGAACTAGAAAAGCTGATAAATACGACCAGAATCTTCAGTCAGGGCATTCAAATGGAATTCAGAATGGAAAAGTGTGCACTGTTTAAGATGAAAAAGGGAAAGCTGGAGACGACTGAGGGCATAGAACTACCTAACCAAGAGCAGATGAAGGCGTTAGGCAAACAAGACAGCTATAAATATTTGGGAGTTCTGGAAGCAGACACATTTAAATCAACAGAAATGAAAAAGAAGGTTGGAAAAGAATATCTGAGAAGAAAAAAAAGCTCTTAGAAACGAAATTATATAGCAGAAACCTAATAAAAGGAATAAATACCTGGGCAGTATCACTGATAAGATACTCTGGACCATTCATAAGCTGGACAAAAGAAGAACTCATGCACCTGGATCAGAAGATTAGAAAATTAATGACCATGCACAATGCAATACATAAAAAACAATGATGCAGACAGACTCTACGTGAAGAGAAATTAAGGGGGAAGAAGACTGGTAAGTATAGAAAAGTGTGTGAACGACACTAAAAAAGAGCTGGAGAAATACATAAACCAGAACGCAGAAAGGCTGATCATCGCAGCAAGAAGCACCATCCCAACGATAAACTCGACGGACTAGAAAAGAAAAGTGGGAAGAAAAACAACTTCATGGGCGTTTTATAAGAATGACGAGAGAAGAGACGCACGAAAATAGCTGGGCATGGCTGAGAAAAGGACACCTGAACAGAGAAACGGAATCACTAGTGACGACTGCACAAATCAATGTGATTAGGACTAACTACATTAAAGCTAAAATAGATAAAACTCAGTCAAATAGTAAATGCAGATTGTGCGGACAAAGAGACGAAACATAATAAATGAATGCCCAAAACTGGCCCCCCAAAAATACAAAAATAGGCATGACTGCATTGGGAAAGCAGTATACTGGGAGCTATGCAAACAAATGCATTTCGAACACTCCGACAAATGGTACAAACATAAACCAAAGACAGTACTTGAAAACGAAAAACACAAATCCTCTGGGATATGGAGGCACAAACAGATAAACTCATACAAGCAAGGAGACTGGATGTCATAATAATCAATAAGAATGAAAAATCCTGCCAAATCGTAGATTTTGCCGTCCCAGCTGACCACAGAGTTAAGACAAAGGAGACAGAAAAACAAAACAAATACACGGAACTTGCCCGAGAACTGAAAGGGATATGGAGTATGAAAGAAAGTCAATATAATACCAATAATCGTAGGAGCACTAGGAATAGTTCCCAACAACCTGGAAAAAAGTCTGGTAGAAATTGGAATCAAAGGGAAGACTGAGAATATACAACGAATGTCAATGATAAAAACAGCTGACATCTTAAGGAAAATCCTTGAATGCGGAAACCTTTCCACATAAGCTACGAAGACGAATCAATCACATGCAAGGTGCAATAGGAAGAAAACAAAATCACATAAAGAGCACCACAAGAACCCAAGGAACAGAAACTGCAAGAAATTTCATGAACTAACCTTCCCCTCCCCCCCAAAAAGTGATGGCGCTCGCCCCCCCGTCCCCCCCCCCAAAAAAAAGTGATGGTGCCAATCCCGGCTGATGCCACACAAAACAGTCGTGAAGGATCAAGGAGGATGGAAAGACCGAGGAGGGATAGTACGAACCAGACCTTTGCTGGAATAGTGTGAAGAGCACTGGGACATTGGGGAGGCTTATTGCTATCCTAATCCCAGAGAAGGCCAATGGTTGTTGCCAACGAGAAATCGATGGTAAGCGGCTATTGTGGTAACGCAAATTCATTTGCAGTAGTTATCGAAAGAGGTGGAGAGCACTGGAAATCTGGAGAGACTATTTGTCATTCAGACTCCAGGGAACACCACTAGTGATTATCAGTGAACAATCACTGATGACGGCCTGTCTAGCGAGTAAACATTATAATGATGATGATGATGATGATGATGATGATGATGATGATGATGATGATGACGACGACGACGACGACGACGACGACGACGACTACTACTATTATTATTATTATTATTATTATTATTATTATTATTATTATTATTATTATTATTATTATTATTATTGTTGTTATTATTATTATTATTATTATTATTTTTATTTATTTTTTTTTTTTATTTATTTATTTATTTATTTTTTTATTTTTTTATTTATTTTTTTTTTTTTTCAAATTTCTTTTTTCCAGTTCCTCCGATGATCGATGAAAGGGGACAGAAAAAAATGTCTATTTTAGTCGGAGAAAAGGCTGAGCTGAGGTGTGATGTCACAGGTGATCCTGTCCCGAGCATAGAATGGAGAAAAGATGGCCGTATTTTAAACATCCTTGGGAAGAATCATCTGACAATGAGCAAAGAGGGAACGCTGACAGTCGAGTCCGGTGGGCTGTTCGATGATGGCGTTTACACATGCATTGCTACAAACCCTGCGGGAAAAGCAACAAGAGAGTATACACTACAAGTCTATGGTATGGATAAAGGGTTGTTTTTTTTTTGTTGTTTTGTTTTATGGGAATAAGATGGAGTATAGAGTAACGGGGAGAAGGGTAGGGGGAAAGAGGAAGAGAGGGAAGAGTGAATAGGCGAAGGAGAGGAAGAGAGAGAAGAGTGAATAGGCAAAGGAGAGGAAGAGAGAGAAGAGTGAATAAGCAAAGGAGAGAGAGAGAGAGAGAGAGAGAAAGAGAGAGAGAGAGATAAAAGATAAAAAGGAACTTGAATAGATTAGAAAGAGAGCGATATCAAAGAGAATGAGAGAAAGTGAACAGGGTAGAAAGAAGGAAAAAGAAACGAGAAGATGAGCATTGTGGAGAGAAAGAGAGCAGATATAACAAAGGAAGAAGGGTGAGCGGAGTAGAAAGAGAGAGAGAGAGAGAGAGAGAGAGAGAAGGGGAGAGAGACAGAAAAGATGACGTGAGGTGTGCAGGGTAGAAAGAGAGGGGGGGGGGCAAAAAGATCATTTTTTCAATTTGCAATAGGAGTTGCAAAACTGATGTTGGACGATCAAAACACATACACACACTCTCTCTCTCTCTCTCTCTCTCTCTCTCTATATATATATATATATATATATATATATATATATTTTGATACAGAAAAATTAGTACAACATTCGTACCGTCGGTTTCAAGCACGGAAGGACTTGAGATGACAACAGAAGCTGAAGAGAGCCGGATGGCTAAGTCTTTCCATGCTTGAAACCGACGGTACGAATGTTGTACTAATTTTTCTGTACCAAAATAAATAAATATTACGCTCTTAATTTTTAATTTTTAACTTTAATTCTTAATTAATCGAGCCCTCTTCTGTGATTTTTCCTGCTATATTACAAAGAAGGTATATATATATATATATATATATATATATATATATATATATATATATATATATATATATATATATAGTTTTTTTTATTGTTATTGTTTTTTTAAGCGCTAAATAAAATAAATAATAAAAATAAAACCAAATAATAATATACGTCCCATCATGGGGGAGGGGGCGAAATAATGCAGTGAAATGCATTTAAATAGGGAGCTGGGTAGTGATATGTAATTAAATGAACGTTCATTCGCTCACTAGTATCTAAGGAAAACAATAAAAATAAAAAAGTTAGATTTAAGGTGCTAAAACTCACACATAAAATTTGACAAGGGCCTGTGGACCAGAGTTAACTTATTAGGCCACAGCTGTGCTGACGATTAGTAAAACTATGAAACGCGTCCACGGATTACTTTTATGTGCGTATAAATAAAATAAATATATATATAAATGAAAAAGGAAACACCAAAGTTATATATATATATATATATATATATATATATATATATATATATATATATATATATATATATATTCATCAACGTTTCGTCTTTCACGTCACAAACGCACCAAATATTTTCAAATATTGTACTTGTATTTTATTTCTTCCAATCAATCATCTTGAGAAAGTATTGAAATAAAGACGAAACGTTGATGAATATATAAATAATTTTGGGTTTTCCTTTTTCATTTTCCATTACGGTGGAATATTATTTCCATAATTTTCATCATATATATATATATATATATATATATATATATATATATATATATATACTTGTAATAAAAAGTTTTAATTATACAAACATAATTTGGCTACATATTTAACCATGTTTCAGTCACAGCTTTAATAAGCTTGACATCCTCAGGCCAGCATGTCCGTTCTTTATTCTTTAATTTTGTGGAATGAATGAAGAAAACTCTAATTATAATGGTCACGTGACTAAATTCAAAATATCTTTTAATCATATTTACCGTTATATTTATATTTCTCCTAATACTATTTAAATTTTAATCTCAAGCGCTGTCAAATCGAGATTTAATCAGTTAACATGAAATCCCTAATGTCTGGGTTTCTAGACTAAAATCTGTCAGTTTTTAACAGCCGTTGCACGGCTAACGCGCTCACGTGATGTGTGGAGGTAACATTATCATTGTCTAATGCAATCAACAAACGCACACAAATCAAACACATCTTTGACAGGCAAATACACGCATACATAGCATTTACACAGGGATACACAATCCGCGAGTTGGAAAATAAAATACCTTTGAATTAGGTCAAATTAAAAATATTATATTTTAGAATAATATTTCTCAGAAATCTAAATGGCTTAGCAGAGTACATAATAATAATAATGGAAAAAAAAAAAAAAAAAAAAAAAAAAAAAAAAAAAATAATAATAATAATAATAATAATAATAATAATAATAATAATAATAATAATAATAATAATAATAATAACAACAACAACAACAACAATAACAATAATGAAAAATAATGGTGATAAATGGAATGTAATAATGATAATATTAATTCTACTTTCACAGTAATAATATTTTAAAATATTATCTTTCATTTTTTTTTCTTTTTCCAAAAGCAATTCCAAAACTTCCTCCGAATTTACCAAAGTCGTATGAAATAATCATCGGAAATCCAGTCATCATTTCCTGTCCAGCGGAAGGAACGCCAGAACCAAAAATTGAATGGTTCAAAAATGGTGCAAAAATTACTTCGGCTCTGAAGAGTGAAGGAATTGGTTTCCTTGACGATGGATCATTGGAGTTTTCTCATGTAGCAGTTACCAACAATGGAGTCTATAAGTGTATTGCTATTAATGCAGCTGGAAATATCACATACCAAACTCAATTGACCGTTTTAGGTAAGAAAATGTATTCCTTGACAGAATCTCTCTCTCTCTCTCTCTCTCTCTCCCTCTCTCTCATATATATATATATATATATATATATATATATATATATAGTATAATTTTTTTTCTACAAACATTATTGGTTACATATGTGCATACATGTTTCAGTTGTCCTCTCCAATAGGGAGTCAACTTCTTCAGACATGAAGAGAAATTCAAACCTTCGGTTTCATGGAAACACTGGAAAGTCAACCCCCAGGGTTAAAGATACTAAGTGTGGCTGGTTGAGTTTCTGTGATACAGAAGGTACTGATGAAAGATCAAAATAATGTATAGTATCCATTGAATATATATATATATATATATATATATATATATATATATATATATATATATATATATATATACAGGGTGACCCCCAAAAAACGGGCCCAAAATCTAATTAGGCCCTGTTTCTTAGTGTTTCGTCCGAATGAAATGAATTTTGGGGCATAATTAGTTTATTATATTCACAACATCATATCAAAACAGTAGGGTCTTTGACCCTTTTTTCTCCGTTCTACAGCATGTGTTCTAGATGGCCTCCATTTAGCTCCGTGCATTTCTTGAGGCGCAGAACGAAGTTGTCCATGACGTTCTTACAGACTGAATTGGGAATGGCTCTCATATCCTCCCTGATGGCTTCCTTGAGTTCCGTAATGGTTCTGAGTTTCCCTGCGTACATTCTATCCTTAAGATAGCCCCAAAGGAAATAATCTGGGGGGCTTAGGTCCGGGCTATGGGGTGGCCACTCAAAATTAGTCTTGAGACTGATCACTCGGCCTCCGAAGTTCTCTTTCAGCCAATCTCAGGACAGGTTTGAGGTGTGAGAACTTGCTCCGTCTTGCTGGAACCAGAACTTGCTCATGAGCGACGGGTAGAGGGTCTGGAGCTCACTCTTGAAGGTTTTGAGGACCTCCACATACCGCTCCTTGGTGACTGTCACTGCTGCGCCAGATTTTTCGATGAAGATTGGTCCGATGCTGCCTCTGACCGAGATTGCAGCCCACACCGTGCAATTAGGAGAGTGCAGGGGCTTGGTGGCTACTTCATTGGGTCTGGAGGACCCCCAGAAGACATTTGTCTTGGAGTTCGCCTTTCCGTCAAGATGGAAGTGGGCTTCATCTGAGGTCCAAAGGAGGTTAAGGAAACCTGGTGTCTCCTCGATCTTATCGAGCATCTTGACTGCCATAGCGCTCCTCTGCTTCTTGTCTGAGGCTGTAAGGGTCTGCAGCGTCTGTACTCTGTATGAGGTAAGCCCTGATATCGTTCACCAGCACTCTCCTGCAAGTCTCACGGGAGATACTGAGGGACTGACTTCGCTTACGCACAGAGCGTTTCGGATCTCCTGGAGAGACTCTCTCACACTTTCGACCAGATCGGCTGTCCGCTTCTTGGGACGTGCCGAGTGGCTTGGACGGTTCTCACTGGCAGCGTTGAAGTTCTCCACGGTCCCATACTTCTCGAAGTGGTCCACCCAGTTCTGAATTCTGCTTTTGGGTGGAGCCTTTGCACATCCGAACTGATGCATGAAACTGTCCTGGGTTTTCTTAAACGAGCCTGTCTTGTAGTAAAATTTAACACAGTGTATTCTTTGTCCCAGCTCCCACTGAGGTATTGGTGTACTCACGGTCGTTGATTCTGCCATGTCCTGTAAAATAAGGGCAATCGGTGAATAAATAAAGGAGATATCACATAAAATGTACACGGGGCCCGTTTTTTTTTTGAGTCACCCTGTATATATAAATGACTTAATATCTTATAAATTAAATATATATATATATATATATATATATATATATATATATATATATATATATATATATATATATATATATAAGTGTAAATGTCTTATTAATTAAATATATATATATATAAATGTAAATGCCTTATTAATTATATATATATATATATATATATATATATATATATATATAAATGTAAATGTCTTATTAATTAAAGACTTTCCAGTGTTTCCATGAAACCGAAGGTACCGATGAAAGATAAAAATAATGTATAGTATCCATTGAATATATATATATATATATATATATATATATATATATATATATATATATATAGTTTAGGGGAAATAAACTTGGAGGGCTCAATTACATGTGAAAGAGTGATATATATTTTTAGGTGATACATTACAAAACCAAAGTGAATATCAATATGAAACCTACGCTTTCGAGTAAACACATAATTATGTCTGGAATCAAGACATTTCGATGTAGTCTTCTCTTCAGTCAACAGGGTAATGAGTGCTGTAATGGAATGGGGAATGTGTGAAAAACGAATAACCAATAAAAACATGAAGAACAAAAAACTTTTAAAATGATAAAATGGTAAACAATAAAAATGAAAAATAAATAAGCAATAAAAAGCAGTAAAATAAAAATAAAATAAACCTTGTATTATTTGGATTATTTCGACTACTATTCTCATCTTCATATTCGACCTGTCTACATGGAACAATTGTGCAATTGATAAAGGCGTTGATTAACAGTCTTTTCTAAGTGACCGTCTTCTAGAGGTTGAAGGTTCAATTCTTATTACAGGCTAACTAAAAATAACATAATTAACACTTCTACCCGATCATGGCTGATGGAAAGAGAACAATCTACCTCCGTGAATTAAATAAACTATTCAGTTTGAAATTCTGTATAAGTTTCCGAGTTCGACATAAAGATTTTCAAGTTTAAAAAGATGCGCATGAAGAATGTCGAAGGCTACATTGGCAAAACGTTGTGAGAATAACATCCAATATCATTATAGTAGTCAGACTAATACAAATAATACAAATTATCAATCGTCATTTAAAGAAACATAAATTAAAATCTATAAAAAAAGAGAAATGAGAAATAAAGATATAACAAAATAATTTCATGCCCCCAGACAGAATTACGTGTCTACTGGAAACCATAGATTTCTTTGTTTTGTATAGTATCACCTAAGTCTCTCTCTCTAGAGAGAGAGAGGGAGAGAAAGATATAGTAATAGTATGAAAACATATCTATGGCAAGTAAGCTACACAGAGGCGTCCATGTTTCATTCCCACAGGAAATCATTAGACTAGATGTGCAAATTTGATGTTTGCAATTGCAGTTATATCTAAGTAGTGTTTACTCGATGTTGGGATGTTTTTAAGTGATGTTTCTAGATTAACATTTTCATGTTTATTTTTCTAGTTGTGAAATAAACCATTGTGTTAGAGTGCTCAACTACTTGTGGAGCTATGTATTACTATCTCATGTATATACAAGTATAATTTTATTAGGTCACATAATATATTGCATATATATATTTTCAGTATATACTTCAACAGTGCTCAATATGTGAGTAGAGTTTAGCAGTAGTAGTAATATTAAAATATATCTATGGCAAGTAAGCTACACATAAGCGTCTATGTTTCGTCCCTGCAGTAAATCATTAGGCTAAAAGTGAAGATTTAATGTTTGTGATTCCTTTTATATCTAATTAGTGATACTCTAGCTGACTAACCAATGGTTATTATTGCTCCCTCTTGGGCTATTATTTTCATTGGCCAATGGCCGAACTCCTATCAAGCAAAGGCCTGGCTGCCTTTTCTTTGTTAGATGATCATTATGGCACACCCCATTTTTAAGTGGGTCAAATTAATAAGTGACCTAATTTTAACACGTGGTGACTGAAATAATTTATAGATTATTTAATTGGATTTAAAAAACATGTTTATGTTTTTTTTTATCTATTTATTATTATACTAAAGATGAGTTAACAAACGTTTGCTTCCCTAGGGATTTTTTCCTATATAATCACAAATACCTCATAGCCGCCGTTCAGTCTTGAAAGACAATGGGTGGCTGCACATGTAATTGTGAAGCAAGGGTTGCACAATCCCAAACAACACCTCTCCTGAGTCGGCACTGCCTGATTCCAGTGGCAAGGAGGATTCTAGGACGACTGGAAACAATGCTGAGATAAGCGGAGAGCACATACAGCACCTTGTATTCCCAAATAATCACCCGTTTAGTACTGATCAAGCTCAACGTTGCTTAATGTGATTATGCCGTAAAATACATGCTAAAATATTCATCAGTTTTTGAATTCACTTATGTCTGAAGAAACTTCTATTTTCATTGTTTTAATTATCCATGAACAAAACGATTGGAATAATCCATTATAAACAAAAAGGAAAATCAACACCAGCACTTATACTATTTAATCCGTAGTTGGAGAGGAAAAAAGTTGTTTGAATCTCTGCTGATGAGTCTTCAAAAGACGAAACAAGCTTTTCTATAGATAAATAATCTTTAATTATTTAATTATATATATTTATTTCGAGCAGAAAGAGGATAATTTTGAATATTGTCTTTATTTTTTTATATTTAACTGGCTTTACAAACTCTTTTTCCTGATTCAAACAATTTAACTTGAGCTCAATGGGTGATCCGACGGGTTGAATTTTTTCCTCGTGCATATACGAAGACGGAAGATAGGTAAGTAATCTATAGATGTTAGTGGTACATATATTAATTTATAGAAGATTATTTCATTGAATTTGAACATCATATTGGTCTTATTTTACTTTTAGTTCCTCCAACATTCCAAGAATTTCCATATGAAGGTTCCGGCGAAATTGACTTGGATTCTCCCAAAGTGATCGTGAATCAGTCCCTGACGTTGTATTGTCCGGCCATAGCTGACCCCCCACCGATGATCACGTGGATAAAGGATGGACAAGAAATAGAACCACGAGAATTCGGCACGAGAATTATGATTTCTGCAGATAAAAAGTCCCTGACCATCAAATCCGCAACGATTGAAGATACTGCAAGGTTTATGTGTGTTGCATCTAATGTTGCGGGGGAATTGGACAGGACATTTGATGTCCAAGTACAAGGTAACATCTTCTTTTGTTTTTCATCTGTATACTATGAAAAAGTTATGATGTTTTGGGATTTTGTCTGTTCGTACACAACTAGAAACCAATGGGTGACAAAAAAGGAATAGGCAGAGTACACATTACTAAGACAGTAGTTTTTATGATGTCAATATCCGAGTTTGATCCCACATTAGTTTAAAGGATATTTTAACTGGATATGTTGTATAAATTAAAAAAAATTAGCATAACATAATAATATAAAAAACATTAGATCAATATATTTTAATTATGTGACCTTTTTTGTGATAATCTGCAAAAAGGAAGACACAAAGAGTATTCGACATTAGTTCAAAGTAAATTATTTTTGCTTAAAACAATTTCTAATAGTTTTTACCAATAAAAAAAATATGTAAATACACTCATCGTAGTTACTTACTCTCTCATGCAAATACTAAATTGCATATTTTCTTACCAATATTTTTCTTCGTACTAGCTATTAAGCGGTAGAAGCTAGATAAAGATGGAAATTAACATACCAAGGTATTGCAACAACACTGCTCAAGGAGCGAGTATAAACTAGTTAACATAATGATTTTTTATGCATTAAAGTAGATATACACCTATGCACACACACACACACACACACACACACACAATACCATGAAAACTTCTTGGAATCGGAACAGAATCGAACCAAGACAGCAGATATTACACACATAAAGGGCTCAATATCTTTTCAGATAATGGCTTATAACAATAAAAAATAATTTAGAAGAGCTTATCTTTACACTTTACTGCAGTTTCACGGCAAATCCGATCGTCAGAAGTGTGTTTTTGTTCCATACGTCTGAATATATTTGAATGCAAGTTCAAGTTATTAAATTTTTCGTTATTATGCCGTGAAAATATTCTTAAATATGAGATTAGTTTTTAATCTAAATTACTAAAACTATAAGATATTTTTGTTTAAAATTTGAAATGTTACGAATAAAGAATTATACTTAATTATGTTTAAAATTGACAGTGATTACACGGTGAGGATATTCTTAAATGTGGGATTTGCTTTTCTATCTAAATTATTACTAATATGATTTGTTATTACTAGTGGGGCCCGTGTAAATTACACGAAATGATGTTTTCAATACTTATTATCTTGTTCCTAACCTATACATGTTTGAATAAAATATGATAAGATTTGACTTGTATATTTATTTTTAAAAATGAACATCGTATTAATATGTGTCTTCCTGGTCGTCTCCTCCCTACCTCCCCCCTCTTCGATGTAGAAAAAAAAATCTTAGAGGTTTGTTGGGATTGAACTATAAACCAGTCTGGCCGACGTCAAAAACCGACATCAAAATCCTATGTCGCTAACCATTGCGCCAAAGGGAAATACTTGAAAACATTTCGAAAATTAGGTGACTTGAATGCTTTTCCAAATCTAGGTGCGACATGCATTCACAGAGCTTTTGATGTAAGCGTGACATTGAACACACACGCTATCGTATTAATATATAGAAGATGAGTACATACGTTTGTAAATATACTAAGGGTGTTGTGGGTTGTTTTTTTACTAATGGGTCACCATTTATCAAGGCCTGGAGGCCACTCGAGGACAAGTGTTAAAGAGATTGTCAATTGGGCGATGAGCCTGACCACGAGGGGATTAGAATTAGTGGGTGGAATGGGCAGAAGATTACTTGCGAGGAAAGTTAAACAAGTATTTGTTTACATTAGGCTTTAAGACGACGATGTTTTAGTCGGATGGGAAGCAGCCTTGTGGTATTTTGTTCCACACATAGGATGTTCTAGGAAAGAAACTTTGTTCATGGAAGTTGCGTTTGTTTTTTTGTACAGGGAGGGAAAAAGGAAAGTTTATTACTGTGGTCAGAGCTAGGTGAATTCTTGGGGGGATGGGCCAGAGATTGAAACTCTGTCGAACACCTCCCATGAAGCTAGAGAGAAGCTAGCAACATTTCTTCTGTGCGGAAGAGGATGTAGAGAAGAGAAGAGATCATCTCCCCACTAGAGTGTGAAGTCAGTTTTGTACTCTGTCAAGACAAGAAAGAGTGCTCCGACCGGTACCTCTCCATATATGACAGCAGTACTCTAACTTAGGACTATCTAGCTCGTATACAGGTAGAGGATTATGTTCTGGAGCGGCAGAATGATCCAACAATTTTTCCAGTGACCTTAGCAACAGATTTGATGTAAGTCTTCGATTTCAGGTCAGTCCTATGAGCTTATCAAAAAAGGGGGCTTCCCGAAGGAGAGAGCCATTCATTTCAACTAGGGAAAATGAGAATCCAAGCGTTGGTGGTGAAAGTAAAGAAGATTAGTTTTAGAGGCGTTAAAAGTAACAATCCACTTTTTCCCCCACTGTAGCACGTGCTCCAAGTCAGAAGAGAGAGAATCAGAAAGATATAGATCATCAATGCTCTCTGAAGGGCTGCCGTAAATAGTTGTGTCCACCGTATAGATGTCAATGAACGATCTCAGAATATGATTTGGAAGATCATTTAAGAAGATCAGGAAGAGATGCTGTCACACTAAAAAATACCTTCCGTACACAGGTTTCTTCCGTTTTTTTACGATTATGTATATATATATATATATATATATATATATATATATATATATATATATACACATATATATATATATATATATATATATATATATATATATATATATATACACATATATATATATATATATATATATATATATAATAATTATTTATAAATAATATTTTTCAACTTACAGTACTCCATCTAGCGTGAGCTTTGAATAATTATTTATAAATAATATGTTTCTAATTAACCCATATACACATGTGTTTCATGCCAAACCTGCAACTATCAGTATGGGAGTATGATATATATATTTTTTACTTTTTTATTTTACTTCAATCGAAATTCTCAGAAATCAAGGGGTTCCTACTTGGGGTAAACACTTGATCATAGATATCCGAATATTCCATTAAAGTTCTCCCTTACCTCTCAAACGTTCAGTTAGTAAAGAAGTTAAGAACATTAATTTTATTCTAATTGGCTAGTTAACTATGTTATAGTAAATCTTTCTTGTGGTCTCTTGGTCTTACTGGATTCCAGGACAAGAATTCATCTAGTTTCGTGGAATATCCAGCTTAGTCCTGCTATTATAAGCAACATCACTTGGAGAAGGTGCATCGTTCCTCGTATAACCTAGTGTGGGGTAGCCATACCGATGGATCTTATTTGAGCTGCGAACACTATGTTATTTTTAATATTTAGTCAGAGTTTAGACACTCGAAGACAGTGTCTAGTAGACATTTAAGTTCCTCCATTATTTATACATATGTATGTGTATATGTGTATATATGATTGTTTATCTATATACGTCTATATGTAATTCTGTGACTGTCTTGAGTTGTATCGCTAAATATGCATAACAACTTCTGTTTGTATCAACCATATATTTTGTGAATTATATGTATAGTTTGAGAATCCTTCTGAAAACCTTTTATGTATATATTTATATATTATATTCTATTTTATCTGAAAATTCTAACCTGCATAGTGAGTCTATTTTTCATTTTGTATTGTTGTCATAATGTCCTACTACCATTAGTATTTCTACTTTATTTTAACATTATTATTATTATTGTTATTATTATTATTGTTATTATTATTTGTACTCACTAGGAGTTCTCACACAGGTCATCATCAGTGATTGTTCATTTATAATCACCGGTGGTGCTCCCTGGATTCTGAGTAACAACAAGTCTCCCCAGATTTCCAGTACTCTCCATCTCTTTCGATAACTATTGCAAATGACTTTGCGTTATCACAACAGACGCTTACCATCGATTTCTCGCTGGTAACGACCATTGATCTGCTCTGGGATTTGGGTGGTAATAAATCTCCCCAAAGTCCCAGTACTCTCCGCACTCTTTCAGTGGAAGTCTGGTTAGTGCTCTCCCTCCTCGGTTTTTCAATCCTCCTTAACCCTTCACGACTATTTTGTGTGGTATCAGCCTAGGCTAGGGAGGGAGTATATTTTATGGAATTACTTGCAGTTTCTGTTCCTTGGTTCTTGTGGTGCTGTTCTTTCTGTGTTTTTGTTTTTTTCCTATTGCAACTTGTTGCATGTGACAGATTAGTCTTCGTAGCTTATGTAGGTTGGTTTCCGCATTCAAGGATTTTCCTTAAGATTTCAACTGTTTTCATCATTGACATCCGTTGTATAGTCTCAGTCTTCCCTTTGATTCCAATTTCTCCCAGTCTTTTTTCCAGGTTGTTGGGAACTGTTCCTGTTATTGGTATTATTGACTTTCTTTCATACTCCATATCCCTTTCAATTCTCGGGCAAGTTCCATGTATTTGCTTCGTTTTTCCGTCTCCTTGATCTTCACTCTGTTGTCTGCTCAGACGGGAAAATCTACGATTTGACAGGATTTTTCATTCTTGTTGATTATTATGACACTCATTTTCCTTTCTTGTTTATCTGTTTGCACCTCCATATCCCAGAGGATTTTGTGTTTTTCATTTTACAGTACTGTCTCTGGTTTATATTTGTACCATTTGTCTGAGTGTTCGAAATGCAGTCGTTTGCATAGTTCCCAGTGTACTACTTTCCCCACGCAGTCATGTTTGTTCTTGTATTCTTTTGGGGCTAGTTTGCTGAATTCACTTATTATGTGATTTGTCTCTTTGTCCACATAATCTGCATTTACAGTTTGCCTGAGTTTTATCTATTTTAGCTTTAATGTAGTTTGTTCAAATCGCATTGTTCTGTTCAGCCATCAGTAGTGATTCTGTTTCTCTGTTCAGGTGTCCTTTTCTTAGCCATGCCCAACTATTATCGTGTGTCTCTTCTCTTGTCATTCTTATGAAACGTCCATGTAGTTATTTTTCTTCACACTTTTCTTTTCTAATCTTTTTGTTTCTGGTTTCGGTGATTCTTGAGTTGTTCATTGGGACGGCATTTCTTGCTGCGGTAATCCGCCTTTCTGTGTTCTGATTTATGTATTTCTCCAGCTCTTTTTTGTGTCTTCCACACAGTCTTCTATACTTACCAGTCTTCTTTCCCTTTCGTTTCTCTTCACGTATCATCTTTTGGGTGTAGTGCATTGTGTATGATCATTAATTTTCTAGTCTTCTGGACATGAGTTTTTCTTTAGTCCAGCCTATGAATGGTCCAGAATATCTTATTAGTGATACTGCCCAGGTGTTTATTCCTTTTACGAGGTTTCTGCTATATAATTACGTTTCTAAGAGCTTTCTTGTTCTTCTCAAATATTCTTTTTCCAATATTCTTTTGTATTTCTGTAGATTTGATGGTGTCTGCTTCCAGAACTCCCAAATATTTATAGTTATCCTGTTTGCCTAGCGCCCTCATCTCCTCTTGGTTGGGTAGTTCTATGCCCTCTGTTGTCTCCAGTTTTCCTCTTTTTATTTCAAGTAGTGCTTACTTTTCCATTCGAAATCCCATTTGAATGTCCTGACTGAAGATTCTGGTCGTATTTATCAGCTTTTCTAGTTCCTTTTTGTTTTTTGCAAATAGCTTCAGGTCGTCCATGTACATGAGGTGGTTTATTCTTTGTTCTGTGTCTGTAAACTTGTATCCAGCATCACATATCCTGAGTATGTAGTTGAGTGGCATCATGGTTATGATAAACAGTAGTGGTGATAGGGTGTCTCCTTGGCAGAAAATGCCTTTCTGTATTTTTATCTCAGTCAGGTGTTGTCCGCCAGCTGTTAGTTCCAGTCTCCATGTTCCCATTGCTTTCTTAATCAGATTAATAATCCTGTCGGGTATCTTGTACATTTTTAAGCATTCAATTATCCATGCTTGAGGGATTCTGTCGTAGGCTTTCTTGTAGTCAATCCATGCCATGGATATGTTCTTTTGTCTGCTTTTTACCTCCTTCAGGATCTTTTGGTTTATGCATAACAGATCATGTGCCCCTCTTTTCCCTTTCCGGCATCCTTTTTGTTCCTCAGGAAGCAGTCCATGATTGTTTATGGAATGGTAGATGTGTTCTCTCAGTTGTGCCGTTAGTATTTCCACATTGTTTGTTAACAGTTTATTGGTCTGTAGTTGCTTGGGATCATTATTATTATTATTATTATTATTATTATTATTATTATTATTATTATCATCATTACCATTATTTCTTATAAATATTAGACTATATTCTTATGTTGATGTACTTCAATTGTTTGTGAAGATATGTTTATAGATAATTGTTTTTAAAACTGCTGTTTTTAAAGATAATATTCTTAATTTAATTCATTTTGAATTTTTATCAATTTTTCCTTTTAAATTTTTTAGGATTATTTTTTCTATTTTTATTCTTTTCTTTTATTTTATTCTAATTTAATTATTTTATAATTATCAATATATTTACTATTTAGTCCAAATGTTGTACTGTATTTTTTGTTACTGTTTCACCTTTTTTCATTATGATATATTTAATTGTTCCTAAAGTTGTTCTTTTACAGAATATATTTCAAATTTAATTAATTTGGAATTTTTATCAATATTTTTCATTTTCCACTTTAAATTTCTTATATTTTTGTATATTCTTGTAGAAAAAAATTCTAGTTGTAAATTGTTTTCTACATTTTCCACTCTTGTACTTTTAATATTCTTTTTTTCCCCCTATTGTGTCCTTTATATGTTTGGTTTCATTGTTATGTACGCTCTTTCGAAGAGGATTGAAATGTTTATGTCTCTATCCTCCCACTCATTCTCGAATTGCTGTGTAATTGAGGGTGTACTATACTGTAATTTTTGCTGCTTTGTTAGACTTCGAACTTAGGTGTCTATACTCTATGCTGATGAAGTTACTTGGTATCAATAAAGGTCTATTTCGTCTCTGAAACGATCGTACACTAAACAGTTGTTGATGTTTAAATCTTTGAAATGAATATAAATGAATATGTTATAAATTTGTTTATCTCTGAACTATAATATATATATATATATATATATATATATATATATATATATATATATATATATATATATATATGTAAGGTTAGTGGAAGGAAATCCCAACAGAGTGCTCGATTATTAAGAAAATTCAAAAATATGTGCGTAATATTTATTTATATATGTATTACAGAAGATCAGAACAACATCGGTACCGTCGGTTTCAAATCCAAACTAAGGGGATCATCAGTAGTTTTCTGTAAAAGATAATTTCATCCAAAACAGTCTATCACACACACGTGCTTAACGGCTACAAATTTCTATTTACTCTTGGAGTAATCTTATAATGTAAGGGCACACACTTTTTCTGAATTTTGAGCAAGTGGGAGGTGGTCATTTTTCAGTGAACTGACCCCCCCCCCTCTAAAAATCGAGCATAAGTTTTTCAAAAACATTTTTTTAATAAATTGATGTCGTAATCAGAAGCCCCCCTCTACCCCCAAAACTTAACTAACAAAAATGTTAGTGGGTGCTGAAGAAAAGAGTCTTCGGAAAATATCGCTTCCAGGATGATCATTTTGCATAAAACCTTTCTGTTTTCTTTATTAATGAGTCACCACTTATCAAGACTAAAAATCAATAAAGAATAAGCGTAATGAGCTGGGTAGATTGACAGTTAAATGATGATAAATACTATGAGAAGATTGAAAATCTTCACACAATACCCAAGCAAAACAAGAGCCGACCCAGAAAACAGCAATTCTTCCTCTTTTGTCAGAAACACCACTTATGAAATGTGAAGATTAGAGGATAAAATACGTGAGAAGCGAAAGTTATGAGGCTGCCGAAAGTAAAACCGCGGTCCACTGTCTTCTCTCTTACATAGAAAACTGAATTTCCAGCTAATATTGAAAAATTTGATTTAAAATAAAAATTATAATTTTCAGTTTTAGTATTTAATCAAGAAATTCTATAAAAAGCAACATAAGTTAGTTGTGAGATTGCATACCTCCGCCTGGCGATGGCACGATAGGCCAAAATCTTATCTTGGCCCTACTTCTTCATATTGTATGAAATATTCCAAAAATTATTCCATGGAAGCGTTCATGACTAAAAAACTATTTATCTGATCAAGCTGAAATTTTGCACAGCGGTTACTATTTGCAAAGAGCATCGGATCCATACAGCAAATTTAGAAAAATCGTAAGTTGAAATTCCATCAAAATTTCAACCATGACTGAACTTTTCAAGAACAAAAGTTAAGAGCACACAAGAAGCGGGACTTCATTGGCTACAACATGGGTCAATTAGTGAGTCTCTACAATGAACAGAACCGAAGTTATTGCAAAAAATGTGACGTTCACTTTTCCGTGACCTTGACCGTTGACCTATATACCCCAAAAGTAAATCAGTTCATGACTGATATTAGATCAAGTTAGGTGATAATTGGTCAAGCGATATGTCCGCTAGACTCTACACAAACAAACGAACATAGCAACAAACCAAAAAACTCGACCAAAAAACATAACCTCCTTGGTGAAGGTAATAATTATTGGGGGGGGGGGGGATATGTTGTATACGTTTGCCAATTTGTTGCTTATAAAATTTACTAGATTTTCCTTTGTAATTACGTTAACATATGTCCTTTTTTCTATTTTATGTTTCAGTTCCGCCCCGGATTGGCCCAAATTCTGTGTCAAAAAGTAACCTATCTGTTGTAGTTGACAATTATTTGTTCATTGACTGTCCAGCCACGGGTATCCCTCCGCCTACAGTGACATGGTTCAAAAATGAAAGTCCCATCGATTTTGAATTGGAAAAACACATTCAATTACTTGGCGGGAAACGACGCTTGAAGATCTCAAATACTAAACTCAGCGATAAGGGGCTTTACAGATGCGTTGCCGTGAATGAAGCGGGAAAAGTGAAAAAGCATTATGATGTAAATATTTATGGTAAAAAAACTTTAAGAATTTTTTTAATAACTTTTGTTTTCCATATTAAAGAAATGATTAACATTCACATAACAGCACCAAACCTTTTTTTAAAGCAGGAATATCTCCTAGGACTGTACAAACCATAGCTCAGCTGGACAGAGCAAGACCAATGCAGTCACAATAAGCCACACTCTGCCGGACTGATTGTTGAGGATGTATCCTACAACTGGTATGACAGTCTTGAGGCTGTGGTGTAGAAACACGACTGTCTTCTACTCTCGACTAGATTAGCTTGTTTATATGACATTAGTTTAGTCCATTCTTGGGGGTGTCTACTACACCACAATAAAAACTGTAAATTCACAGCATGAAATGCTTGTGCCACTGTCTTCGTAATTTTATTGAAATTTGGTTTTATTACACTTGTAACGTAACCGGTTGTTTTCTTGCCGGTGTATCTGATGAACACTGGTTGAACACTGGTTGATTCTACTATCCACTCCTTGAAAAGTGAGACATATGTACCTGGAATTATACGAGCACATTAATTGATATCTTCACATTTATGTTAATAAGCTTCTTTGGTTGATAGGTAAGCAATCCTTATGTATGAATGGTATGACATTTTAGGTACTAAGTACTTATACATGGATTAGTAGCTGGCTGCACTGATGTGGTTAGGAGATCAGTGGAGACTAGTGATGGGACGATTCCAATATTTTTACTGATTCCAATAAAATTCCCGATTCTCTTCTAAATTCCTGATTCCAATACAATTAGCTATTCTGATTCTAAGATCACCTAAAAAGTAGAATTTCATTTTATGGGGTGGGGGGGGGGAGTGATTTAGTGGAGAGTATTTTACATGTAGATATAATTTTCTTTTTAATTTGACGAACTTCTTAATATTCTCCCTTTATGTATTGTATCTAAGATTTTGATAAACTCATTGTAGATTTTCATGCTATTTGTACCTATTTATCAACTCGTGCCATTTTTCTGATGCCATTTTTACCTAGTCAGTTTTTCCAGTGCCATTTTTACCTAAATGTGTTATTATCTATAGATTTTAGTTTTACTGGTAGTTTAAAATCAATAAATATTTATTAATTTATCATTAGTACCAGCAATGGAGAATTAATCTGATCAATAGTTTTTGCTTTGATTACTAATGCCATAGAGGGAGTTGGAGGAGATAACCCTCTCTCAATCACAACTACTTTTTCTGCAACCCATTTTGCCATAAAGTAATATGGAAGAAATTTAATTAGATTAAATTGCTACACAGACTTGTGCATAAACGGCTACTAAAAGCATAACAAAATTAAGTTTTCTGATTATAAATACAACAAAAAAACTTCCAACAAAACATAACAAAACACTCCCAGCTTAATAAAAATTCACTACAATTTTGAGGTGTATGTCACCACCATCCCTAAGTTAATTCGAAAGTATTTATGCGATTAAAATTTAAACGTTTCGTCATACCCCTATAGGGGCAACTAGTATACACTAAATGCATGTATGTTTAGTTTATATAATGTATGCGCCCTTTCGAGACTTAACATGGCAAAAACGGTGAGGCTCTGTGATCTATTTGCTTCAGGTAACTGAGTAACAGTCGTCACAGATATATGGGACATTTTTGCGTTACAAAACTGTCCTCACTGGAAAAATTGGTAACCTTTATATAATATTTGTGTGCTCAATCCTTTATTATAATATTACATTCCATTCTGCTTTCAGTTCCTCCAAAGATTGAAGAATCTGAAGAGATTGAAGAAAAGGAAATTATTGTAGACAAAACCGCCAGATTCTACTGCCAAGCATCGGGAATTCCAACACCGAAAGTCTCCTGGTATTTCTATGACAAATTAATTGCGACAAACACTTCACATTATTCCATTCTAAACAATGGAAGAATTCTCGAGATAAACTCTGTCGCCGTTTCCAACACAGGTCGCTACATATGTGTAGCCAAGAATGCAGCCGGTGACAAAGAAAAATCTATGAAGCTGGAAGTATTAGGTAAGTATATCTTTTGTTACATGTTATGTACTAAGTGTAGATACCCGCCGTTGTCCAGTTGTGATTTTACTTGCAATTTTTACATTTTTTTTTTAAACTTGAGACGTTTTATGTTTTTTTTCTCCAAAAATCTCTATTTTTCCCAATCAAAAGGAAACAACTCTGTATGGACGAATAAAGAGTTACTTCCATTTTGTAAGATAGCGACCAATTGAAAATAATTCCTATTCGGACAAAGTATTTTCTGGAAGGATAAATCGAATTACATTTTATTTTTCTTAACAACATACTGCAACGATCAATTCTCATTCTCTTTTGCCACTTAATGATTACATATTCAGACAGCCGTCCTAATCACGGTAATAAAGAACAGTATTAGATAAGTTGGTCTTTTAATTAAGCTGCAAACACATTTTGTTTTCAAGACATAAATGTCTTGTATTATAATTTCAATACATATATCATTAATTTCTGTCTTGTTTATATTTTTATTAAGTTTCCATTTCAGCTTATCTTTCAACATTTTTCCAAAAAAATTTACACTTTACATACAACTTACAACAGCATTTGATCAAAATAAATACAATATTACAACATCTATTATGTCTGATATAAGTTATTGCTGAAAACACGATCAAAGTGTAGTATCTGTTCTGTTCTTGACCAGAGTAGAAGTTATTCTAGACAGGGGTAATTTTAATTTTTGTCCGAATCCAACATGCCCTTTTTGTGAAGCTTGATTCCAAGAACCTCCCATCTGTGGAACACATACTCGCATGACTACTTTCCTGCAGACTACAACATGGTCGCCTTCAAGTCCAATGTCAACAAATACTTGTCAGGCCGTCCTTTTAAGTAATCAAATATTCTCCTTTCCATTCATAGTTTTCAACCCTCTAATATTATAGTTCAGCATCATTAACACTTATCCTCGAGTGGCATTTAACCTTGATAAGTGGATTAGTATAAAAAAGATCATCCCCACGTTAAATCGACCGCATATCATATCCATCCTCCGTGGTGAGGCAAGTAAATAGGAACAATATACGTCATATCAGGTATATCGTCAAATACAATCAAAATATTCCTCCTCCTCCTCCTCCTCTTCCTGCTCTTAAACCTCCTCTTCATCCCCATCCTCCTCTTCCTCCTCCTCTTTTTCCTTCTCCCCCTCATCATCATCATCATCATCATCGGTTTAACGTCTGTTTTACATTTGTGAAACGGCTTTTAGAAATTGACTTTCAAACTAAACTATCTCTAATCGGGACTGTATTTATCCAACTTTCTCTCAAGTCCATCTTTATAACTTCCTCCCAAATTTAATCTTCCTCTGAGGTCATCAGAACTAAGCCTGTCTTTAAGACTCACATTACACATCCATCGTATCATTCTCATGTTTTTTTGTTTTTTTTTAGTTCCTGCAAGAATCTTGAATGAAAAGAAATCCGAAGAGACAAGGGCAATCGTAAATCAAACTGCGCTTCTGCAATGCGAGGTCATTGGTATCCCTAAAGTAACCATTGAATGGTACAAAGATGGCCGACCCTTAATTTTCAACTCACGGGCAATTGAAAGACTCTCCCACGGAAGGCAGCTACGCTTCAACGAGGCGCAGGTGGCACACAGTGGAATTTATACCTGCATTGCAACAAACAAAGTTGGATCGGACAAGATTGAACATAAACTGACTATCATTGGTATTTTTGAAAACAAATACATTTTGCATGATGTTTATTCATCTCTTACTGACAAGAATGACGACAAAAATATTAAATATTATTTATCTTACATAATGTTTTGAGTAACACAATGAACATTTTTACGAGGATACAAAAATATATATTTTATCACATTTTTATTAAATACTAGATCACCGTAGGGTCAGTATTTATTATATATTATTAAATATGTCATTTATTTGTTTATTTTGTTTGTGATTCTTTTGAACGAAAAACACCCCACCTAAATGTTAATTGGGAATAATCTTCTCTTCACCAATGTGATGCCCCCAGATGGAGAGCGACATATATGTATTTTTAAATATAATTATCCAGGGACACGCGTTTTATCGTTTTACAACTCATTAGCATGGCTGAACTTAGCGAGATTCAAAACCAAGACCCCAGAGTCTGAAACCTGAAGCTCTACCTCTGAGCCAATCCCCGCTACTACTTAATGTATCGCTTTTTTATAGATGTCATTTATTTGATTTTTGTTTTTTGCGATTCTTTTGAAAGAAAAACACCCTACCTAAATGCTAGTTGGGAATAATTTTCCCTTCACATATGTGATGCTCCAGATGGGGATGGGTTAATAAAGCAGTAGCAGCCAGCAGTTGCAGCTGCTGCTGTTTTCAAACAAATATACACATCTACAGCTTTTGGCACTTACCATTCATCCATTTTCAAGTAAATAAATAGACTTCTTTCTTTATAATAATCGTAAAGTGTGCCAGATTACCAACAAGCAAGTAAGAAATTAAGAGTAAGATCTACAGTGTTTTACAAGTATACTAGACTCTCCATGTCTAGACGGTCCGTTTAATATATATAATAATAATTCAATAAATGTTCCAAATTTATTTTTTTAAAAAACGTCTTTATTAATACAATTGTTTCTGCCCATTTTCAAAACACACATTTTTTCTTGATAATAAATTCAAGATCTTTTCAAAAGGCTTCTTCAGTGAATTTTTATTTCCCTTCAAATTAAACTCCCCAAAAACGGAACCGTTAACATAAAATGTTTTCTCTTCATTTTACTTATTTATCCTTTTGTTTTCAAAGCAAACCAATCAAAAAAATTCCAAGTTGCATCCTTATGCAGGTAAACAACCAACATTAATATTAAAAGACACTCGAAAAAAATGTCATCTTTTTTCATAATTAGTTTTTGGATTAAGAGAATACACAAAAAAGCATATAAATGAAGAAAAGAGTTTTTAACCAACGTTTTTTTTTCATCTTTTCCCTTATTTATTGTTCTTCAATTTTCATTTTTACTCATTTTTTCATCTCATCAAATCATCACAAAATTCACGCCATTCTTTTTTCTGTTTTACTACGGTGTTTAGCTTTATTTCACCAACTTTCTGTTTTAGTGATTCTTTATTTAAAATTTTAAATTACACATCATTTATTATTATTACTATTAATATTATTATAGCTTCAATGTCAAGATTGGAGTTCACCGGTAATCTGTCCATAACCCTCTATTTTTCATAATAGTCTTGGGGTCATTGCCAATAGAGTTTCAGTTGAGCTGTCCATAGGAATTACTATACACTGGTGACTTAGTTATTATTGCTGAGTCCTTGGAACAGTTAAAGGATAAACTGAAAATATGGTAAAACGGTCAGGAGGTCAAGGGTCAAAGTGATGGTGTGTGGCTCTGGTCTGCAATCCCTAAGGGACTCTGGTTTGTATCTTTGTTCTTTGTGGGACATGTGTGTTACAGGCACATCCTATTGACGGTCGTCCCTACAAAGATATGGTACTAGATCATAAAAGTGAGCTGTTACCTCTGATAGCATCACAAGCTATCCCTCTCTACATCCGGGGTAAATTGTATAGCAACTGTGTCAGGAGCGTCATGTTATATGGCAATGAATGCTGAGCCCTCACCCCGTCCTCTCTCGCCCTACTGCAGCGCAATGACAGATTCATGATTAGATGGATCTGCAATGTGAAGTCTGACCAACAACAACACATCAGGTCAGATGATTTGCTGAAAGCACTACATTTGCCCAGCATAGAGGTTATTCTGAGGACGAATTGGTTAAGCTGATATTGTCATGTGGAGCGTTCATCCTCCTGGATAAACCGTTGCAGAAGCATGGATGTCTTAAATCGCAGAAAGGTTGACCAACCAAGGAAAACTTAGAAGCAAGTAATTAGACAATTATGAGAAACATTTCCAACCACTGACTGTTATGGCTGATCGAGAGTCAAACGTTCAAACCCCTTGGCCTAACATTCACCAGCAACATGAATTGGAAGAAATACATAGAAAATATTGTCTAGTCTGTTGCAAAGAAGGTGGGATCCCTTTACCAGGCTAGAAAACTTTCACACCTGCCTGTATCCAATATCTGTACAATGCCACCATTCGCCCGAGTATGGAGTATTGCTGCCACATCTGGGCTGGTGCAGCAACTACTATTTTCTCCCTCTTGGGCAGGGTACAAAAAAGAGCTTCTAACCTAATAGGTCCCGCACTGTCTACCAAGCTCCAGCCCCAGTCCCATCGCCACAATATTGCATCGCTGTGCTTGTTTTACAAGTACTTCCGTAGAATGTACTCTGATAAACTTACTGCACTTGTACCCACTTAACATAAATACCACCGATAAATCTGAATAGCAGCAAATTCCCACCCCTTCACTGTAAAGTTCTCCAGATGCTGAACATTTTTACTCTACTAGCTTCTTTTCTCAGACCTCTTGACTTTGGAATTCCCTCCCTGTTCGCTGTTTTCCGGAGTGACCAACAAGCAGAAATTTAAATGTAATGTAAACAAACATCTTGCTGCACAACTCCCCACTTAGTATGCCCCCTATGAATCTGGTCCCTAATCCACAGTAGCCCCTTACGTCTCAGTGGCAATGTACCTTGTTTGGGGTGAATAAAAGTTTTTAAAAAGTCCTGTAAAATATAATCTTGCCGTTTATCTATTCTTCTACTGTCAAATTTATTATATTTATATTTTTTCTAAACGCCATGTTATATGATATAACATTATTTCTGCTCTTTTTATATTTATATTTATTTTGGTTTGCTCACTTATAAAATGTATCCCTTCATTATATCTTGATCTTTTCAGTGCATCGCTGTAATGTTGTTTATTTTCATTAAATATGTCTTCATTTGCTGATAGTTTCGAAATCTTATTAGATATATTAGTTATTAATGTTTTCTTAATGGGTTATCAGATAATTTATCCATATAGTATATCTTATGATTCGGTTTATGGTAAGGTTTGAATGAGTTTTCATTAAGGTTCAAGGTAAGATCCAAAACTGTTATCAATAGTAGTTGTTGAATATTTACGTTGAGGGGGGTAACAAGTACACTAAGTTCGTCGAAAACACACACAGGGATGCAACATTGCAGCGATCGGACAGAGGCTGGAGCTTGGTAGACAGTGCAGGACCTATTAAGTTAGAGACTCTTTCTATTTGCACTGCGTCTAAGATGTAGCAACAATAATCCATTCATGAGCGAATGGTGACTTTATAGAGATATAATTTAATATGTATACATACATAATAAATAAATAAATAATAATAAAAAATAAATAAATAATAATAAATAATAAATTATATAAAATAATATTCTTAAATGAAGTGTAAGTTTTATACCCTGCCAAATAAAATATCTGTTTAATTTAAAATTATATACTAATTACCTATTTTTCTTCTGTCATTTCTTTATAGCACCTTCCAATATTGATCCGTCTCATACCGATTTGAACCCCAAAGTTAAGGTCAATGAAACTGTCTTGATTCACTGTCCAGCCACTGGAGTTCCATTTCCAACCATTGTATGGCTTAAGGAAGGACAACTCCTCAACGAAAAATCTAAGCGCGTTGAGTACCAGAAGAATGGGATGCAACTGATGTTAGAAAATGTCGAAGTCAGTGACGCTGGCCTTTATACGTGCAATGCCATCAACGAAGCAGGAGAGTCAGAACTTCATTTCAAACTCCAAGTCCAAGGTAAGAACAACTACATACTACTTACAAATGTTGACAAAATAATTATTTTAAATAACTGTTGATAAACTTACCTGAATATATGTGTGTTTGTTTCGTAATATCTATTTGTGCATATGGCATGGACGGCAGTACCGGGAGGGGGGGGGGGGTCAGGAGAGGGGCTCAAGCCTCCTCACTTTTTGACTTGAGCCCCCCCCCACCCTCCCACATTACGATCATCAATAATTAAGTTGATATGCATGTGTTTAATTTTATCTAATTAGCTTATCTATTAATTGATTGTTGTTTCAGAGCGATCCTTTTCTGCTATGAGACGCCTAAAAACATTCTTACGGTCCACAATAACATCTACACGTTTATATCGACAAGGAGGCTTCACTACAATGGCTCAAGAGTGGCAACTTCCCGTTCGATGAGGAACGGATACTAATAGCAGCACAAGACCAAGGCCTACTTACTAATGGATTTAAGAAAATGGCGGGTCTACAAAAAGCTGACCAGTGCAGGTTCTGCCACTCTGCCATCGAAAGTCCAAGCCACCTAATGTCTGGATGCAAGATCCTTTTGGCTGATGGCTATTACACTGCCCGCCACAACAAAGTATGTAAATACCTGCATTGGAAGATCTGCGGAGAGATGCAGCTAGAAAGATCACTGAACATCTGGGAACATGAACCCCCACCCATAACATCGAATGGAAAAGTGACAGTGTTCTATGATAAAGACATACAGGCGGGTGGATACATAAAAGACAAGGCCATCAAACCAGACATTGTCATCTGGAACAAACCAGAAAAACTGCTCTCATCATTGAACTAACCGTCCTAAATGACTATGGCCTCAATAGAGCCGAACGGGAAAAAATAACAAAATACCAAGATCTCAAAAATGATTTAAAATAACATGGTCCCTCGATGTGAAATAAACATCATACCGGTTGTAGTGGGGGCAACTGGTCTGGTGAAAAAAAATCTAAGTAAATACTTAGAAACAATCCCCGGAAAACCAAATTGTAGGGAAGTACAGATAGCAGCCTTAAAAGGAACAAGGTATTAAGGAGTCAAACACAGTATTTTCTCAAATTCTTTATTTTTCAAGGAAAATTGAAATTTTCCGGTATTTAAGTAAAATTTTGCTGAAAATGTTCAATGAACGAACAAACAAAAGTAAACTTGTCAATAATACAATGAATCTATTTGAGCTTGTTCCATAGTTGAAGCAGTCGACTTGGTATGTCTGATTGACCTTGCTGTGTGTCCAGTTTCATCACAAATATTACAGTGAGGTCGGGAGCATCGTGAAGCGATTTCAGGGTGAGACATTATTAACATTCGTCGAAGTATATCATGAATATTGTCCTTGATGGACAGTTGCCGAGACAATGCAGCTGGACCACTTAGGAAAGACCGAATGTGCTTGTTCCAAGACTCTACTGGACTCTCACTCCATTTTGCTATCGAGTTACCGTTATTCCACTTGAACTATGGGCACACATTTGATGGTAGCTCGGGATTATATTAATCCATGATTTAGCCTTCTCATCGACGAAGGCAATTCTGAGATGAAGCATTATCTCGATGCCCAAGGTTTCCAATGCTTCCACATGCACACATTTGTTTGTGGCAGACTGGGTGATAGGCAGGATGATGTTGGTGTTACTCATGAACGTTTCAAAATTTTCGCGATCGACGCTGTTACAGATGAGAGAACATCCGTAAAAGTGATTTTGAGGGCTGAAAAATCTGTTGCAAAGCGGGCCATTATTTGTATTTCCTCCACTCGCACATGATGCATCCATTAACATACCGGTGATTTTTCGGATTGCATCGATACCTTCTTTTTGCATTGTTGAGGATCCGCATCATATCCAAAGTTATTAATTCCATCCTCCCTCCAGTCCTTCTGTCCACAGAACAACCGATACAGTATCTTTTGAGCAAAGTCCAATGAACGCAATTTGAAGTGAAGAACAGAGAAACAATACAAGTCTGCCTTGTTAATACGCTTCCAACGAGCTATTCATATTCCAATACATACATTTATACTTTTATACTTAATACATTTAAACTTTTATACTTTTTACTTTTGTACTTTTATATGCACCTTGTCAGTTAATACTTTTAACTTTATGTATTCTCTATATTTGATAAACCAATTGATTCTTGAATTTTGTCATTTTTACTAGAAGCGACTTGCTGATATGTTTCAAATGAGCCATCAAGCAGTGTCAGAAAATCATTTTATGTCTAGATTAAGACCAAAAAGGTGTATTTGGCCCAAAATGACCAAATATGGTCATTTGGGCCCAGCCCCCCCAAAAATTGAAATTTTGTTTGTTCTTTTTTCACCAGAAGCGACTTGCTAATATGCTTCCAACAAGACCTCAACCACTATCAGAAGATCATTTCATGTCTAAATTATTTCCAAAAAAGTATTTTTGGTCCAAAATGCCCTAATATGGTAGTTTGGGCTCAGACGCCAATAAAATGATTTTTTTAAAATGTTTCTTCATCTATCACCAAGAGTATTCGATTCCGCTTCTAACGAGCCATCAACCACTACCAGACGATTATTTTAAACCAAAATATACCCCAAACAGTGATTTTTCCCCAATATGCCCAAATAAGGTAATTTGAGCCAGACGTCAGAAAATTGAAATATTTTGAATTTTTCTTTTTCTACCATCAAGAGAATTCCAGTCCGCTTCTAACGAGCTCTCACCCACTATCGGACGATCCTTTTTAGTCAAGACATTGAATTTATTCCCATATTTAGCATTCTGGGTGCAATGTGGGCCGCCCTCCCCCCCCCCCCCCACACACACACTTTTTAGGAGATCCCCCCCCCAACACACACACACTTTTATAACTGTCCCGCCGGCCCTGCATATGTGATTTATATACTTATAAAAAAACATTCAATAATTAATGCTTCAGTCTTTTTGTCAGGTCGGCATATTGCGTGTGTGTACTCACTCTATTGGTTCGTGAATATAGGATTTAAAGATATGTTAATCCTATAATGTATTTCTTATTTTATAGTTCCACCAGAATTTTCCGAAGATGGTGTGGATTCCGAGCCAAAAGCTATCATCGATAACAGCCAAATGCTCTCTTGTCTCGTCAGTGGAATTCCTGAACCAACCCTCAAATGGCTTCGTAATGGACAACCACTAAATCTGGATTATTATGATCACATTGAGATCCACGATGAAGGCAAAAATTTGTTTATTAAATCTGTCAAGGTATCCGACACGGCAACTTATACATGTGTAGCCACAAATGTTGCAGGAAAAAAAAATCGAGATTATGAACTGACGGTTTGGGGTAAGTATATCCTATTTTTTTTTTTACTTTATTATTTTTTTTTGCACTAGCATGACCTGTGTCCCAGCGTTCTCCAGGAAATTGAGGAAACAAAGAATTGCACCACCCTAGAAGTAAATTGACCGAAAATGACCGGAAAGTCACTTTTCACCCAAAATGTTAAGCAAAATATTTTTGGTTTTGGTTGAAAGGTCATAAGGAATTGTTAAAAAAATATTGGTAAATAGAACTATGTGTTATAGTAAAATGAAAACAATGAACAGGAATAGTGAATTCATGAGATGTCCTTTTGCAAAGAAATATGCAAATTAGTTAACGATACGACGTCTATCGCACACACATTATCAGTATATTAAAAAGTTATTTTTCTTCGATTGTGAATTTGGCATTTTAATCTCACTGTTAGTGTGATAAATGGCCGAAATTGGTAAACATACAGATTAATAAATTATTCAACCCTAACTCTAACCCTAACTCTAACTCTAACCCTAACTCTGGTTTACAAAAAATATTGAGATAAACATAAGAATATGTATTTTAACCTAATTTGGGAGGGGGGGGGGCTGATTTTAGCTACGATATCCATTTTCACTCATCATCATCTTTTTTTCAATCAGGGTTTAATTTATTTTTGGTTAAAAACAAGTTGCTTTCACTTTCATTGCCCGTCCTTACTTTTATTCACTCCTAATTATTCATTTTTGTTTGTATTTCAGTTCCTCCGAGGATTGATCGACGAGACATCTCTCGAAAATACAAGATCATTAAGGGGCATTCAATTTTGCTGAGCTGTCCAGTATCTGGAATCCCACCGCCGGAAATTAGTTGGTTGAAAGGTCATAAGGAATTGATTCCCGACTCTGATGATCCACGGATTGAAATTCTATCCAATGGAATGCAACTTAGAATCCATAATTCAACAGAGTCCGACACAGATCAGTATTCATGTATAGTCCAGAATCCAGCTGGAAAAGATTCGGAAAAATATGATCTCATTGTCCTTGGTAAGTATATATATATATATATAATATATATATATATATATATATATAATACTAACACATGGTCTGTACCTGATTAACCTCATTCCCCTGAAGATGGACCCGGATGGGTTTGTTATAACTGTGGTAGTGAGACTCTGAACGTACTGACACGTAGTTCAGCCGCGAATGTAAAATGTGCACAGGCCGAAAACCCGATGAAAGGAAATCAGCCCGTACTTCATAAATGAATACACATCCTATCACAAATTATAAACATATATATAAAAAACCAAAACAAAATTAACAGTACATAACAAGTATTCATTTATGTAAAAAAAAGGCTGTTTTTTTTATTATTCAAAGAATATCGATCCGAATTAAAAGTTCCTTGTAGCAAATATGAAGGCTTATAGCATTTATGAAAATTAAAATAGGAAAGTTCTTTTTCCTGACACCAAGGCTATAATTGCGTCGAAACTCAAAGGTTATAAATGCTAACGTTATTTTCACACGTTTCCACGCGGGTACGATGCTCCTTTGTGAAGAGACCGTAACGAGTTCAAATATCAATTAAAAAGGCCGTTATGGAAATAAAATAGGAAAGTTATTTTTCCTCCTTTTTTTTTTCTTATGAAATTAAACAGTTCGAGGAAAACAAATGAGAAAACAGACCATAAACAAAATGAAAGTTGATTTAGGACACTTAATATGCGATTCTTTTTTTTGTTTGTTTTTTATTTTATTTATTTATTTATTTTTTTGTCCTGATTTGTAAGCATATACCTTTTTTTTTGTTTTGTTGACGGCAGAGAGAAGGATATTTTATAGCGAGCTGTTAATTTCTTTAGGGTCCTGAGATATACATAATCTCAACGCTGGAGAAGCTATTTGATTTACTGATCGGTCGTAATTAAATTTTGTTGATGGGATTTTGTGGTCAATCCGTGAAGACAAATATATAAAAAATAATCTGGTGGCAAACCACAGTGGTTAATCTTTTTCAACGTCCAATCGATAAGCAATAGTTCAAGAACAATTCTTTGTACTTCAGTCTCCTCTTTCAGCCTCACTCTGCTCTCCCTACCGCTCTCTAGAAGCTCAATGAAAAGAGTACAGTTTATATACTACTTTTTGCCCCACCTATGCAAATTGACTGTCAACCAGAGCCATCTAGCTTTCAAATTCTCCAAACAGCCAATTTGCAAAGGGGGACAACTCAAACCACACTTTCTGGATCCATTCCTGGCTGGGGTAACTTTGCTAACCACAGATTTTCTTAGGTGTCCGCCTTTAAATGTCGGTTCGAGACCTTCTCCCTGCTTTTGTGTGCGGGGATAATTTTTCTGAAATCTGACAGCTGGGTGAGCAGTCGATTTTCCTCTAGGCGTCCGTTCTTCGTGCTGGTCCGGGATCAACTCCCTGTGTTTATTTTCTTCCTCCTTTCGATTTTCCAGCTCTCTATATGACAACAGGATTCCCTCACCTGATTGGTTGAGTCTTTCGCCCACGCATTGCCGTGGGCCGATGTCTTCTGGCAAACATCCTGTCGACACAGTTTTTGACCAACTTCGCTGCCTCCACCGTCTTCTGTATTAGTAGGGGAACATGTGCCGACAAGTCCCCCGCTCCCCCGTTCACGCTTTATGGGGCAAAATATGTAGATATAACAGGTTTGAAAGTACTTGGGAGACAAATCCAAACTATGGCAAATTCATCAGTCAATTCCCCTCCGAAACTAAGATCCTGATTCAAACTATTGAAAGGATCTACCAAAGGATAGCTAGACATGAGTTGTCTCTTATATTCAACAATACTTGCCTGCAAGAGAAGATGCTGCCTAGATTTACATACATATATATATATATATATATATATATATATATATATATATATATATATATATATATATATATTCATTATCGTACTTGAGGCTCTGTCACACGAGTTTCGTACCGGTGTTCCCTGGGAGGGTCTCTATGTCAACGACCTGGTTATCATTGCTGACTCACAGGATGAATACGTAAGAAGGATCCTGAGATGGAAGCTATGGAAAGGAAAGGGTTGAGAGTGAATGCTGACAAAACAAAGATCATGATCTGCAGTACTGGCCTCGATCCAACTTCAGGATTCAGGCAACTTCCTGTGTGCTGTTTGCCGCACAGGTGTGGGCAGCAGCAGTATTTTATGCAGTGGCTGCAAGCACTGGGCGCACAGGAGGTGGGAGGTGTGTTTGACTCAAGCATCTGACCAAGAACCCTAACTTTAGGTGCTCTAGATGCTGGAAGACTGCTCGCCCACTTGATGGTCGACCTCTGAGAGAGGTTCAGGTTGGTCAAGACAAGTTAAAAGTAGTTAACTCTTTCTGTTACCTGGGAGATATGCTTTCAGAAGGTGGCGGCTGATGTCTTGCAACCATGACACGTGTGAAGACTGCTTCGAAGAAGTTCAGGGAGCTGCTACCAGTTCTCACATCACACTATCTGTCGTACAGGACCTGTAGTCAAGTGTATAGCACTTGTGTGCAGAGCGCTATGCTCCATGCCAGTGAAATCCAACGTCTGCAGCGCAATGACAGGGCAATGGTTGAACGGATTTGTAACATCAATCCAAGAGATGCTTTCACCATGCGGACAAGTGAGTTTCTGGGGAAACTTGGTCTTGCAGACCTCGATCCCATTTTGAGGGAGAGAAGACAGATTCAGCAGTGCAATCAACTGTGCACTAAACCTACAAGTATCTGGTGAGCACGGAGTTAGCCAGCCAAAGTTGTCCTGGAGGGAGCTAACAGAGAAAGAGGGACCGCAGAGACTGGAAGCTTTTAAACGCTGACTCTCAGGATCAACAAAAATGGAGATCTACCGGAGGAGGGGGGGGGGGTTCACTGGTGTGGACATTGCCTCCAATCCTGCACAATAATCAAAAGACCAATGATGATATATATATATATATATATATATATATATATATATATATATATATAAACACAACAAGCTACAATTAATAAAATCACGTATGAAATCAGTGGCAACATTTTAAAATGCTTAATGGAATGCGATTTTAATATAACAGAATATGTGATGCAACTCCGGCGTTGCTGAATTTAAATTGTCAACGATTTCCTGGAACAATGCGAAAACGTTCTCTGTGTGTTTCTCTGCTGTCTTTTTTAAAATTGTCTTCTTTCTCCAGCTTTTTTTGTTTATTTGCTTTTGACACCTGAGGATGATTCGACGAAGAATCGAAAACGTTTGTGATACCTATGGGACATTTATTAATTTTTTTGATTGTAATACAAAAGAAAACTATTAGAAAAATTGAAAAAATGAAAAAGGTATAATTAAACAGACGAATTCTGTTATTTTTAACAATGTTTGCATAAATATATATATATATATATATATATATATATATATATATATATATATATATATGTGTGTGTGTGTGTGTGTGTGTGTGTTTACTTAGCTCATTTAACACTATGTATTCATGTATTTCCATGTATTCATTTATTTGCAGTTCCACCGACAATCGATGAATCTAACATCGTCTATGATCCTAAAGTTGTCCAGAATCGAACTTTGATTCTGGAATGCCCAGTTTCTGGTGTACCCCAACCACAAATTAAGTGGTTGTTTGAGTCGATTCCCTTCGAAAATTTACCATATGGTGTAGAACTAAAAGATAATTCCAAGATTCTGAGAATCAAGTCGGCAATGGTTGAACACGGAGGCAAATATACATGTATTGCAAAAAATGAAGCAGGAGAACTTCAAAGAAATTTCAATTTGGAAATATATGGTAATTATTTGTATTATTTGAACTACTATTCTCATCTTAATTAATTTTTCCATGGCGTAAATTTGAGGTGGACCCGTGGCACAACATGCTTTATATAATTTTCAAAAAAGATTGGAGACGATTTGAACATAAATAAATAATTAAGCGTTTTATTTTAAACTAACAGGGGGCCCGGCGTTACCCGGGGCTCTCCCTCCCCCCGTTTTCCCCTCTCTCTCTCTCTCTCTGCAAGCAAAAGTGTAATTATATCTCTCTCTTCCCCCGGGCAGTGGGAAAGCTGTGGCTTACCCGGTCGCCCACTCATCCCCTAACCCGACGGTCGATCCGCCCTCTCCCTTGCCCCATTATCTTCCCCTGCTGTCTCCCCCCACTCTTCAGGCAAAAGTGTGTTCGTTCTCCCTGCGCTGCCCTCACCACCCGTCTCCTCGTTGCCCGAGGCAAAAGTAAGTACTAACACTGTCTTACCCCTCCCCCCTTAAATGTATATTTAGGTCACTGTTAAAAGAAAAAAAAATCGTGCGAGTCGACTGGTATCGAACGCTAAACCTTTTGATAATGGACCGGCGTCTATAACTACAGGACTCCGGTAGACAGTATAAAAGATTACAAAAAATAAGTCAGTTTAAAGAAATTGGAAGCTGACACGCGTTTAATGCGTGCACGCATGCGCAGATCGTATCTCCGCCAAAAAAGCCACCAAATTTATTATTATAGGTCTGGAAACTGGAGGATTCTGAAAATGTCAACTTTATGTTAATGTCGAGTATCTTGGGAGCCTTTTCTAGACATACCAACATACACACAGACGTTTGTCCTTTATATATCAGATTAGAAGATTTGCATTGATTTATTACTAACAGATTCTGCATAAATCACACAGTATTTGAAATTATTTGAAACTAGAAGGCTTTGCCTGCTCTCTATCAATTTAATTCCTACTTGAAAGCATTGAAACGAAACTAATCGATAAGAAAAAGAAGACAAAACTTTTTCTCTTTCTCTTTCTCTTTCTCTTTCTCTTTCTCTGTTCTCTCTCTCTCTCTCTCTCTCTCTCTCTTTCTCTTTATCTATTTATCTAGCCACACGATAAGAAGACTAAACTTATCGATAAGAAAAAGAAGGCAAAACTCTTTCTCTCCCTTTGTTCTGCTTTAATAATAATGATAAGGGAATATTTTTGTGTCTATCTTAAAAGTGAAAAAAATTCTGTCCTTTCTTCTTTATTGCTCATAAAATTTAAATTGGCATACATAAATGATTTTTCCTTCCTTTTTTATTATTATCAATTATTATTAAGATTAAGCCTCTCCTTTGCTCATAAAATTTAAATTTGCATACATAATGATTTTTCCTTCCTTTTTTTATTATTATCAATTATTATTAAGATTAAGCCTCTCCTTTGCTCATAAAATTTAAATTTGCATACATAATGATTTTTCTTTCCTTGTTTATTATTATCAATTATTATTAAGATTAAGCCTCTCATTTGCTACTAAAAATAAAATTTGCATACATGATTTTTGAAGCGAGTCGGACACACGTGTGTTCACATTTTTAAAAAAAGTAGTGCATAATAATCCGATTACTATTTAATTTAGAGAAAGAACAAACATCTTTTTAGTTTAAGCAAATCGATTTGGAATCCATCACGTGATAAGGTTGACTATTAAAAAAGACGTGTTAGCTGAAAAGCAAAGTAGGTCGTGTCAGACGAAGACACACATTAATAAAACGGTAATCATGTAGTTTCCCGACCCATGTAATTTTATCGGAAAGACGATATACAGCATCTCAAATATTGTATTGGTTAAGATTATGACATTCTGAACGTATTGGCGTTAAAATCAATTTAGTATTACATATGAAATAGGAAAAAACACTGTTTAAATTAGTAAATTAGCCGACACTAGCATAAATTCAACATGGACGTTCTGTAAGCTAGTTGATCTACAAAGTTGGAACGGAGACTGGTTAAGACGAAGCGAAAAGAAGTAAAGTCTTTTAGTGAGTTCTATAAAAATAATTTACTTAAAACAATTAAAATATTTATAAAAATATTTGCTTCCCAACTTGATTGTTTTGTTTGTGCGACATATCAAAATCAATTTTATAAAAATATCTTTCGCTTCGTCTTAATTAGTCTCCATCCCCAGTTTTTTGATCAACTGGCTTAGATAACGTTCATTACCAGGAAAAACTGTGTGTCAGCTAATTTACTAATTTAAAAGGTGGTTTTTCCTATTTCATACATAATACTTAATTGATTTTAACGTCAATACGTTCAGCATGTCATAATATTAAAAAATATATATACAATTTTTGAGCTACTGCATATCGTATTTCCGAATGAAATTACATGGGTTACGAAACTACATGATTACCAATAAAACATATCATCAAATAACTATTAAAACATCTCGCCTGCATCAGTAGATTACAACAAATATTGATACTACTATCACCAAAAGTATAGAGATCAAAACAACTTACTATCAAACATCCCGTCGCCTCAGCAGACGATAACTTCGTTACTACATGAGCCGACAGCTTAACTTTTATTATTGGACTCAGAGTCTTACATAAATCATCATTACAATGCAACACCCCTATAAATACTCCGGAACATTTCTCCTTTACATAAAAATGATTGAATAATGCAATCTGTTTAAAATTAATTCTTAGTTTGTCGCTTTTTTTCCTTTATACCATATTCTTATCATAACCTAAGGGTTAGGATTAGTTAGTTAGGGTTAGGGTTAAGGTTAGGGTCAATGGGTAAATCACATATTAGAATGTAAACAACTCGGTAGATCGCATATTGGAGAAGAAGCCATCTGGTAGATCACATCATTCGGTAGATCACATATTAGAAGAGCAGCGACAATCAAAATAGCCAGGATTTTCTAAAGTTACCATAATTTCATAATGTAATATTAAATTTTAACCTCTCTTTCATAAAATAAATGTGAGCTATAAATTGTTTAAAATAAATAAAAAATTTCTTTAATACAATTTATAAAACTGTTGATGAAATGACGTTTCATGTTTTAAAGATTTCAACAAAGGAAAATATTTGTTTGTTTTTTCTTTGTCAGTAATATCAGCTCAGATTTTTCAGTTCTTTGGCATCCTCCTCCAACTTACATCTCTTTCCACTTCCCCTGATTGATACAAAATCTCCTACCCCCGCTACCAATGAAAGCGTGACACAAAAGGAAGGATGAAAGGAAGGAACGTACTAGCCTATTAATATTAGAATTAAATTCTTGTGGATCATTAAATGTTGAGAAAAATGGTAAATGATTGTTAGAATTTCTAATTTCCATTTCCTTTCAGTTCCACCGTTAATAAGGCAGCATGGTCTTGAGAAAGAATTCACGATTGTTGAAAACCAAACCATTCAAATTAATTGTCCAGTAGAAGGGGTTCCATTTCCCAGCATTCTTTGGCTCAAAGACCGAACACCATTGTTAGATTTTCCCTATGAAGATTTAAAAGTCATCAACGAAGGACAAAGGCTGATGATTACTCACGCCAAAGTGAAGGACTCAACAAAATACACGTGCCAAGCTACAAACATTGCAGGACAAGTCAAAGAAACATTTACTGTCAAAGTTTATGGTAAGTTTATTCTTCATTCTTTTTTTATTCATTTGATTATTTTACATTACATAAAAGTTTGTTTTTTATCTTGGTGATACCATTGGAGCACAGAGAGGAGTTGATGCTGGTGCGAACGAAAGAGTTAGAAGTAGATGGAGTAAATTCAGGGAATTTCTGTTATTACTAACCAGCAGAGCATTACCACTGTCGGCCAAGGGAAGAGTCTACCAGGAATGTGCGCGCAGTGTGATGATGTACGGCCAGTGATGGTATAGAATATGTGCTGCATGGAGAGACATTATATGAGAATGATATGATAGATGTGTAATGTGAGTCTTAAAGACAGACTTAGATCTGATGATCTCAGAGGAAGATTAAATCCGGACAGTATAGGGAGACATGGACGGGGGGGGGGGTTCAAGCCCCCCCCACACACACACTTTTTGCCTTCGCTCCCCCACTTTACGGTCATCAATAATGATGTTATATATGCATGTGTTTAACCGGGCCCCCCCACACTTTTTAGGAGAGCCCCCCCCCCCACTTTTATAACTGTCCCGCCGGTCCTGGGAGATGTGTGCAGAATAGGATACTTCATTAATTTGGTTACATTGAAAGAATTAATGAGAATACTTGGGTTAGTAAATGTAGAACAGTTGAGGTAGCAGGGTCAGTTGGCAGGGGAAGGCCAAGGAAAACATGGGTGGAAGTGATAATGATGAATTTGAGAGAAAAGGAGGGGTAAATTAGAACCTAGCCAGAGTTAGGTCAGGTTGGAAGTCAATTTCTAAAAGTCGTCCAACACATGCTAAAACAGATTTTAAACTGATGACGTTAATCACAATGATGACGACGACGATGATGTATGTTTGATAAAATTAGGTTAGTAATTAGGATTTTTTTAATGAAATAAATACCCAAATGGGTTTAACGTGAAACTTTAAAACTTTATAGTTTTACACATATTCTGTCTGGATGTGAATGAGATTAAAAGAAAACCTCGAAAGAAACGATCGTATAACATGTAACTGGATAAACGCATGTACTGTCAGGTGACTTTTAGAAAATAACAGTCAATATATATATAGTGTAGATGTTTAAGAAAACTTAGGTCCAATAAGAACTGGTGTTGTGTTCTCAAACTTGTGTCATACACGCAGCAACTAAGTTGCCTCACAGATATTATATTCTTCTTTCAGGGAAGGGCTAGTATAGGATATGCTCTGTTGTAATGAGACCTTCTCCCAGGTATTACTCCTCTATTTTCGAGGGGGTAGTTTAGTATCTGTTCTGTTATCATGATAGCATTCTACAAGGCATTGCCACCTCCTTTGGGGGGGGGGGGTCTTCCCAGGCTTTACCTCCTCCTTGGTAATGTATTATATTTTCATTTGTCATGATACATTCCTCTCAGTCATTACCTCCTCTTTTTTTGGGGTGGGGGGGGGTGGGGGGGGCAGTATAGTATGTATTCGTTCCTCATGATACCATTCCCGCCCCCCAGGATTACCTTCTCCTTTTTGGGGGAGTAGGTTAGTGTACTATTGGTTCTATTGTCATCATATCATCCCCCTCAGGCATAAACTCTTCGGTTTTTTTTTTAGATCGGGGGGGGGGGGGGGGTCGTCATAATGTCTTCCTCTGACATTACCTCCTCCTTTGGGGGTCAGTGTATTATATCTTCAGTCATCCTCCCAGGCTAGCAAATATATGCGCCCAGAGGGAGCATATATTTGGTAGTTTGAAATAATATTCATGTTAATCCGTCATGCTTAAGTTTGAAATAGAATTTTTTTTGGTCTATCACACTTTAATTTCAAATAGAATTTTCTTTTGTCTATCACGCTTAAGTTTAAAATAGCATTTTTGTCAGTCTGTTATTCTTATATTTTAAGAAATTAAATTCGCCATTATTCGCACTTGCTATTTATCTAAATATATTACTGAAATATTCATATAAAATCATAGAATTACGTCAGTAATTTCATTTTTCATATATAAATTATTATTATCATTTCTGATGATATAAAGAAAAAAAACACCTACCGTTGACATTTTATCATAGAGTGGAGGATTTCTTTCCGAATTCATTTCAGGCGATGGAATAAGTCTGAGGTGGTAGTCTGACTTGCTATTTGCTTTCTTGCTTTCCTTCAGCAATTGAAATGGTTGGATCTGGGGGCTCAGTTTTTGTGTGACATGATGAAAGTACATATATTTATGTATATATCTATATATACTAGTGGTAATCACCCGACATTGTCTGTGCGATGATATATTGCTGGTCGGGAATAATTTAAAATATAGTCATGTTTACAATTTTTGCCTTGAAAGAAAAGTTAAAAGTAACATTCGCAATATGAGGTCAAGTAATAAAAAAATTGTTAGCACGGTGATACTTTATTAAAAACATACTTGTTGACTGTTTCTTACAGACAGCTGCAAAACGGCAAATAGCTTTAACGAATCGAAACGAATTTAATCATTTTAAATCTTAAATAAAATTATTTAAATGTTTAAACCTTTTTAAAATACATTCTTCACTGAGATATTCTCTGTTTGATTTTATTTTTGTTTTATGAAACGAAGAGAATCTATTTTTTTTAAATGAATTTCGTTTCTTTATGTTCTAGTATAGTTCAGTTATTTTATGGACCTAACCAATAATTTTCCAGGTGGAATCGAAGGAAAATTTCACTTGCGTCTTTAGATTCCTTGAAAAATGTAACCCTTATTGAAACTTATTTGAATGTTCTAACATAAACAAACAAAGATTGATATATATATATATATATATATATATATATATATATATATATATACTAGAAGAATACCGGTCCCAGGGCAGGTAAAATTAATTCCCTGGACAGAACAGTTTTGGACCACTTTTATGTCCTATTTTGTAGATTAAAACTAAAATATAATGATACTAAATCTTATGTCTAGACTCCTTATTCCAATTTTGATCAAAATACATTGATTACATGATTTTGACTCGAGAAAATATCTAAAATTTAAGGCTTGAGCTTAAGGGGTCGTAAGAAGAAGTGAAATTCAGGGAATCTTGCTTAATTGGTGTCTAATTACTATGGATCAAATTCAATGCAAATCTGATACATTTGAATTTTCAAAAAGAAGGTTGTGTCCATATTGAGCCCCGTGAACCCCTTTAAAATACTCCAAAGAAACTGAAATGTTGGGAATATTAATTCATGTCTAATAAACCTATAGTTAAAATTTCACAAAAATCGGAGGTATCTGGATGAACGGTTTTTACCCCCTTTGCATAAAACTAAATAAAACTAAATATAGCCTACATTTGAACCCCTTACGCCTACCAGTTGTGTTCCAAAATCTATAAGGATCGGGTAATTAGTTAAAGAGTAATCCTGTACATCCAAATATATAAACATATAAACATACTTAACTTGATAAAGATAGAGATATAAATATACAAATAAATACACATTGGTCTTCATTATAGAGTGAAGGATTATATCGTTCACATTAGCGTGATGTGAAGAAGTCATTTATTTGCTTTAGTTTTAATAAATATTTTGTTTATTTCTAGTTCCTCCAAGTATCCGGGATTCTAAAGTTCCGAAGAAAGTGGAAGTGATTGAATACAAGAGCTTACAGCTGGAATGCATCACATCAGGCGTTCCGGAACCGGAAGTAACTTGGATGAAGAACGATCACATCATTAATTTTTCGGAAATTTCTCACATCAGATCAATCCGGGATGAAAGGCGTTCACTCTTGCAGGCTGTCCGAGCAGAAGCTGAAGACACGGGAGCCTATTCCTGTCAGGCCTCGAATCCTGCAGGGGAAGCCATCAAAACGTTTGATGTCAGTGTACACGGTAAGTTAAATTGCAACATTCTACTTTTTTTTCTTAGGTAAATATTTGGAAATTGAATACAATATAAAATAGAAATATTTTGGATTATTTGGATTATTTGGACTATGATCCTCATCTTGGATGTTATTCTACCAACGTTTTGGCCGATGTAACTTCTGACCTTCTTCAGGTGTATCTGGTCGAACTCGGGAATCTTTCTGTTAAACTCGAGAATCTGTACGGTATTTCGAGCAGAACTCTTTATTTAATCCATGGGGGTAGCTTGCACTCAATCCATCAGCCATGACCGGGTAGAAGTCTCAAGTAATTCGTAATTGTATTCTTAGTATCGCCCGCACTGAAGATTCAATCTTTAACCTCCAGACGACTGTCACTTAGAGCTGATTATTACTTAGCACTTTATCTGTTACACCACGGTTCCTTGCAGATTATGAGAACAGTAGTCCGAATAATACAAATAATACAAACTATCAATCCTCATCTCAAAAATTCCAAAACATAATAAGAATATTTTGTATTCTATTTTTACGTTTGTATAGTGACACATGTGCTGAAATTTCTTCTTCAACATACGGCTGCCATGTTGAATATGTTGTATTATCGCGGATGTCCCAAGGTCGGAATATAAAGAGATAATAACAATGATGAAGAAACGGTAATGATAAAGAAGAAACGGTTGAATTCACATATATACATACATTTATTTCTCACAGAAGGTTTGGCAAAGACACTCTAAGAGGAACATAATAAAACATGATATAGAAAAGGAGGTTTAAACAAAAGATATAATTACTAAAAGTAATTTTACGTAAATGTCCCAAATACAATCGAAATGCATGTATTGCCAGGGTAAACAAATTATAGAGAATGAAGGGGTTATGTAAAGTAAATACAACTTTCTTTGATGGTGAACTGTTTTGCACAAGATGATGACATATAGAAAAGTGCCATGCTAAAATGGTTAAAAGGACCATAGTCGAATATCTATCTATGAACAATAGTTGTGATCAGACTAAATTAAACGACTAAAAAAATATAGAATACAGAGAGGCTGATTACTGCCACAAAAATCAACATCAATGTAAGCAAAATCTGTTTTGCTTACATTGAGCAGCGAAACAGAAAACGAAAAGTCGATAAGAAGAAAATGTGAAAAGAAGCAACTACATGGACTATTTAAAAGACGGGCAAATGAAATTGGGCAGTAGAAAACATGGACATGGCTATGGATACCTGAAAACAGAAACGGAATCACTACTAACAGTCACACAAAACAATGTGATCAGAACGAATTACATAAAAACCAAAATAGTAAGACACAGCAAAACAGGAAATGTAGGAAAAGACAAAGCGGTAGACTACATCATAAGTGAATGCAGAAAGCATGTCCCCAAAACATACGAAAGTAGACATAACTGGGTTGGGAAGGTAATCTGCTGGGATCCGTGCAAATGGCTGCATTTTTAACATACAGATAAACGGTATCGGCACAAGCCGGAGCCAGTATTGGAGAACAAAAGGCATAAAATCATCAGTGATGACATAGAAATACAAACTGACAAACTCATCCAAGCAAGTAGACAAAAGGAAAAAAGACCCTGCTGAATAGTAGATTTTGCCACCCAGAAAGAAGATCACATGTTGAAGTAAATACATTGAGCTTGCCAGAGGGGATATAGAACATGAAGAAAACTACCATTATACCAATAACAGTTACGAAAAAAATTGGAAAAAGATTAGGAGAAATTGGAATAATAGGGAGATTTGACACCATACAATGCATGACACTGATGAAAACAGTTGAAATATTAAGAAAAATCCTTGAATGCAGAAACCAACACACGTAGCCAGGTGATGCTGATCAACCACAGGTAAGTTGTAATATGACAACCCATCCTACAAAAAAACAGTTGCTATTACAGCAAATGGTCATGATGTGTCTGAGAGGATGGAAAGACCTAGGAGAGAAAGGACCGTCCAGATCTCCACTGGAAGGGCATGGAGAGTACTGGAATTTTGAGGAGGGTTATTGTGTTATAAGCAAGATAATCATAAATGATTGTTGCAAGAATGCAAAGTGATTTGCAATAGTGAGGCAAAGAAGCAGCTAAATCTAGGGAGACTTGTTGTCCCTTGGACTCCAAGAAACACAACCTGTATTTTTCACTGAGCGATCACTGGCATAATGACTGGTGTGAGAATTCATAGTGAGTAAGAAATAATAATCTGACACCCCTTCTTATAAAAATCGCAGTAGTACCAACTTTTTGCATGGAAGAAAATTTATTTTACAAACGGATCATCATCCATTACTATCAATATTTTGGTTTAAGAAAATCATACCGGTGCATACTGCACATCGCCTGCACAGATGGCGAACCATTCTTTTAAACTATGCATTTACAGTGGAATTCCTTTCATCGAAGAAAATAGGACATGCAGACGGATTATCAAGGCTAATTCCAAAACTAAGTGAACTTCTAGAGGAAATAATGATTGTTGTATTAAGTACATAAATGGTGATACAGTGAAAGAGATTACTAGTAAGTCTCAAGGAGATTACATTTAAAGCCAAATTTAATAAATTTATTATGGAGAGAAAGAAATCTGCTTTCTTCGATAGAAGGAATTCCATTGTAAATCTACAGTTTAAAAGAAAATGACTTATTACCCTATCGTGGTAGAAGTGTCCAGAAGTTGTCAAATGTGGGAGACCTTTTGCACAAAAATCTTTGCATGATTTGGTATTCCTGATACAACTGTTTCTGATAATGGAACTCAATATAAAGACTTTGGAAGACTAGTCTATATCATTATATACCCCAAATAGATTTTTAAAAGACACTCTAACCAACTTAAAAAGAGGGTTTGATCTTAACGAAATCATTGCAGTGAGGAGTCTGTGAAGGTAATATATGATTTGTTTGAAGTCTTAGTATTTCAAACAGCAGCAGAACAAAAACACTAGTAAGCATAAAAGAGAATCATCTTTGACGTTGGACATTGATCCCAAAAGAAAAAGGTATGACTTCTGGAGCAAGTGAAGTTTCAAAGTATTGTGAAGAGGTAAACAACCCTCACTGCTAGAATGGAATAGTCCAAAAGGAATTTACATAGTGTCACATGTTGATTCGGAAATAAAACATATAGTTAATTTCCAACATTGAATTATGTGTGTATCTATTACTGTTGAACTGTTGGAATACAATACAACACTCACCTTCAATTGTAAGTAGGGCACTAGATTTTTTGAATACTAATGTCACAACTTACCAAGGCCCAAATCCACTCGAGGATATGAGTTAATGGGATAGTCAGTTGGATGATGAACAATATTATGAAAGGATTGAAATGATAAATGGAATAGACAAAATGTAATTACTTAAGAGGACGACTCAACAAATATTTGTGGACTTTCGACTTGAAGACTACCATGTTGTAGTCTGCAGGGAAGCAGTTCCGTTGCAATGTGTTCCATAGATGATGATGATGATGATGATGATGATGATGATGATGGTGATGATGATGATGATGATGATGATGATGATGATGATGATGATGATGATGATGATGATGATGATGATGATGATGATGATGATGTATGTTATATATCGAGGTTGTTGTCAATGAAGAAAATACACTACAATTTTATAAAAAATACTGGAAGAAAAGTAATTCCCTCAAACAGAACAGTTTTGCACTATTTTTATGTCCCCTTACGAAGATTAAAATCAGCATATAATGATACTAAACCTTATGTCTATAATTCTTATTCCAATTTTGACTAAAATTCTTTACATGATTTTGATTCGAGAAAATGTCTAAAATTTAAGGATAAAGCAGAAGAAATTAAAATATCAGGGAACGTTGCTTAATTGGTGTCTAATGACCATGGATCAAATTTAATGCAAAACTGAAATATTTGAATTTTTCAATGGGAGATTGTGCCCATATTATGCCCACTAAAACCCTTAAAGTTACTCTAAAGAAACTAAAATTTGGGGAACATTTAATGATTGATGTCTATGCCTATTGTTAAAATTTTACAAAAATTAGAGGTATCTGAATTTTCACGAAGGGTTTCAACCACTTTTTACCCTCTTTGCATAAAACTAAATTTAACTAAATATAGTCCACATTACGACCCCTTACGTCTCACAGCTGTGTTCAAAAATTCATAATGATCGATTTATTAGTTTAGTTTGGGAGTGAATCCTGTAGATACACATATATAAACATATGCACATACCTAACTTTATATAAATAGTGATAAGTCTTTCTTTATTAATTACCGTTATTTGAATGTTTATAAAGACAAGTTCTATGTCGATCTACAAATTGTCTTCATTATTTTAGTTTGATTATATTGGCATCGTTTCGTAATCCTCTTTTATCTTCTTAATTTCCTTTAGTTCCTCCTCAGATTGAAGAATCGCAAAGGATTCAACTATTTGACGTTCTAAGTGAAAAGAGACTTAGTCTTTTATGCCCCGTGGTAGGAATTCCAACCCCGACTATCACATGGTACAGAAATGATGTCATCATCCCTATATTTGGAAACCCTAAAAGACGTATCTTGAACCAAGGCAAAGAACTACTGCTTGCCAAAACCGATATGGACGATGCTGGTCAGTATACGTGTGAAGGTGTCAACATAGCAGGGAAGACGCAGAAGAATTTTCTTGTCAATGTTTTTGGTAAGTTTTTATGTTTATTTCTGTTTTTTATAGATCTTTTTTTTTTGTTTAAATGTAATAATTTGCGCAGAAGGCAAAATCGTTACTGACACAAACTGTGAATTTGTCATGTCAGGTTCAAGTCCCATCAGGGCAACACTAATAGAAGCCCCTTCTATGAGAACAATTGAAAGTTTCTACTTACAAGGATAAAAATCATCAGACAAAATATGTCTCTATGTAGGTAGGCTCTCTGCAGTGGCGTGCAGAGAGGGCGATGAGGCGGTGGCCCTGGGCATCCAAATTGATGGGGGGGTGGGGCATTCACTCATATTCAATCTATCTCTCTTTCTTATAATATTTCTCAGTACTAAGACTTATACTTGAGTCTTTTGGGCATACAATCAAGTATCACCAGGGCATCACTCTGCATGCCACTGGCTCTGTGGATTACATCTACCTTTTAATTACAAAAAAATAACTAAATTAAATAACGAGAGTAATGGACCAATCACAATGCTCCGTCATAAATAAAAACTTGCCAATTGGATCCACTTCTTAAAGTTATAAAAGCATCGAAACAAAATGCAACAAAGAAGTCAGCTAGTGATCACCTTTATGTCATACGTGGAAGTTCATAATCTTACTTTGTGCCGCCTGCTCCTGGACGCACATGGTGTGATCTTGCCAGACTGAGAAAATGCCGCCTGCAATTTTCTTTCATACCTCAAAAAAGAACGGGTCAAAACAAAACTGTTGAAGACAGAGGAGGTTTATTCTGTTGGATCTTTTATTCTAATTCTGACCAGTGGGGGGGGGGGGCACAGAGAGACAGATAATCACTATTTCATCATAACTTGTCAGAAATTTTTCGAACGACATATTCACACTTCTCATGCTTCCAAGTAACTGACAACTTCTCTCACTCACTCTCTCTTTGAAACATGTGACATCACATCCGTTTCTTTCAATTTGCACAGTCGATCGAGCTAACCTCGATGTCACCAAGTTGACCCCAACTGAACGTTCATTTCCTATTATCTCCAACTAACCAAATTATATACTAGTGGGTCTGCTTGCCCAATATTTAACGACGCTGCACATAACAGCCGTTATGACGACTGTTCTCTTTTTCTCTCAATCTCTGCATTGTCAATACATGAACAATCTATATTCACTTTGTTGTTTATGACATTAAAAAAATATCTTCATTTTTCTCTTTTTCTCATTCCTTGCTTCTCGACTAATTTAATCAGGACAAGTTTAACATGACGAACTACTATACTAAGAAACAATGAAAACTGTGTGAAAATAGAATTACATAACTGAAGTTATGGGCTTGCAAATGTGTTAGTTTTGTTCAGTTAAGCGCTATGGTCTAAGTTTCATAAAAATCAGTTAAAAATGTTTTATGCTCCTTTGAAGCCCCTTTTATAAGATAAAAAGACAAATGTGAATCCATTATGACTGTCTGCTTCGGTAGAAGATCATTCCTACCCAATTTCAAAGTTTAAAAGTAGTTAACATACAGACACACCTTTCATATTAGTATAGATATACGTAACACCTATTTTTATAATATATATCATTTTACCAAATTGTACTCTTATTTAATTACTTAGATAAGAGATATGACTTTATTTGAAACTAACTGCACCTACCCGGCGTTGAGCAGTAGTGTTTTTATTTGAAATTTGTTTTATGAATTCTTTTTTCAAAAATATTGTTATTCTTTTGTTCCAAACAAAGGTAAGTAACTCTCTATTGAGGAATACAGAGTAAAATCGTTTTTTTTTTAGATGGCATCTCTATGAAAACAATTCTGACCGGGTCAAAATATTTTCTGGAAGGAATTAAATCAAATTATATTTTATTCTTATTAACAAAACGCTGCAACGATCCAACAAAAGAACTGACAAACCATAATCAAATATTAATTTTGTAGGAAGAAAGTTATCGATGACAAAATCGAGAAAGCGACTGACTTTACTTTATATATAAGAAGACGAAATGATACAATAATTTAGATTATAAATGCTATAATTTTATTTTGTTTACAATATGATATTTTACTTTCCATTTAACAAGAAGGGATATTCTTTAGACAAGCAAAAATATGCTCTCTCTGTTTGTATACTTTTGCTAGTATATATAATGTAGGTTTTGAGTTTGGGGGCGGTAATATCTGGGAGGATGGAATCATGACAACAGAACAGATATCACACTACCTCTCCAAAAGGTGGAGATAATGCTTGTAAATTCATATACAGCAACTATTACAACTGCTGCTATAAAGAAAGAGAAGGAAAAATACAGATTAAACTCTACAGTCGCCGCTATGAAGAAAGAGAAAAAGAAAAACAGTCAACTCTATAGACATGACTACTACTACTACTACTACTACTACTACTACCATTGCTACTATGGAGAAGCGATATGAGGGAAACAGAGACAAGTTACTTAGATAACAGATTTTATTGAAGGGAAGGGGGCAGCTATTTACATGGCGAAGATTCGTTCTGGCTATACTACATATTTTTTCTTAACAAAAATGTTGATTTTATTCATTGTTTTAAATTATAAACGCTATCCTTTTATCGTTTTTTTTTATTTCCCAATAAAACAATTTTAAACCTATTGTCTATTTTTAGTGCCCCCAAGAATTGAAAATGCTGGTTCCACAAACATTGCTGCAACACTGAATTCTCGTACTTTGCTGAGATGTGATACATTTGGCTTACCCACGCCAACGATCCTCTGGGAAAAAAATGGTTCTCCCTTCCCCAAAGTTGGCGGGCATTATCGTATGTTACATAGTGGAACGTTGGAGTTTGTTCAGGTACAAGTGGATGATTCCGGAGAGTATAAGTGTATCGTGAAAAACAAGGCAGGAATGGCAAAGAGAGAGTATACACTTAATGTACAAAGTAAGTAAGATCATTTTTTTGTCTTTTATTTGGAAGGAAATCCGTTTGTTACAGCACTAACCGAAACCACATGATTGACACTAAGGCCATTGTCAAAATGAAGCACCAAATTCGGACGAAGATAATTATCAGACCATCATGGCCTCTGCCGCAAACGCAAGTTCACAATGCAATATAAAAAAAAGATGTCAATTTTGTAATTCAGGTGCACCACGGATGTTTTGTAGTGCTGTATTAAATGTAAGTGAATACTGAGCTTCTGCTAGCTTGGTTTTTCTTGGTTAGAGAAACAGGTGTGCACACATACCAATTGAGAGTAAGCGAGAAAAGGCAGACCGAGAAAGACTTGGAAAGATGACCTCAAGCAATGGCACATCGAAACCAATGTAAATGATAGAGTTTCATGGAGAAACGCACTTCACACTGCCATGGCCAACGTGCAACCCACATATGACTTCTTAAACTTAACAGGTTCTACTTTTTTTTTTTTTCAAAACGGCGATTAATATATAAATGAAAAATAAAATTACATTATATACAAAAGCATCGTACATATAAAAAATATAATAGGTATGAGAAAATTACTGTGTTGAGGAAAAAGTTTGGGTTTGATGTTAAAATAATGGGATGGTGTGGATGTTCTGCTGTAGGCTAGACGTTTCTGTTGAAACTATCAATTTAGTCAGATTGCTAAAATCCTTTTATAGGGATTAGATTATCTCCCTTGTTCCTCATTATATAGGAATTAGAGTTATCTGTCTATAGTCCCTTTTCTGTTGTTAATCTTTTGTCGGATGCTACCTTTTTCTAGTCTCCCTAATGTAAATAAAACAAGCGCCTCGTGCCTGTGTTATGGCAAAACATGTGCATGTTTGATGCTTTTGATTTGATCGATCTTTGAATTTTTAAACGACTATCAGTTGCTCGATTGTCTATTATGATCAATGCAGTACTTTATGAAGGGTGGCCGATTTGAGATTTTCAAGAAAATTTAAACGGTCCGTCAAGAAGTTTTTGACTCAAAGCTGAAAAAATAGTACTTTGACTAAATCTGAAAGCTTGCAGGTCGTTGGCAGAAAGTCGTGGACATCTTCTTCTTCTTCTTCTTCTTCTTCTTTTTTGATAAGAATGTCTTTTCAGCAGCAGATGTTGCTTGCATGACGGTCCAAACTAAATTTCTTCATGAAATTCAGTCATTTATCTTGGTTCCGATGTGCTATTGCTTGAGATCATTTTTAACTGAGTCACTTCAGATCTTCTTCGGATTTTTTCTCGGTTATCCCATATGATACTTGGTTACTACCATATGTGAAATCAGCCCGTTTCTGAGAGGCAAAGATTCCTGCTACAAATTCTACTTGTGCGGGAACAAAGATGGTGATGTTAATATGCTACTAGCCGAATGTTTGGGTGGATAAGGTTTTTAAAGTTGAACATGTTTCGGACAGAATTCTCCTTCTAAAGCTAGTTATCGGTAAAGTTGTTTTTACCTTCCTGTCTATGCGCCACAATCAAGAAAAACTCTCATACTTGTGGATGATGGAATTCTTATGTTGGCACTGTCTGTGGTGCTTTAAACAAGGTGCATCGTGGCCATGGCTTTGGGGTGTCTATGATGCTGATGGGGAGAAAATTCTAGAATTTGCTGTCGCCAATGATCTCCTGATTAGCAACATGCTGTTTAAGAAAAGAGCTTCCCACTTGATTACTTATTGCTCTGGGAATCACAGATTACATCTTGTTCCTAAAGAGTTTCAGAGGGGCAGTAAACAATGTTAAAGTCATAGCAATAGAAGAATGCATCCAATAACACCAACTTGTTGTTTGTGACTTCTTGATTCAGATACCAAGAATGAAAAACACAAGTTTACACATTGCATCTGCCTCTGGAAACTGAAGAACCAAACTGCTGCGAGCCAATTCTACGAAATTTTCAAGGCCAAGGTGGATATTGCTGCTGCTAAAAACTGCTCTGGAAATGTTGTAGACCAGTGGAGACCAGGAAAATCCTGGTGAAATGATTGGGGTTAAGATGCGATTAAGGAGAAACGAGCATGTTTCAAAGCTTACAATACACTTAAGAGGGCAGATATTGCAGTCGAGGGCAAGGAAGCAAAACTTGCTTATGGTGAAGCCAAACGGAAAAGCAAACATGCTGTTTGTCTTACCAAGTCTGAGGCTGAGAGGGAGACTTTTGCTAATATATCACCTACAGGTAATGATATCTACTGGCTAGCAAAACAAAAGGACTGCTGACCCATCGTTATCGAGATACTCAAAGCTGCTGGCAAAGAGGGAATTGAGTTGGTAGGACAGTTGGATGAGACAGTTTTCCGCGATGGTGAAATCCAACAAGAACTGGGAGTTGAGCTCCATCCTAAACCTTTTCAGCAACAACTATCGTGGCTTAAGCTTATTGACCAGGTAATGAAACTTCTCAAGTGTATATTCACATCTGTGGGATAGTTAGCGTCAACAAAATGCAATTCAGCTTTTTGTCACCCCAGATTCCATTTCCATTGCCTGTCAACTGCAGGAAAAATGCATTGCTTTCATTCTCTCTATTTCGTATTCGTTGATCTTGAGAAAGTATTTCTTCTAAGTCATACAATGCAACATTTGTTCAAACAGTTTCTCTCATCAGAACGGCATTTCGTGAGTATCTTTCGTATGTGGCCAGAAAAAAAATACGAAAACAATGTCCGAAATAATAGCCACTTTCTTCCAGAAGAGATGTCGAATTATTTCCATATCCAAGTGCATATTTTGCAATCCAGGAGAAAGATAAGATATCCAAAATAAACATCGTCTTGATTTGAAAGTAATTTAAATCGTTAAATATATATATATATATATATATATATATATATATATATATGTATATATATAATTAATTAATTAAGTTCAAATATTAACAAAATGAACAAAACCATTACTTTTCAAAAGTGCTCAATATATATTAGAGCTTTTATATTAAAATAAACATTGTTTGAGTATCCGACAATTGTCGGATACTTAAACTATGTTTATTTTAATATATATATATATATATATATATATATATATATATATATATAATAATGGTAATAATCCAGGTAAAAAATATCCACAAGGTGGTAATCCAGAGAATTTTAACCGGGTTTATAAAAAGTGCTCAATATCAAAATAGAGCTTTATATATGATAATTTTATTTACACAGACATGTACAAAATCTGCGACAATGGCATGTCGATGTTATCGATCAACAGTTACTATAAACTGAGATCTCATCAGGTTCTCTCCAAATATGATCTGAGGTTAAGATCGGATTCTAACTCTGCCTGATGAGATCTCAGTTTATAGTAACTGTTGATCGATAACATCGACATGCCAGTGTCGCAGATTTTGTACATGTTTGTGTAAATAAAATTATCATATATATATATATATATATATATATATATATATATATATATATATATATATATATATATATTTGTTTTGTTAGATGAAATTTTGTTTTTATCTACTTTACAGATTGTAAGAAATTAAAAATTAATTTTATTATCAAAACTCTGCTGGTATGGTCACGTGGACAGATCTAGCAGTGCAATCAACTGTGCACTAAACTTACAAGTCTCTGGTAGGTGTAGAGTTGGCCGGACAAAGTTGTCTTGAAAGGGCTGACAGAGAGACACTGCAGAGACTGGAGGCTCTTAAATGCTGACCCTCAGGATCGACAAAAGTGAGGATCTGTGGTCAGGACTGTCAAGTGTGCAGCGAGCCAGCTGTCTGGAGGGGGGGGGGGGTCTACTGGTGTGGACATTGCCCCTAATTCTGCACGATAATCAAAAGATCGATGATGATGATTAAAAAGTATTAAATCAACTGATTTTATTTGTTGAATTAAATACAATAACCTTATTTCAAAGTGATTTTTAAGTAATATGTTGTTGTTTTTAAGTAATATGTTGTTGTTTTTAAGTAATATGTTGTTGTTTTTAAGTAATATGTTGTTGTTTTTTCAACATGTCCTCATGCAAATTATAAAAGATATTTTAATTTTGCAAGGATTCTTTTTCTTTTTTTCTTTTTTTCTTTTTAGTTCCACCACAAATTCTTCATGACGGACCACTGTACCTTAAAGTGGTTGAGAAACATCCTATTGCTTTGCCTTGCAATGTGTCAGGAACGCCTAAACCGAAAATTGTTTGGAGAAGGAAATCTAGTATTTTACTGGGAGGACCAGGTAAACCGGCAAAATTTGAACAACATTTGCGTTTTTTTTTGCTGCTGCTTTTCTACTAGAATCTCTATCAAAGATTCTCTCGGTCGGTCTATCATATTTAAGTGAAAAGTAAAAATGTTGCTGGTCTGTCTTGCTTAACTTTTAAATAGCATTTACGTTAATCTGCTATGCTTAAGTTTAAAATACCATTTTCATTGGTCTGCTATGTTTAAGTCTGAATAAGCATTTTCGTTGGTCTGTCAAATCTAAGTAAGAAATAACATTTTTGCTGGTCTGTCAAATCTAAGTAAGAAATAACATTTTCGTTGGTCTGTCAAATCTAAGTAAGAAATAACATTTTCGTTGGTCTGTCAAATCTAAGTAAGAAATAACATTTTCGCTGGTCTGCTATGCTTATGTTTGAAATAGCATTTTGGTCGTTGGTCTGCTATACTTAAGTAAGAAATAACATTTTTGTTGGTCTCCTAAGCTTAAGTTTAAAACACTATTTTCGTATGTCTATCACGCTTAAGTAATAAACAGCATTTTCATGGTCTGCTACGCTTCAATTTGAAATTGCATTTTTGTTCGTCTGTCACATTTTATTTTGAAATAATATCTTTGTTGGTCTGTCACGCTTTTTTTATTGAAATTGCTCCAGACAAGGCATGAAGCCACTTGATGTAAGGAGCTGACAAGAACGAAAAATGATTATCACAAAGATAGGAGATGCCTATTGACCTTAGTCTTGAAAAGACACAGGCTATAGGTAGGAACAAAACAGTCAGCAGGAAGAGAGTTCTATAAGCCTGCAGTTCTTGAAAAGAAGCTACTGGAATAGGAAGCTGTATTACAATGAGGTATCAAAACAGCGAATTGATGGAGACTACGAGACCAACGAGTCGAACGATCTGGAAGAAAGGAAGTAGGGAATAGATCAGACAATTCTGAAGAACACATGTCATAATAGTAAAAGACTGAGACTAGCAACATCACGTCTGTGAGAGAGAGGGTGCAGAGAAGAAGAAAGGATGTGGCCAATCAAATTACAGACACGTTTCTGCACCTTATCAAGAACCCTCAAATGGGACAGAGATTCACCAGCCCAAATATGACACTAGTACTCCATACATGGTCTGATAATAGATTTGTAGAGATAGAGAATAGCCTCAGGTGTGAGAAAGTGGTTGAAGCGATAGAGAGAACCGATTTTATAAGAAGCAGAAAGAGCAATGGATCTAATGTATGAACCCCAAGAACGATTTGATGAGAAAGAAAGACCAAGAAGTTTCAGAGTCGATTTCTCCTCAAGAGCAGAGCCACCCATGAGAATATCAGGAAGAAAAGAGACACGCTTACGATTGAAAGTTGTATATGAGTTTGAAATCGCAATTTTGTTGCTAAATTAAATGAATTAGTCTTAAGAATAGATTGGTTCTAGTTTTTCTTCAAAAACTAGGGAAATCCTATTTGTCCTGTGTGCCAATATATACAGTTGCCATTGTAATCATGTTAGCTGGCACCATTTTCTTTGGGTTGGGCTACTCAGCAAACAATGGGAATCTGGGCAGAGTTAGTCATTTAAGTGTGGTTGTCTTGGCTGTAATCAAGTTGTGAATCTCTAGGTGGACAGCCTTTGAGTTCATCTGGACCGATACAGGTAACCTAAGTGTAAGCCAGATGTGGAACTCTGGACTGACAGAACAAAGATCTAGAAAGACTGTTGTTATTTATAACAACAGTCTTTCTAGATCTGTCCTCAACTAGGGAGACACCCGAACATGCATATATATATATATATATATATATATATATATATATATATATATATATATATATATATATATATATATATATATTAGCAGGACCCGTGTCCCGGCGTTTCCCGGGATAGATATGAATCAAATTTAAAAAATGTAAGCATTTGAAAACAACCTGTAATTTAGGTGATTAAAGTAGGAATTATCGATGTTTTGAATCAAACAAAATAGATTTCTCCATGTTTTAAAGCCTTAAAATGTTTATGTATAAAATTGTCTAAGTGTTTGGGTTAAAAAATGAAATTATACCTGAAGCAAACGAAGATTGCTAAGGGAAATGTCTAAAGTCGATTCGATTAAGAGATTTGTAGCCGCCATTTTGAATCAATGTAGAGTATAAATGATTAAGTTCGTTAAATGTATTCTGTAAATTCCGGAATGAGATGAAGTCTATACCTAATAGTTAGAAATAACGTAATCCGATATGCTCGTAAATTAGTGGAATATGAGTGAGCGTCTATTAAATTTGTTTAGAATGTATTGCATTATGTATTAAATTAATAGAAGATGAATAGAAAATAATAACGGTTACGTTTTTCTAAAGTATCCGTTGTTTATTACTTTTCGGTAGGAGTAATTCCTTAGTAGGAAAATATTAGAAGGAAAAGTTTTTACTACCATCTCTATGTTTTGGGGAGAGTCTGTGATGGTGGTATAAAAGTAGTTTTTATTGTTAGATGTTGAAAATACTCATAAATTTCTTAAAACACGCTCGAGTGAATAAGGTGAATAGAGTGGTGAGTTTAGTAGCCTATGGTGCGTGTGGTCATTTTCTTACTCTCACCGAAGGTACAGGGGAAAAACATCTTCACTTTATATATATATAGATATATATGTATTTAGATTGAAGATGGCGTCTTGATTGAAATTTTGTCATCCTAATGCTGTGGGAGGGGATCACACGTCAGTGTTGTCCGCTTTATGTTTTTTCCATGAACTTTATGAACGATATGTTATCTTTATAAATGCATTTCATTATGGTTTCTGAATATCAACTTTATGTAATTGCATTTAATTGTAGCATATTGCACGTTGCGAAACAATTGTCAGACCATCGTCAATTTTGCCATTGCAAAAAATAAATGATATGAATTTTGGTCATTGGAATTTAAATAATCATTATGTATATATATATATATATATATATATATATATATATATATATATATATATATATGTAAGATTATTGGGACTGAATCCCAACAGGGTGCTCGATTATTAAGAGAAATAAATATAATAGCGTAATATTTATTTATTAATGTTTGTATTACAGAAGATCAGAACAACATCGGTACCGCCGGTTTCAAATCCTAACAAAGGGGACCTATAAAGCTCTCTCTTTCTGGACTCTCTTCAGCCTCTGCTTATTTATATATATATATATATATATATATATATATATATATATATATATATATATATGCGTGTGGGTGGGTGGGTGTGGGTGAAAAAGACAAAAGGAGAAACAAATTAAATACTAGAATAAATCATTAAAAATCAAAAGATTTTACCGGTTTCGTTTGGATCAACCAACGTTTCAGAAAAAGTGAAGATTTATTGAATAACAGCAAAATATAGGGAAAAAAAGAATGCACAGATATATATATATATATATATATATATATATATATATGCTAAAGTTTGAAATAGAATTTTCGTTAGTCTGCCCTACTAAAGTCTGAAATAGCATTATCATTGTTAAATGCACAGATTGAACGGACATATAGTAAGAATATCCTTTTTTATGCACTAACCGGTCACTGCTTATCAAGGCACAAACGCCACTCGAAGATAATTTATTAAGAAAACGTTCTTTTACATAATTTGTTTAATTTTTTTCCCATTTCAGGTTATAAGATTCATGACAATGGAAGTTTAGTATTGCACAATCCATTATCCAAAGATTCGGGTTCTTACGCTTGCATTGCTCAGAATAATGCCGGCAGCGTGGTTAATCAAGTCCATCTTCTTGTCCTTGGTGAGTTGGATTTCTCTTTAAATTGTATTGCGACAATTTTATTTTGTTTTTATAAAAACTAGGAAAACACCTTCTTAAAATATCTATGTACTTTTTATCTTGTTTTTAGGATAATCATCTAGTCCAGGGGTTCCCAAACTTATTTTGCTTGTGGACCCCCTGAGAGATATTTTATCATCTGTGGACCCCATATATGCATATATAATTTTTAAAATCAAATATTTGTTTCTATGTTAGTAAAACCTAACAATAAATCAATTTCGTTATGTTAATAATATGAAATTGAAATACAAATCCTGAAAATGTCAAAAAAGCATACATACATCTAGTAAACAAGACAAAATAAAGCAAAACCATTTTTTGTGAGCTCCTTTAAAGCTTCTGTGGCCCCGGTTTGGAATCCCTGATCCAGTCTCTTAGCCAGAAAATTCAATTAATCTAGTTTTATTCAAAAATCTACCCTGACAAATAACCTTCCAAATTCAAGAGGCATATTTTTTTAAATGTCCACTATAAAAGTTAGAAATTCTATGAAATATTTTGAAAGTTTCAATTAAATCACCTTTCATTCTACTCTCTAATAAAGTAGTTAATTCTAATTTTCCCAAATCTTTCCTTGGAACTGGAATATTTTACTCTTTTTAATAGTTTTGTAACTCTTTTTTGTATGCTTTCCAACCACGATATCATATTCCAATGTCCATGCCAAGACAGTCGAGACACTGGAACCCAGGCATGAGTTCAATACTCTATGTGAGATCTTATTAGAGATTTATATATCTTTTCAAATATTTTGGCTCCCGGGCAACACAAGGTTTCTTTGCTAGCTGAAAACCAACGTATATATTAAACATTTTGTTTTGCACAAAGATGAGAAATTGTAATCTATATAATTTATAGTCAAACAGTTATCCTCATTTTGGTTGTTATAGCTATACACGTTGGGTTGTTGAACCTCGTAACTTTGCTCAGGTCCTATCTGTGATACTTTATAAGCTTCCGGGAATTTGAAACTGATCCATTATTTAATCTTCAAAAATAGAACTATGCATGTTCTTCTATCCATACTTAAGGGGCTCTTGGATTAAAGTCATAATAAATTGAACCGAGGATTGAACTCACTATTACAGAATATAGAGTTGTGATTTTTTTTAAATTTCATTTTCACAATTTAAAAAAAAATGAATAAATTAAGTAATGGGCAAAAAACTTAAAAATAAAATTATATATATATATATATATATATATATTATATATATATAATATTTATAAATAAATATTAAATTAGTAATACCTATAGACGCTAGCGTTTCAAGCTTATAGCTCTCATCAGTGCAGGAAAGTTACAATTTCAGACGGTCGGGAGGCGCGAACCCAGTTCACAGAGTCACCTAGAATCGGCAAGCAGTCGCAATATCCACTCGGCCAACGGAAACTGTCACGTAATTTAGGGAAATTAAGATTTATATGTACCTAGAAGCGGGCACAGATAGAAGACTAGTCGAGAGTGTTCGACGAACGTAATCGGAACTATGCATTATATATATATATATATATATAGAGAGAGAGAGAGAGAGAGAGAAGGGGGAGGGGGGGAGGGAGAGAAGGAGAGAGAGAGAGAGAGAGAGAGGAGTATTTGCATGAGGCAAAGAGTGGCTTAAGATAAAGAAATATAAACACTTGAGAAAATATTGTGATATTCTGGCTTCACACATACGACTCTAATGATCGAGGGAAATCTGGAAGCAAATAAGATTAAATTGTATTTAAAAAAATTATTCAGTTTTTAGTTTTCCTTCTTATAACTCGGTATGTTTCCACATTGTTATTCGCGTTCTATAAATAATCTATATCTACTTTTGCTTAATTTAAAATAAATTTAAATTGCTTTTGCTTTCTTGTATTTTTTTTTTCTCCAACTGTTTTAATGAATTTTATTAAGATTTGTCATTTTAGTAGTTGGGGAGGGATGGCTCTGTTTTACAGCAAATCAGGCATTTTTAGGTTATTTAATGCAATACCCATTGTAAATGATTCATTAAACACAAGTTGCTTTTCCCCCTTGGCTGGGGAAGATTGTAGTTTTATGCCTTTCCCAAGAGTATGTGTGTAAATTCTTGTAAAGTTCTCTTCTTTGGGAAGTTTTGATATAGCATTGGTTTGGCTTTGGATGGGTCTGTCTGCTGGTGATTCTTCGTGGTGTTGTCTGTTTCCGGGTCGTTCATTTTAGAGACAATTTTAAAGAAAACATTTTGTTCTTTATTATATCCATGTCCAGACAGAGAGAGATAGAAAGAGATAGCGAGAGAGAGGGGGGGGGGGGCAAAGAGGTCCATTCTGGTAATTTTAAAGCGACTACATTTTCACAAGTGTGTCGCTTCACCTCCAAGCTGGTTCTCTCTCTAGACTTCTCAACACGCTAGCTGTCACCTAGTTCTTCCGCTTTTGTCTACTCTCACACATCTCCTATTTGAACCGTGACCTCCCTGACAGCTTATATTCTGTTTTCATCTTCAAAAGGCCACTTAATATATAACAAAATTACCACAGTATTCGGACTCCCATGTGTGGTCTGTGTCGCTGACCGCCATATTGTTGTCTTTTTATAGCTGAAATTTGCCTCGGAATGAGTTGTTGACTCTGAACAATGTAGAATGTTTTAAACATTAATTTATTAATTCAACAATCGTTTGGTTGTATTATACGTCGGTAGGACTTGATACCGCAATTCGTTTCTTCTTCTGGGTAGCCATAAGAAAGTATGACCTACATGACCACCTGTATGCTAGCTTCGTCTCTCTTTAACTGTTTCAAGTTAACTATTTCAAGAATACTCTCACTCTAACAACCATATGATCTTCTTTGTCCAATTACAGCTTTTTATTTCTCAGCCCCCTCTTCTCTCGTTTACTCCCCAACACAGTTATAATATAATATATCTTCAACCATTAAACATGCATACCATCAGTATTCAGTTATTAAATTATTTCCTCCAAGATTGTGATCTGCTGAGATGGCATGACTTGAAAATTGGGTCATAACTAAGGAAAACAGGAAATGACTTCAAAGTGAGCAATGAACTCCAATGTCATTGCAATCTGAAACTGCAGGCAAACCAACGTGACTATCAACTTGTAACTAATATGTTGTTAGCTAACTACCTACGATATCCGGCAAATCATTTTAAACACTGTTATGAAAGACAGACACAAACCTCATTCTAAGAATTAGTTGAACATACAGAATGGACGCTGCGCTGTTATGATCCTAGTTACCTCCCTAGGATAGCTCTCTAAATAAGAAGATACTAAGAGAGTGCTTCCTCCTTTCACGGTCAGTTTAATAACGCCTGTAATGGTATCTTTGGACAATGAAGTATGACACGAACACACATCGTAGGATTTCACTATGTCATGAAAGGCGTGCTTTATTCAACTGCTCGGGAAAGGGGAAACACTCTCTTAGTACATTCTTATTTAGAGAGCTATCATAGGAGAGAGAGGTAACTAGGGTTATAACATCACAGAGGGTGGCTGTTGATTGTGGCGAGCAGTAAACAGAGTGACACAACACTCTTGCACAGTGTTTTTACTGAGACAACCATGGCGGTGGAGGGAGTTATCATCCAAGTTATCTACTCGAGAATATCTCGGTAAATAAGAAGGTGTTAAAAGAGTTATTCCTCTCCCAGACAGTTGAATAAACACTGCTACCACCATGTAATGGTATCTCTATATAATGAAGTATAACATGAACACACATTGTAGGATTTCACTGTGTCATGAAAGGTATGCTTTATTTAATTGACTGGCGAAAGGGGGTACTCTCTGAGTACCTTCTTATTTAGAGAGATATCCTGTTTTGAAACTGTGACATTTTCCCTTTATTTTAATGTTACATGAAGCTATTTTAATCTCTATTGACACCTTTGTCCATTCATTTAGGTGGGAAAGAAATCAGGTATTATCAATATCACTTCATGCTTCAAACTAGTTTGACTCTCCAGTTCTCTATCTCTCTCTCTCTATCTCTCTCTCTCTCTCTCTCTCTCATATATATATATATATATATATATATATATATATATATATATATATATATATATATATATATATATATATATAAATGAAATTAATAAATTAAAAACCACGTTCCAGAATAACTCCGTACTTGATTTCACCTACGAATTTAACACTAATAAAAAAAATCCTTTTTTAGACGTTTTAATAGACACCAATCACAATGAATTCTCTACATCTACCTATCAAAAACCCACTAACAAAAACTCTTGTACCCTTAACTTCCTTAGTGAATACCCTTTTAGATATAAAATAGCCATTATTAAAAACTTACTAACTCGAGCAAAACTAATTGCCTCTTCCCCTACTATCTTCCAACATGAACTTATCAATATAAAAAAACTCTAGTTAATAATGGTTTCCCAAACTACATAATCGACCAACAAATTCGAATGTTTAAAAATAATTCCCATGATAATAATAATAATAATAATAATAATAATAATAATAATAATAATAATAATAATAATAATAATAATAATAATAAATCCAATTGTCCACTTATCACAACTATTAAACTATTTTATCGTAACCAGTTCCATCAGAACTATAAAATAGATGAACAAGTTCTAAGAAATATTATTAATAAGAACGTATTCCCTACTGACCCAAATAAAAAAGTAAAACTGTTAATTTTCTACAATAAAGTAAAAACCACTAACTTTATTATCACAAATAATTCTTCCCCCTCAATTAGGGTCTTGGATAAGACAAGCCTTGTTTATGAGTTTAAATGCCCTTTGGGAGACTGTGTCTCTGACTACAAAGAAAAAAGCATATACATAGGTTTGACTACCACGACTTTGTCGAGGAGGTTGACGATGCATTTGTCTGACACTAGCGCCATAGCCCAACACTTAACTAACAACCACTCCTGCCCCCAATCGGAATTCAGAAAACTCTTAGTAGAAAATACAAAAATCTTAGAAATTAGTACTAACAAAAACTCCATATATTAGAAGCCCTATATATAAAAACAAAAAAACCCTAATTAATAGAATTAACCATAATATTTGTAATAATATTCTAAAATGTTTATAGCTCCAATATAGTTTCGTACTTAGTACATAATTCCCGCCAAACACCTTCTATAAATACTACACATGGTCTAGACTGATTAGCCTCATTCCCCCTGAAGATGGACCCAGATGGGTCCGAAAGTACTTGGGAGACAGATGCAAATTATGGCAAATTCATCAGCCAATTCCCCTCCGAAACTAAGATCCTAGTTCGGACTATTGAAACAAACAAGGAATATCCTTTATGGGGGACAAAAAAATGATTTATGGTAGACCAGTTTTATTCGGAATTGTTGACAACGGAAGGGTGCTGACACATCAATCTGATTCGACCAACCGGATGTTACCCCAAATCCAGCATGACTAGTTCGATGAAATCCGGACAGGCAGTGAAATGTATAGTTTTTAAATAAAATATCATATATATATATATATATATATATATATATATATATATATATATATATATTGTTGTTGTTGTTGTTGTTGTTTCCTAGATGTTAATCTAATGAAAATCCAGTGCTCATTATATAGTGCTCAATACCAAGTAGAGCTGTATTATAGCATATTTTTTATTTATACAAACATTATTAGCTACATATGTGCATACATGTTTCAGCTGCGATTTTATTCAAAATCCAGCTTTATCGAACCATTTTCAGTTCAGTTTTTAAAATGGTCTGAAGAAACTGGATTTTGAATAAAATTGCAGCTGAAACATGTATGCGCATAGTTAGCCAATAATGCTTTTATAAATAAGAAATTTATACTATATATATACTGAATTTTCATTGGATTAACATCTAGGAAACAACAACAACAACAATATATATATATATATATATATATATATATATATATATATATATATATATATATATATATATATATATATATATATATATATATATATATGATATTTTGTACAACCTACGATCTAATGTAAAGCATTTTATTTAAAAACTATACATTACATTGTCTGTTCTTTGTACCGGGGTTTCATTGTTATGGACAAACGGTCTCTGGAGTAGAAACCGTCTTGTTATTGTCCGGTCGAATCATCAGCACTTTTCAGCAGTCGAAAAAGCTCTGAGAAGAATAAAGAAAACAGAGAAACACTTTGCTCTGTTTTCTCAGTTTTCTTCCTCTTCTTTTTTTTCTTTTTCATATAGCATGTCTTTTTCATATGTTACGGTCGTGTCTCGTTGGGAACGACAAGACCGTCACGCAACAGAAAGAAGAAAAAAAGAAAAAAAATATTTTGGGTCCTCGGGTTCAAACATGCGTGCACATAGAACGGGAAGGGGAGTGGGAACTCTTTCTCGCGACATCTGTAAAGATGAAGAGACAGACGATAAACGCTCCTCTTCGTGAAAGAACGGAAGGCCAACACAAGTTAAAACATAAAAATGACAACATTTATTTTTATAAAATATATAAATAGGGACAGGATATAAAAACAAAACGAAAATAGTATAGGATGGGGTTCTAACAAATGCTTAACTAGATCGAGCGAAGATATATGTATAATGCAATAAAATATACCTGAGAGAAAAAAAGCGTCTGACTTACAAATTGTTGAGTCACCTTTGAAGTTCATGAAAATAAAATGTCCGAATCATCGACATGTATAAATAATTGTGGTGGATACGAAGAGGTTCAAGTAATTAGTCTCTGTTTCGCTATTTGCTAATTCAACGGTTTTCGAGGCGCAGGGATTTTACACAAAATGCTCGTTCGAAGTTTTCTTTTCGGTTGTCACGTTTCTTCTTTTCTGTCGTGAATCTGGAATGACGAATTTCGCGTCTGCTCCACCCAAACCTTGGGGTAGATTCTGTAGCAGTCTCGTCCTTTTTACTTACCCCTTTTTCTTCTTCTTCCTTTTCTTATCCGTCAGCAGTTGGGGTTGGGCGGGATGTCAGGATAATCCCTTTTCTCCAATGGTCAAATTCCTTAGACTTAGGCCCACTGAGATATACACTCTCGTGCTCCATTCTATATTTAGCCTTTTTTTCTTATCTCCCAATCTATGAGATAAAAATAATATTTTAAAAGAAAAGGAATACATCTTCGCTTGATATTTGAAATTGTCTACTGGCTATATTTTTAAATTAAAAATCTAATTTGGGGATTACGTCACACACATCAGATGTTGACCATGGCGGTACGAAGTGACTTTCTCGATTAAATTCTATCATTTACGTTGGTTTCAATGTGTCATTCCTTGAGGTCATCTTTGACTGAATCATTCCAAGTTTTCCTCGGCCTGTCTTTAGTCGCTTACCCTTAATTGAGATGTGTATACATCTGTTTATCCGACCAGAGCTCAACATGTCCATACCACTACACAGTGCTGACTAAAGTCTGGGCGCCTTCGGTCTCAACAGCAGGAAGTCACTACTAACCTTGTCAAATCCATCGAACCATATCCCTGTTAAGCGTCTGCATCATCAGAAAGACCAAGTTAGTGGGAGCCCAGCATTCACTCACATGTAACATGGCAGTACGGCTACAGTTGTTATAAACTCAACACTTAGTAACAAGTGAAAGTGAACAACAGGCTAAGATGAAAAGAAGCTTCTTAAACTTGCTCCATGCAGTCCGTGCATGCAAGATAACACTTAATTCACATCCTCCACCTGTGCAGAACATATCACCAAGATGACAGCATGAGTTTATAACTTCCAATTTTTGGAGACCGTTCACAGTCAACTCGGTATAGGGTCTGACTTTAATTGAACGGGATATTCAAATCTCAGCCCTCAACTGCCCCCACCCCCCACACACGTACACAATTTCTAATAGAAAGAAACACCACTGGATATAAGCTGATTGTAGTTAAACTGTACTTTTAATTATGAGTTTTATTTTTCCACTAGAAAGGCTACCCAGCGTTGCCCAGGATTGAATGAGGACTCCTATGCCCTTTTGCACCCTAGCCTATAACACCATGTTAACTGTTTTATTCTTATTTTTTTATATTTTAAGATATTCAATTATTATTTATTTTATTTCAGAATATATATGGTCTATCTCCATTTTCAAGTTATAAATATAATAAAATAAATTTGTCCGGCATTAACACAAACCCTACGATATTCTTGTTCCTACTTTGATAAAAATGATACATACTTATTCAAATACCTTGGCTAATGTACTGTTAGAATATATATGTTTATGGGTGTCTATCTAAAATAAAAAAGGAAGAGTTCGTTAACAAACAGGAAGTACAACTTTATTATATAGACATTAATAGATACACAAGTATATACATATATATATATATATATATATATATAACAAACACACATATATACGCATATATACATACACGAATATATACATATATACACATATATACATTTTCAAGCATAAATATCTGGTCTTAATATGAAATATACACGTGTACACAAATTAATAGATACACAAGTACACAAATAAAATATATAAACATACATATATATACATATATAAAATAACAAACACAAATATATAAGCATATATCTATACACGGATATACACATATATACAATATACATATGTTTATATAAAACACCTACCCACACATATACATGGACATGTTCGTACAGTACATATATAAATAGACACAGAGGCATATAAATATGTCCATTAACCTACGCATACGTACACATGAAATAAATATAAAAATAAAATTAAAATATACAACTTTTACACATATGTAACCAATAATGTTTGTATAAATAAAAATTTATACAAAAATTTGTCATTTTTGGTTTCAGTTCCTCCTTCGCTTATCGTAAAGAAATCCGAATATGTTGCCCAGCAGGACAAGAGTGTCATTCTTCAATGTCGTGCCGAAGGAATACCAAGCCCAACAATCAGGTGGCTTAAAAATGGACAGAATGTTTCAACTGACAATTACAAATATGTGTTCCTTCACCAAGGTTGGCTTTCTTTGCCATTCCCAAGGTAAAGTATTTTTTAATTCTTAGACAACTAACGAATAAACATTGGTTTGAATTAACAACATCAAGAATGACCACAGAATAGAAGCTTTATTAGACACTAGCAGGGCTACCCTGTGTTGCCTGAGAAAGTAGTAAGTAATTTATTTTTATCTATAACAATTGATTTCCTACTGTTGTCACGTGCGATATTACTGTAAAAACCGAAACAACAAATCGAGGTAAAATTACCAAAAGAAAAACAAAAAACAAAAAACAAGAAACAAAAACGTTAATAAAGTCTTACAAAAACCAAAAATAAACTAATCCGCTCTCTCTCTCGCTCTCTCTCTCTCTCTCTTTCTTCTGAATCTGTAAATAAGACCTTCGTCTGGCAACGGAGGAGGAGATCGAGATGGCACTGCATAAGCAGGGGGTCACGCATCACCAAAGAATTTCAGTAAAAAGAGATAGAGAGATCATCTGGACAAATACCTATATACTGACTTTTAATTCCTCTACAATACCAAAAGAGGTAAAAATTGGCTACACTGCCGAAAGAGTAGAACCCTACATACCAAACCCCTTACGGTGCTTCAAATGCCAGAAGTTTGGCCACCATAAGGATGTATATAGGGGACAACAAACGTGTGATAAATGTGGCGAGAGATATCCGTCCCATATTGAGGACGAATGCTAAAGGGAAAAAAATGTGCGAACTGTCATAGGGATCACCCGCTTTCTCAAGATCATGTGACCACTTTAAAAGGGAGAAAGAGATCATGACAGTGAAACATACAAGAAATGTAGCATTTCCTGAGGCTAGGAAGATTGTGGAGGCTTATATGAAACCTAAATCCTATGCCACTATAGTAGGAGCCACCACTGAAAAAACAAAACAAAGTAGAACTAAATATATAGAATTAATTCAACAATTACTGAAACTTAAACTGCACGAGTGGCCTGGATTTCAGAAATGCTTGCAGGATGCTTGGTGTGGAGCTCGGGAGGAGGTGAAGGAGTCACCAAAACAACCAGAAACAAAAGTGCCAAGAGAGCCGATGGTAGGCACTGCCAATACAAGTAAAAGAAAGCAACAGTCACCGGTGCGTCCACTTCTGCACTGAAAATTGATGCCCTGTCAGGTATCCTATACTGCATTTTTGCCTTATTTAAGACAGCAGCACATCCAACTCTATCTGATTCTTTGGATCCATCTGTGTAGATGTATTTATAGTTGGAATGATGGTGTTTTATAAGGTCACATTCATCCTGAAATACAATTGGATTAGTTTTGTTCTTTTCAGCTGTTGTCAAATCCAGGATGGTTGTTCAAATTCCCATGGTGGAATTTTGGAGATTATCGATTGGTGGATGAGACTAGAGTCGAACTCCAGTGTATTTCTTAGTTCCTCGATGCAGTAGCTAAAAGGTCTGATGGCACTGCTTTTCCTCTCAAACAGAATTTTATATTGAGGATTAAATACACAACCGTAGGCAGGGTTTAATGGACATGATGATAACTTTGTCTTCCCTCGCTTCAACATACAAACTTTCCACTGGAGACGTGCGAAATGCTCCCAATGCGAGTCTTCAGCCATATACTTCGCCCTAAAGATAATAGAAGATAGTAGCACTGATAGATTATCATCTTCTCTGACTCCCTATCGGTGCTCACAGCACTAAGGAGCAAAAATATAGATAGCCCTTTAGTAGTGAAAATTTTAAACAAGATTACAACTATCTATAACAAGAAAAAATGTAAAATTAAATTATGCTGGATACCGAGTCATATCGGCATTCGTGGAAACGAAAAAGTGGATAAAAAAATTTAATTTCGAATGCTTTATTTCACTTTTCACTTTTCATTGTCTTTCAAGACAATATGAAATAATTACACTAACTTGGAATTTCATTTGACAACTTTATTCGGCATTACATAACCCATAGATGATTGGTATGCCGTAAAACAAACCAAACCAAACCTTCCTACCACAACTGTGAAGAACATTCCTTTCTTTTGTACCTAACATAAAACGGAATTTCCATGAACAGAGTTTATTTAAAAGGACCTCTCATCTGTGGAACACGTTACCCCGAGATTGCTTCCCTGCATCGTCTTCAAATCTAATGTCAACAAATATTTGTCATAAGTAATCAAATTTTATTTATTCCATTGATCATTTTCAATCCTCTCATAACATTCTTCATCATTCGACTGACAATCTATCCATCTCATTAACACTTATCCTTGAGTGGCTTTTAGTCTTGGTAAGTGGTGACTCGTTAGTAAATAACAAAGAACACATGTTACATCATTTAAGCGCAATTTCTTTATTAGGGAAATTCTGGAAAGAAAACGTTTCCATTGCACAACACGCTGCTAGGTCAGAGAAACTGCAGAGCATTGATTCGATAATCTTGGATTCTCCTTTCGCAAATATTTATCTTCCCTAAGGGATGTCTCGTTTTCACCGAAGTTCTGTATGCCCGTAAGATCAAATGAATTCTCGATTTTACTGGTCACATGACACAGACCATTTATGACCCTGATGTTAGATATGGTCGCATGACACAGATAAGTTATGGCCCTTAGTTGATCTAAAAAAGGTCAGAGAGAATTGGTAGGTAAATCGAATCGGACATTTGTTGCTTACCGTTTAATTAAGATGGAGACTATCTGTTATATTCAAATATACATACCCTACCTAAAGGTGAGAGCTTCCACTATCAGTGAGTATGAATTCGATTTTATAAATGTGTTTACGTTTTGTATATTGTCACCTACAATAAATGTGTAGATTGTATTTGCCATTATCCTTGGTACATTAGTAATATTTCTGTTTGGGAACTCTGTGAAGTACAGAGCTGTTAAGTAAATATCTTTCCCAACACTGGTGACCCTCGACGTGATGTTCACATACAAACTTGCAAATGTGATGTGATGTCGTGTGTATAATATCCATATAGATACTCATTGTTTGTCAGAACCCATGCATGTCGTCTCTTCCATTGAGCGATTACAGGAACACAAGTCTTACTTAAAATGGAGGTTTTATTCATATGAGAAAGATAGACATTTAGGGGGAGCTATCGCTTCACACTTCCGATCGCTGTAACATCTAACTGGAGAAGAGCTCTTGTTACACTCTTTCGGAAATTACGTAACCTCGACTTCTGGCATCTAGGGAGGTCACAGTCTGACCTCACACCTGTCACTCATTTAGCAAGGTCGCGGTTCATTCCAGAACTAGTTCGTTATTCTTCCATTTTAGAATTAGAAACCTCGGCTTCCATTCTATGACACAAATAAATATAGATTTAATAAGTAAAAAAAAATGACATTGAAGGCGTTGTTTGTATGTACTTTACAATAAGACATTTTTTATTTTTATTTTGGAGGTATGGTGGGAAGTAGGATTAATTAATGATTTTTAATGTATGTATTTTATTTACTATACTCTCAGAGCTGAAGATACAGGAACATATACATGCATAGCTGAAAACGATGCAGGTAGCAGTAGTTCCAATATTCAACTGAATGTCCAAGGTAAGTAAAAAGGATAATTATATACATATTGGATAAGAGACAATGCTGAACTGGCGATAATGTAATGTGAGTGGCACCAAATAGAATATGTAGCATGGCAGCCCATCATTTCTTTCCTAAGATTGTTCCAAATATGAAAGTCTGTAATATACTATAAATGCTTATGCATTACGTTGCTTCCAATTGTTATGTGTCATGTAGCCATTATCTTTGTCTTGTAACTCGTCAAGATGCCACTTATCAAAAAGAAAACTCGACCAAAAAGGAGTTTACATTTTTTATATGTCCGTAAGCAAAATTTCATTAACAAAGAATAAAATTTAAAAACCACCCTATTTTGTTTCACTCTTTATAAATATTATCAGAAAATCAGAAAAATATGACACCGGAAGCAATTTGCAGTAGAAGCAACAAAAGATTTTTTGTTGGCGTTTTTACAGCATATATCTTCTTTCTATCTGTATAAATATGCGTTTAGCTTCGTTTGTACTACATTATCACCTTCCACACCATTTTTAAAAATTGGGATCATCTGATCAGTAAAAATGAAATGCAAAAAATGTAATTGTGGACTATCTGTTTCGTTGCATGACAAAAAATATTTTACACATTTTAAAATAAATTGTTCTAAAATCGAATATGATGTCATACATAGAATCATGTCGTCTTCATCGACTTAAAAGTGACATTCATTTTATGTATTTATTTAAAGGATATTTTACGACAAGAAGAAAGAGAAAACAGTAAATCAGCAACCGTGGAATTTCCAGGGGTCTTTTTTGGTTATTATTAAATATGAATAGGATTACAATAATTTCAAACCGGGTAGGAAGGATATTTCTAATTTCTATTCTCCGTACCAGGACTTGCTTAAGAACGATAGGAATAAATAGCGTAGTGTGAGGGAAACAAAGTTCAAATCAAAGTAAAAACATGTAACTGTTAATATTTAGAAACTTTGAAAAAGTACGAACTGGTTAGGGACAAAAAGTTAATCCATATTCAGAATTCAAGATAAAAACACTCATTCCATTTCATAAACACATCACACATTTTGAATTCTAACGACTATGATTCGTTCGAAAAAAGAACAAAAACATTCTTTTCACATCAAAATCGCACCACATGTTTTAAATTGTAACGACTATGTGTCGTTTGAAAAAAAAACAACAAAAAACTCATTCCATATCATAAACGCATTATACATTTTGAATTCTAACAGCTATGGTTCGTTCGAAAAAATAACAAAAACATTATTTTCACATGACAAGTGCATCAAATATTTCAAATATTGTACTTGTATTTTATTTATTATTTATTATTTTCTATTATATATATATATATATATATATATATATATATATATATATATATATATATAGGGCCGTAATACGGAACTCACTATTTTCTTTACTTTGTAACTTTGCTGGATATCCAACAAAAAACAAACGATTGTTACCCACAGCTGCATAATTGTCCATAAGCAGAATTACATCAGCATTAAAAAATAAAAAAATAAAAATGTTTCTGGTAAAAGCAGATAATGCTAACAGACAGACGTTTTTTCTTTAATATATATATATATATATATATATATATATATATATATATATATATATATATATATATACGAACAAAATATCCTCCCTACGGTCGTATATTTTTGCTAAGCTGCCACGTCACCTCTCTCGCTGTCTGCGAGAAGGTGTTCCTATTTACATGCCCATAATCATATAATTGCAAAAGAAAACTACATACAGTACATAGTTGAAGCTAAATAAATTTTTGGGGACTATCAAAATAATTTCCAACGCTATTGATGCCATAATGTTTACCCATTTATTTATTTTTTTTTATCATCGCTTATGTTTTAATTCATGTTTTGAAACATGACGTAAATCTATTACGTCACGCTAAAGGTATAATTATTTTAAGATCTATTTATAAGAAAATACAAATAGCTCAGTTGGTAGAACATCAGACTGAATTTATTATTTATTTAATGGCTTGAATTAAAGTTTTAAATGCAGTATTATGGTTAATTTATGCTCCTAAAAAACATTTTTCAGTTTTGTAAATCGATCGCATATTTTCAAACTGTCACATGACCCAAAATTACGCACAATCAATAAAAATTTGAATCCGTTGAAAAATGAATTCATACAAATTTTAATTTTCACTGAGCGCTTTAAATTAAAATGTAATATTAGCCTAGCAAAATCTCTTACCTACGGTCGCATATTTTTGCTAGGCTACTGCGTCAGTCCTAAAACCCTTGTAGGAGCTTGCGATATATTTCCATTCTATGAACGTCTGGCGCGAACGCCGACCCCACGATATTATTATACAACCTTTGTTCAAACTCAACCATACTTATCTAACTACTCAGGTTAATGTACTTTCAGAATATATCTGGTTATGGAGGGGGTCTATCTTTAAAACCCTTGTAAGAGTTTGCAACAAATTTGAATTCTATGAAGGTCCGGCACGATATTATTATACATTATTGTGGGAGCCGGCAAATTGATGGGCCAACGCTTGGAGGGACAGTTTTTGCAGGTGGAACATTGAGAGTGGGGGATAGAGGCATTGCCACAATTCATTCACGATATGGGTCCATAAGAAAAACACTAAAAAATAAGTGATTATTTTATTTATAATATGTTTTAATGTATTTTTCAGCAGAAAAAAAATTAGTTATCCCTAAAATAAACACGAAATTGATCTCTAAGAAATTACTGAAATGACCAATATTTAAAAAAATAATTTACATGTCCTTTACGATGCTATCTGGTTCGAAAGTTGGTGACCATTTTACGTTAAATTTATATATGAAAGTGATCCCAACGCTAAAAGTTAAAAATGATTTTTTGTTTTTTGTTGTTTGATTTTTTTCTTTTCACTGCTAACTTTTTCAGGCTGCTTACATGTAATCGACTAAAAAATATAGAGAATCATTTTCTTGGGGGGGGGGGCGTTTACATAAGGTGCAGGGTTCTAATAATACCTAACAATTATTGGAATTCCTGGACTTCAGACTGGGATCAAAGTATCAGTCCTGTCCTTGGTCAAAAGAGTACAAATCCTTCTCGACATAGGGCACCTTTTATAGATTAAGATTATTTCCTTTTTATAGATGTCCAACGCAAAAGAAACTAATAGGAAATTACAACATGGCCGCCAGCGATTAAGCCCTTGAATTAAAGTTCGCTTTTCAAGTATGTAAAAAATAAATTAGAATTTTGTTCCGGGATAATAAATACAATTTAAGACTAATTAATATATTTCATCCAAAATGTGTGTGAAAATCAAGCGAAATAAGCAAGATTTTCAAATAATACCTGCATTCCGTTCCTTTTTTTCTAATCTAATTTTTATTTCGGCGTTTTCATGTGTACAATGAAACTTTACATAAATTAGGGTTTTTAATGTATTTTGTTGTTGTTTTTTTACTCAAACATGGTTTAAGTAAATGAAAATATAAATTGATTATGAGTATTTCACTCTAAATAATTATGTGACTGAAGTATAAATTAACCTCAAATGAAAGTAGTATTTAAGGATTATTATTAATGGAAAAGTTTTTAAAAATACTTTCTAGTGATAATGTTTACCAATTTTTTTTTATCGTGGCTCATGTTTTGAAACATAACAAAAAGCATAAATATATGACGTCGCGCTGAGGCTGTAATTATTTTGTTAAGGGAATGTTTTAAGATCAGTTGGTAGAATGACAGTGTTATAATTGTGGTACTAGGACACTGAACGTTACATATACGTAATTCAGCCACGAATGTAAAAATGTGAAAAGGTTGAAAACCCGATGAAAGGGAAACAACCCGTACTCCATAAAATGAATAACACATCGTATCATAAATTATAATCATATATTTGTACAAAAACAACCAAGACAAATTAACAATACATAACAAGTATTTATTTTTTCAAAAGATCACCTAATATTCTTTCCGCACAAACAGAGTTCTTTATAAGAGGCTGGTTTTAGTTATTCCGAGAAAGTTGATCAGTCCAAATTAAAAGTCCAGAGATTTTCCCGCCAAAAAAATTGAAGGGGGTGGCGAAATTCTCCCCCCCCCCCCTAAAAATCGAGCGTGAACGCAGACTTCACACTATATCGAAGAACCAGTTTTGATACGTAGCCTCGTTTTAAGATGATTCATTGCTAAGTAAAAAAAAAAGTGAAAAAAACATTTCTCTTACTTAAACTACTTAAGCAAGAGAAAATCGTTTTTTTAACTTGTCTCTTTGGCGCAATTGGTAGCGTATCAGACAAATTCGTCTTAATTACCGTATGACGTTAAAGCTCAAATCACGACCTCGGCGTCAAAATTATTTATTGTTTATTTAGTTGTTCAGATGTGCCCTAATGTATTTCTTATGTTTCTGACTTGAAAATTAATTAAATAGTTATTACGCCCCCCCCCTTACGTTTACAAAAATCTTCGTCGACGGACAGACAGACAGACAGACAGACAGAAAGAAAACCTCTTCGTTATATTATAAGTGGACTAGCCAAAATAGCCTCCCTATGGTCGTCTATTTTCGCTAGGTTGCCGCGTCAGAAATGAACGCTCACCCGTAAACCGATGGAGCCCCAGTCATATTTCTTGGGTGGGTAGACATTGAATTTCTTTGTTTCTAACCAAGAATATTTTTAGTTAAAAAAAGAAAAAAAACAAAAACATTTTTTACCCCCCCCCCCAATTTTTTTTTACCCTCCCCCATGAATAGTAATATTTTCAGTTAAAAAAGGAAAAGAAAGAAAACAAAAAAATTTTAAACCCCCCCCCAAAAAAAATGTTTACCCTTCTCCATGAATAGTAATATTTTCAGTTAAAAAAGAAAAAAAAAATTACCCCCCCCCTAAAAAAATTGTTTTTACCCTCCCTCATTCATAGTTAAAAAAAAGAAAAGAAAATTAGGAGGCGCCTCGGTCATATCAAAGAACTCATGTTTAAATATGCTATTAAAGGCGCCTACGCCATATCAAAGAACCAGTTGTGTTATTCTTCCAAAATGGTTACCCATTTACTAATGGCTTGGATATGCCTTGCTAAACTTTAATTTACAGTAGACCACATTGTCTTAAAAACGTAATGAAAATAAAGAATGAAAACTGTGAAAAAATCCTCTCACAATGACGTCACTTCCGGAAAGAACCGGAAAGATAAGTCAGCAATTTAGTTTTCCAAAATGGTCACCCATTTACTAATGGCTGGGATATGCCTTGTTTAATTTTAATTTACAGTAGAACACATTGTCTTAACAACGTAATGAAAATAAAGAATGAAAACTGTGAAAAAAATCCTCTCGCAATGACGTCACTTCCGGAAAGAACCGAAAGGATGAGTCAGTAATTTAGTTTTCCAAAATAGTCACCCATTTACTAATGGCTGGGATTACAGTAGAACACATTGTCTTAACAACGTAATGAAAATAAAGAATCATAAGGTGAAAAAAATCCTCTCACAATGACGTCACTTCCGGAAAGAACCAGAAGGATGAGTCAGTAATTTAGTTTTCCAAAATGGTCACCCATTTACTAATGGCTGGGATTACAGTAGAACACATTGTCTTAACAACGGAATGAAAATAAAGAATCATAAGGTGAAAAAAATCCTCTCACAATGACGTAACTTCCAGAAAGAACCAGAAGGATGAGTCAGCAATTTAGTTTTCCAAAATGGTCACCCATTTACTAATTGCTGGGATATGCCTTGTTTAATTTTAATTTACAGTTGAGCACATTGTCTTAACAACGTAATATATATAAAGAATGAAAACTGTTAAAAAATCCTCTCACGATGACGTCACTTCCGGAAAGAACCGGAAGGATGAGTCAGCAATTTAGTTTTCCAAATTGGTCACCCATTTACTAAAGGCTGGGATATGCCTTGCTTAACTTTAATTTACAAGAAAACACCTTGTCTTAACAACGTAATGAATATAAAGAATTATAATGTGAAAAAAATCCTCTCACAATGACGTCACTTTTGGAAGGACCGGAAGGATGAGTCAGCAATTTATTTTTTCAAAATGGTCACCCATTTACTAATGGCTGGGATAGGCCTTGTTTAACTTTAATTTACAGCATAACACTTTGTCTTAACAATGTAATGGAAATAAAGATTTATAATGTAAAAAAATCCTCTCAAAATGACGTCACTTTCAAAAGGATGACTTTGCAATTTTAACAGTACTCGCCATTGAAAGTATGGTTTAGAAACACGCTGGTATCTGAAGGAATTGTCTTTAATTAATTGTATGAATAATTTTTATTAATATCACCTTATCGGAAAATATTATAAATACATATGTAATTTTGATAATAGCAGTTATAAGTGTATATTTGTAAATATAAATTTAATTGAAGTTTAAAAGGAATGAATTATGTAAATGACAAAACCCGTCCAGTGTCTGAGCGACTTTTTGTAACAGTATATAAGTAAGTTGAAAAAAGTATTAGTTCAAGTAAGATTCTTGACACGTTTTCCATTCTAATCGCAGTCTCGTCTTGAAATTTAGTTCTTCTTTGTTTATATGTTATCTAATGTTATTTAATGTTATCTAATGTAAATTAATTAATTAATAGTTTCCTAATTCTAAAGGTATACAAATCTTATGAACGCTGACTTGAAAAATTTATTTAATTAAATAGTAATTACTCGAGCCCCTCTCCCCTCTCTCTCTCTCTTACGTTTACAAAAATTCTCCAGGACAGACAGACAGACAGACATCCTGACAGAGAAAGTGCTCGTTATATTATAAGTGGATATATATTTTTTTTTTATTTCTAGTTCCTCCCATGATACAAGAAACAAGCCGATTAACGACTGCAACAGTTGGTAGGACAGTGCAGATTCCGTGCAATGTTTCTGGTTTCCCGACACCTGAAATCAAATGGAAAAAAGATGGCCGAAGCATACCTTTATCCGGGGATAAATATTACTATGAAGATGGAATGCTCAATATCTATGACATTGTGGTTAGTATCTACGTTATAAATCGTAGGTGTTTTTTTATCAACACCGCCATAACAGTGCAGTTGATTACTTTGTAAATCAGACAAATATCCATGCAACAATAACTAAGTTTAATTCTATTCCTTTTTGTGGACACGGGTTTTCCAATAGTCATAAACCCTCAGAATCCCAATTCATTTGATAACAAATATTTTTTTGAGGGGGAGAGGTTCATTTTAAATTCTACTTATTACATGATACTTTTTGGGTATCACAATTTTGCCTGCATCTTTATATGGCAGCACAAAATGCTTACTATTTTGATGTTTAAATTAAAAAGCACCCAAAACACAAAAGTAATGAGCAGAGGTAGGCAATATGGCGACATCAATAATGACTTACTTCTGTGTATATCTTAGAGATCTTCGCCACTTGGTTGAGAACAACATTTCTGCTACTTATCACGACCATGAGTTAATCTTTCAGATGTCAGGAGCGGCATATCAGTATCAACGTTTATTTGGTCACTCAATCTCTTTAGTGGTCGTCCTCTTGATCTTTCTTCAATGATTCTTTATATGCTTTCTTTACATAGCTGGAGTCTGGTAGCCTGGAAACATCTCCAAACCACGTTATTCACTTTTCTCGAACAATGTTGCTGATGGGTCTGTTATGGTTACGCTTCTTTCTGATATCTATATTTCTTCATCTATCTTATAATGTTACTCCAAGAATAGTTCTGAAACATTTCATTCGAAAGACATTGTGTTTCCTCTCATGCTCTGCCTGTACAGTCCATGTTTCACTCGCATATACAGCAATAGGTACTATCACTGCATTGTAAAGTCTTAACTTCAGAGATGTTTTTATGTCCTTCCTGTTCCATACATGTTTTTTTAGTTGTCCAAATGCAGAAGTTGACATTTCTATTCTTCTGTTAATGTCAAATGAGGGTCTTGGAACCATTGAACCGAGAAACATTTTTTTTCAACCATTTTGTTGTCTATTGTGATATTATCGTTAAAGGAGGAAATGATTTTGCTTTTGCCTGGGTTCACTTTCATCCCCCATTTCTCACAAGAGACTTCAGGCTCAGAAGAAGTGAACAACTTATCAAAGACGGCAGCAATGAGTGTGGTGTCATCAGTATCAGGAATATTATACTTGCAATACATTTCATGTGTAATAAACTAATACAAAGACATTTTCAGTCTTTTTCATTGATACAAACTTTCATGTGTAATGTCCTAATACAACAACTTTAAAGAAACAATCATTTTCAGTGGGTGTACTTTTTCTGTAAGAGACTAATGTCTCCTACTTCCTCTTTATATCAATATGAAAAACTAGAAAGATGATCCCGATTAAATATTTATTAATCAAAATTTATTCGAAATGCATTTTTATTGATATAAAAACATAGTCGGTGTACACTAGGTCTTGATGACAAAACAGAAACTCGTCCAATGAGCCGTTGCTGAAAACAACGAGAAACTATGAGCAGGCTGATTTTGAATCCCTCAGAGATCACACCAGTGACGTCCCATGGATTAAAACTTTCTAACTCCCTGCTGATCAGTGTACAAATGAGTTAACCGAATGGATCAAAGCAGGCATTGAAGCTTATGTTCCCATGCAAAAATTCTTCACCAAACCTCACTCTCCTCACAGGTTCACCTCGGAATCTGCAGCTGCTATTGTTAAGAGACAGCAAGCATTCCGAAAATTCGGCCGCCATAAGTCGACTGTGAATAGACAGAAATTTATAAAGTCAAAAAATGATTGTAAAGTAGTGATAGGTGAAGCAAAGAGAAGGTATACAGAGATAACCAAAAAACGTATTCAGTTACAGAAACTAGGTACTCGCGATTTCTAGAAAATCTACAATAGTGTGATGAATAATGGACAAGCAACAATTCCCCCACTATCAAACCATAACGATGTTGTTTGTACGGCAACTGATAAGGCTGAACTACTTGCCCAGCGTTTCGCCTTAAACTCCACTTTGGACTCAACAAACCACCCTTCATAAATTCCCATTGTGAACTGAAGCCACACTTGAAAACCTGGTCATCACCCCAACTCATGTCAGGGACATTATAAAAAAACTCAACACCTCCAAAGCTTGTGGGCTTGATCTTATAACAGTAATAGTAATAAAGAAATGCTATGCTGAACTGGCCTCTGTTCTCTTAAAACTCTACAGCAAATGCCTTGTTGAATCTTGCTTCCCTGATAGCTGGAAAATTGTCTCTGTGATACCAGTCTACCAGATACAAGAATTCTGGAGATAGAACTGATCCTCAGAAATACCACCCAATCAGTCTACACCCGATCTTTGCTAAAATCTTTGAATCCTTAATCAATTTAGCGATAGTCCAGCACCTAGTTTATGCTAAACTTTTTTCTGATCACCAGTATGGATTTAGACAAGCACAATCTACTGCAGATATCCTAACAGTCATCTCTAAACGCATATATCATACACTGGACAAGGCAGGTGAAGCTAGGGCAGTAGTGCTTGATATATCCAAAGCCTTTGAGAAGACCTGGCATAAAGGGCTTCTCCTAAAAATTCACTCATATGGTATTACTGGACAAATATTTAATATAATTAGATCCTTCCTAACCAAAAGAAAGCTCCAGGTTGTCCTTGATAGCCGTTCATCTAAGCAACATGACATAAATGCTGGTGTACCCCAAGAATCCATTCTTGGACCTCTACTGTTCCTGATTTTCATAAACGACCTCCCTGATGTCATTGAGACTGAGATAGATATATTTGCTGACGACACCACACTCTACTCTCGTCATGTGGGCAAAACGAACGTTCACACATCCGAGACAATGGCTGAATCCTTAGAAAATAACCTCCAGACTGTAGTGGATTGGGGTCATAAATGGATAGTAACTTTTGATGGGCAAAAACAAAGCTCCTTTCCTTCAATAACTACAATAAACCTTTTCAACCACCGATTGCCATATTAAATAACACCTACCTGAGAGTTCAACATTCAAACTCCTCGGCCTAACATTCACAGGTAACATGAATTGGAATAAATACATTGAAGACATTGCCAAGGCTGCTGCAAAAAGGTGGGCTCCCTCTACCGTGCTAGTAAACTTCTCACACCTGACATAACTCTATATCTCTACAAAGCCACCATCTGCCCATACATGGAGTATTGTTGCCACATCTGGGCTGGTGAATTATCCACTAGTCTCTCTCCATCTTAGACAACGTCCAAAAAAGAGTCATCAACAGAATAGGTCCCTCACTATCCACCAAGCTCCAGCCCCTGTCCCATCGCTGTAATGTTGCATCCTTGTGCCTGTTTTACAAGTATTTCAATGGATTGTGCTCTGATGAACTTGCTGCTCTAGTGCCCCGTCAACGTAAATTTACTAGACCAACCCGACAATCAGCTAAATCTCATCCATTCACTGTGGAGGTCCGCAGATGCCAAAGAGCCTTCTACTCCAATAGCTTTCTTCCTCGTGCTGCCGGCTTCTGGAACTCCCTCCCTGTTTCCAGTTTCCCCGACTGTACCGACATGCAGAAGTTTAAAACTAATGTAAACAGACATCTCGCTGCACAGCTCTCAATTTAGGATGACTCCAGTTACTTACACCCATCTCTCAGTAGCCCCTTACATCTACAGTGGCGGCCTGCCTTGTTTGGGGTGAACTATGTTACAAAAAAAAAAAAAAAAAGAAATGTTAATCTCTGCTAGATTTAAAAGTTTATCGACTGCCTACAGATCCACATTGTAGCCGTCTTTACTTTATATCTAAGCTGACTGACCTAATACAAGACACTGGTGAAATTATCATTTTCAGGCTTATTGTCTTTTATTTATTATTTCAGGCAAAAGACACCGGAAGTTATATCTGCATAGCCTCTAACCTAGCAGGTGAAGATTCACAGGAAGTTTTATTGCGTATACAAGGTAAATTTTGTTTAATATAACATTAAATGCATGTGTCTCCAGTTGAAGACGACAAATAGTTTGAATGTCCGATACTGAATATGAATCTACCACATTTAGTGGATTGTGCAGGGTGACCCCAATTAAATGTCACTCCCCCATGGAGTCGTTAATAAAATTCACAATCCTTTCTTCAAAACAACCATATTTGGTGCAAATAAACTTCGCTCTATGCCTGAGTTGTCCACCAAGTTTCAATCGTGAATATTCAACTGTTTTTTTTTATCATCGTTAAATGATATGCTTCAAATGTGCACCTCTGCATTGCAAACACACTTGGATACGACAGATTTTGACTGCGATGGCCATTTTCTTCAGTTCAGGAATAGTCTGGAGATTGTTTTGATAGACATTATCTTTGAGATAATCCCACAGTGAGTGTGAAGCCCATTACTGATGAGACAATTACTAAAGTGCCCCTGCATAATATTGAACGGTAATAAAACAAAGACTGTTGTACGTTCATGGCTGAAACTTGGTGGATAAGTCAAGCATAGATCGAAGTTTATTTGTACAAAATATGATTGCATTGCAGAAAGAATTGTGAACTTTATTAACGATTCCATGGGTGGCATTTTTTGGGGTTACCTTGTAGTTCCCATGTTTTCATTGGCAGTCTGATACTGAATATGGATTCGCCACCTGGATTATTCAGTGGATTGTACTTCATTACACAACAAATAATAGTGAAAATAACACATTGTCAGCAATGAGAATAGGGTTTCCCATGACACGTATTTCAAATTTATCCTTTTATTTCACCCCCTCCTCCCCCTCCTCCCCCTCCTCCTCCTCCTGAAAAAGTAACTGCGGACATACCTGGCATCATGTTTCAGAATTTTTTTAGATGAGGATTGACAATTTGTATTTTTTGGATTATTCAGACTACAGTTCTCATCTTGGATGTTATTCTCACAATGTTTTGGTCAGAAGTTACATTAGGCGAAACGTTGTGAGAATAACATCCAAGATGAGAACACTAGTCTGAATAATCCAAATAATACCTGGCATTGTCCAACAATAAATGAGGACCCTGTGTACTCTTGCTCCCAGTCCTGAACCCCATCTTACCACTTTTATTATTTTTTGAATTTCTATGATTATCAATTTTCAAGTTATAATTAAAATGAAGTAAAACATGGTTTTTGCTGTTTATGGATGTCCGGCACGAATGCAGACCCCACGATATTATTGTAAAAAATAAACACTAATACAAAATGGACACCAACATTGGATTCCTCATGAAAGTTTACTCAAGAGAAGTTGTGTTTGATCTTGGTATAGGGATTTGTTTTCATTTGCATCTGCAGACAGACAGGCAGACAGACAGACTATGAATGTATTATAGACATCAAAGTATATTTAGGCAACAAACCTTCTTTTTGACATATTTTATTGAATAAGACCAAAAAGGAACTATTTAGTCTTTTATTTCATCTTTGCATGTGCTCTCACGATTACTGATTTTTTTCTTAGCAATGAAAGGACATCAGCCATTTCACAAGCCATCTTCAAGGAAGGATGTTAATAATAATTTTAATATCACCAATAATTAATATCAATCATAATAATAGTCATTCTAATGTTTTTGTTGTGTTTAAAATTATCTGCCAAATTCAAAAGGAGATGTCACAGTGCAGTATCCAAAATGGTTGAGGAAATTTTAATCGGGTTGCGAGAACCTCTACAATCAAGCCATAGAGTCAAATCTGTTGAGTATTGATTTACTCCTCTCCAGGAGTTAGGCACAAGGCCAGTTTTTATCTTACTCCCACAAGTAAGATGTGACCCAAGGTTGGGTCGGGAAAGTGGGGTTTAAAAATTGCCTGGGCAGCCCCGTCGGCATTCCCCGGTAGGGGCGCCTCAGGCAGTAAGCAATAAACTTACTCCTCCCCAAAGAGGGGAGGCGGAGCCTGGGAGGGTGGACCTGCTAGAACTGCACAGGACAGACCAATAGACCGGCGTAAATCAAGCCCCGAAGGCGAAGACAATACCAGTCTATAGGGTGCAGTATCCATCGGAACAGATACTACACTTTGATCTTAGCCAAAAGGCCAAATCTGTTGAGTATTTATTTACCTCCTCTCCAGGAGGTTAAGCACAAGGCCAGTTTTATCTTACTCCCACAAGTAAGATGTGACCCAAGGTCGGGTCGGGAAAGTGGGATTTGAAAAGCCAGCGCCCGAGAAGGTGAGCACTCTGGCTATTAAAAATTGCCTGGGCAGCCCCGTCGGCATTCCCCAGTAGGGGCGCCTCAGGCAGTAAGCAATAAACTTACTCCTCCCCAAAGAGGAGAGGCAAAGCCTGGGAGGGTGGACCTCCTAGAACTGGACAGGACAAACCCATAGACCGGCGTAAATCAAGCCCCGAAGGCCAAGACAATACCAGTTTATGGGGTGTAGTATCCATCGGAACAGATACTACACTTTGATCTTAGCCAAAAGGCCAAATCTGTTGAGTAGAACGTGGAGAATATTAGAAAACTTTTGACTCACCAAGATGAGTCAGAAGTAACCGGTCGATCAAAACGTGAACGCTGTCTGCATTTCGAGCACTTACTCTAATTGAGCTCTACAAAGTTTTTGTTTCACGTTCATTTTATCTTTCATTAAGTATATTTAATTTATTCAAATTTTATTATTTGAACTAAAAATGTTTTAAACAGAAAACATAGACGACCCGTGACCCGAAGGACAGTAACTGTATATATATATTCTAGACGAATCCTCTAGAAATGGAGTGTCTAATATACTACTAAAACTCTGTGGATCTTGTCTCCATGCATAATGGATAGCGTCACAAAGGGATGAAATCATATATTTAAATGGAGGTGGAAGACAGCGGGGGAGGGGAACCCTTTATGACGTCACAAGAGGATGAGGTCACAAAGGGATGACGTTATCCACAAAACAGGTTGAATATCCTTTATGACGTCATAAATGATGAAGTAACAAAAGGATGACTTAATCTATTAAAAAAGAGACGATAGATAACACATTATCCGAAAGTTTGTTTTATATCAGAAACTCGGCAGAAATGCCATCTTCGTTTCACTTTGACGAAGTTTCTGTCATCAAAAAAAACAAATATTAATCTACTGATAGGGTTTTGATGTGATTTTGTCTATTATATTTTGTGGTTTGTCCATTTTCTTCATTCATATATATATATTTAACCACACTGAAGAGCAACAGTCTGTTTGTGGATAATATATATATATATATAAATATATACAATTATTTATAAATAAATATTATTTTCAAACTGACCCATATACACATGTGTTTCATGCCAAACCTACAATCATCAGTATGGGAAGAGACAATCCCTGCCGGTCGCATGATTCGAACCCCAATACGAAATTCATTCTTGACTCAGTAGTCGGAGCGCTAACTGTTGCAGCTAACACACATTGTCGTGAAAATGGGAGAGTAAATTAATGTCTAAGTGCCAAATTCAAAGGGCATATTAGCAAGCTGACAAACAGAACTCAATAGACCGGGCTAAAAATATACTTATGGTAAGTTAGATATACAGAAACGTTTGTGTTTCATTCCCAGGGGGATTCATCAGGCTAATTTTCCGTAGAATGAAACACAAACGAAAGCAATTATCATATTGTAAGATCATTATGTAGCACTTGTTTAAATAGTGTTATTTCTGTTGTATATTTTCAGTGCCGCCAACTTTTAGCAATCTGCCAAAGAATAAAGAAGTGCTCGTGAATTCTCGGTTTGTATTAAGGTGTGCTGCAGAAGGAATTCCTGTTCCATCCATTTCTTGGATGAGGAACAAAGTCATTCTTCCAAGTAAGTCGTTTTCATGTATTTATTTTTTTTAACATATTTCACCCCAAACAAGGCAGGCCGCCACTGTAGACGCAAGGTGCTACTGAGAATTAGGGTGTAGGTTTTGGGTGTCATCCTAAGTTGGGAGCTGTGCAGCGAGATGTCTGTTTACATTAGTTTTAAACCTTTGCATGTCGGTACAGTCGGGAAACAGGGAGCAGGGAGAGAGTTCCAGAGGCCGGCAGCACGAGGTAGAAGACTCTTTGGCATCTGGGGACCTCCACAGTGAATGGAGGGGATTTGGCTGATTGTCGGGTTGGTCTAGTGAATTTACGTTGAGGGGGCACTAGAGCAGCAAGTTCATCAGAGCACAATCCATTGAAGTACTTGTAAAACAGGTACAAAGATGCAACATTGCAGCGATGGAACAGGGGCTGGAGCTTGGTGGATAGTAAGGGACCTATTAAGTTGACGACCCTTTTTTGGATCTGATCGAAGAGGGAGAGACTAGTATTATCAAACTCGTTGAATTCCCTATCCACATCAGGTTACATCTTCTGCATGTCAGCTCAACTAGAAAAACCTGTTTTTACTTTAAATCCATATATTGATAAGCTAGTGACTTACATATACCTACATGGGAGAAGCTCTGCATCTATGACACAACTGAAGCTACTAATGAACCTTTTGGCTAGGAACAAAGTGTAGTATATGCTCTGATACTACACTTCATCTTTTCTATTCTCGGTCAATGAAAGAGAAATCTTTCTAAACTGAAACAATTTTTATTTTCGTTCCAATCTAGAGTGCCCCTTTGGGGAGGGGGATGGATTTTCCCCACATTAAAACCCGACTTTGGGGAGGCATATAAATAGGAACATTTTATTAGAATTAAAACAATTATACATTGCATTTTATCACTAAATAAATAGCATTTATCAATAATTACAGTTTTTGTTAAATGAAAAGCTTAAGACGCCCCCTAAATAAAGACAGAGCATACCTCGGCAACATGGACGACATGTACTATTTGTTAAGTTTAGTTTTGTTATCTAAACTTTTTCAATATATAAATGAACAGTAAAGTAAATTTACAAATTTTAATATGAAAAATCAAGTATTTACTAAATATAAAAAGAAAAAACACAGTATTTATTGTGTAGAGTTTAAAAGTGGATTATCTACCTTACACTTGATTGATACTAAAGTCAGGATCCAGTGTTTAGATTAAAAATGAATCAATGTCACAGTGGGGAGCATGTTAGTCTTAATATTTTGTTTATTACAAACAATCGCTCAGAGCACCCTTTCTTGACTTGACGAGGTTCAAAATCGAATTTGCAATCTAATGGGGGATGATCTCTTCTGTTCTTCACAGCCCCTTTCACACAGAAAAGACGGTGTCAGTTTTGTTCCTACTTTATCATTATTTACATTGAAAGTGCTTGATTGATCTTCAATCTGTAGTTCTTCTTTGTAACTTTCATAGCGAAAATCCGTCTTACTACCACAACTGCAAAGAACTTTCCTTTCTTCCTCCATGTGTCTAACATCAAACGGAATCTCCATGAACAGAGTTTCTTTCCAAGAACTTCCCATCTATGGAACACGTTTCCACGGGATTGATTCTCTGCAGGCTACAGTATGATCATTTCAAATCCAGTGTCAATAATTACTTTTCATAAAACGTCTTCATAAATAATCACATTTTATTCATTACATTCATTATTTTCAATCCTCTCATAATATTCTTCATCATTCAACTGACAATATATACATCTAATTAACTCTTATCCTCGAGTGGCTTTTAGCTTTCATAAATGTTGACTTTATCAAATCTTTCTGTAGAAA
>OY744538.1:51644546-51873680 GCA_963556195.1 Sepiola atlantica
ATCCTGCTCCGCAGATTCTGTGGATCAAGAACAATCACCCAGTCGAGTTCAACGACAGGGTTAAACAACTAAACAATGGATCTTTGGTTATCTATGATTCAACGGTGAGTTCAAAATTCCTTTGTGATATTAAGACTCTTTATTTCTTTACAAGATGTTCAAATCTGTCTACAAAGTAATCAGACCAATTGTGTAAAGTGCTTGTTAAGAACTCAATTTCGAAATCAAATGTATCTGTGTAGGACTCTCAGACATAGGGTTACATGTGAGTGGAATGAAGAAGTTGAGAAGTGTATCAAAGAAAAGCGGAAGCGATGAAGTGAGTAAAGAAAAGGTTTAGTGAATAGAGATATTATCTGGTGGCAAAGAGGACAACAGAAAGAAGAGAAATCTGCAAAACCAAGATGGAGGCTGAGCAAGTGATAGTAATAACAAAGGGATGACTAGAAGAATGAAATATTCAGGATAGCAAAACAGATGGCAAAGGCAAATATGGATATTGATGGAGAGAAGTGCATTCAAAATGACAATGGATGCGTGAAAATGCTATTATAAGAGATTATTGAATACTAAGTTATCATGGGACAGAGAAAATTTCGAAGTTGCAGAAGCATTATGTGGATCAGCCATAAGAATTGAAAACAGAAATAGTGTGGGAAGCTGTGAGTAAAATGAAGAAGGGTAAGGCTGCATGATACTTAGGTATTGTTACAGAAGTGTTGAAGGCTGTGAGTAAAACAGACATGAGATGATGATCACAGATTTGACAAATCAGATCATAAAAGAACGAGTTATTCTGAAAGACTGAGATCTTAGTACAATTGTGAATTGCTATAAGGTTAAAATGGAGCTCCGGATAGAGGAAATTACAGAGGCTTAAGTTAATGGATCAGGTCCTGAAAAGGATTGTGAGAATAATTGAGCAGCAAATAAGAATTTAGATAAACATAGATGAAATGCAGTTTGATTTTATGCCTAGGCAAAGTACCACTTGCGCTATATTTATTCTTAGACAAATGCAAGAGAAGTATCATGGTAAGAAGAAGAACCTGTTTTTTAAATTTTATTTTGTGGATCTAGAGAAAACTTTTGACAGAGTGCCAAGAGATGCTGTCTGGTGGTTGCATAAATTAGGGGCAAACGAGTGGTTGATGAAGGTTATTCAAGCAATGTACAGAGACTCAAAGTACTCAAAGTTGTGTGAAAATGAACAGCACATTTAGTGACGGCTTTAATGTTAAAGTGGGAATATATCAGAGATGTGTACTGAGTCCGTTGCTTTTCATTTGTGCCTTAAAAGCGTTGTCATCGCTAGGTTTTAAACTATATCCGAGCAGAATTGATTGAAGTTTTCGTGCTCAAGCAGCATACAACAATGGCTTAAAAATGCTACAACATTTCAATTGAAATGCTATAAGATTTATATTTTATAACATCTCAAATAAATTTTTTGTCACAATTTTTTTTCTTTCTTCAAACTATTGTCCTCAACATCGATATTTCTATTTCTACTACGTTTGCCATCATTTATTTAATATATCTTAGCAGTGATTCAAAGTATTATATAAATAGATAGTATCACGAAATTAATTATTTAAAATAATGTTAGAACACAATGGAGAGTAATGATATTTAGTCTACCAGTTATCTTTTCTTAAACTCATAGCATTAGTTTTTGTGATTGTAACGGAGAAATAGGCTTATGCGTGTAAGCATATTTAATGTGATAATAAGTTAAGTTACTCAAAACAAGTTTATGGGAGTTGCATGGCTGCGAAACGAGTAGTGACACAGTGAACAGGAAGTCACTTTCCGGAAGTGATGTAGAATAGTAAGATGTGGCAAAAAGAGAGACGAGTGACTCTCTCTTTGATTTTGGCCGCGGGACGAGGTAGACATGTTCTTGAGGGACTTCTGTCCTTACTCTACAGGGGTGGGCATGTTAGGGGAAAACTAAGATAATATTATACGACACACATGGGTCATATTTGTTTACATGGCGAAAATCCGTCCACTGTGTTTCAGACGACTTTTTGAAGCCATGATCCTTCATAGAATGTTATGGAGCTATTTTACACCTGTATAAAAAAAGACCCTGCATTGCGTCCATGTGTGTCTTGGTCTCCATTAAAAAATAATCGAAGATATAGGCATAGATTTTCAATAATATACATGCAAATTTTGTACTAGATAGACTCTTTTATAGCCAACCAATGGTGTCTGGGTCTCTATAAACACAGATACTTTCAAGCCTACAGTCAGCATGTATTTGATGTGTCTACTGTAAGTTGATAAAAGATAAATGAAGAAGGAGAATAAAGAAAATAATTTAAAACAAAGAAAAAGAACGAAGACGAGGGAAGATTGAATAAGATGGAAAAATGAAGAATAAAGATTGATGAATAAAGTTGAAGAACAAAAAAAGAAAGAAGGAAGAAAAAGAAACATTGATGAAGAAGATTGAAGACCAATAAAGAGAGAACGAAGAAGGAAAGTTGGTGAAGAAAAAGAAGGATAATGAATAACTAAAAAAGAAAGAACAACGAAACGGAAGAAAACAATTCTAAATATTTTGTTTATTTTAAATGTTTTTTTTAATTTTTATTTTTTTTCAAATGTATCTTTTAAAATAATTATCTTGAAAGAGTAACTAGCTTAATCTTAATGTTTTGTTTTTTGTATCATTCTCTTCTCTAAATTTCTTAATTTCTATTTTCAAAGAGTTCCGATGCTGGAGAATATAAATGTGTCGCAACAAATGATGCTGGCAGTTCAGAAGGAGTTGCAATGTTGACAGTTCGAAGTAAGATTCCACCACTTGTTAAACTTCCTTCTCAGAATTCTTGGTGTGGTATTTTATGCAAGTTTTTTTTTTTTCACACCAAACAAGTCACATTGCCATTGAAACATAAGGAGCTACTTCGGTGGGGGCCAGATTTATAGGGTGGGGAGTTGGGCAGCAATATGTGTTTTCACATTACATTTAAACTTCTGCATGTTGGTAAGGTCGGGGAAACAGGGAGCAAAGAGGGAATTCCAAAGGCAAGTGGTCCTAAGAAAGAAGCTAGAAAATGTAGTAAAAAATAGAAAGTAGTAGAATATTTTCCGCTACCTAGGGACCTCTATAGAGAAGGGTATGATTTTACTGCTAGTTAGGTGGATCGGGGCGATTTATGGTGAGGGGAGGTACAAGTGCAGTAAATTCATCGGAGCACATTTTGTGGAAGTACTTGTAAAACAAGCAGAGGGATGCGACAGAGGCTGAAGCTTGGCAGCCAGTGTGGAACTTATTAAGCTAAAATGATTTTCTTAGCCCAGGTGTCACCAAACAAGAGTCTGCAGACCAAATCTGATCCACCAAGTGTTTTTTGTCTGGCTCGTGAGCTAAAACAAAAGATAGAGACAGAAATCTATTATCAGGGTTACTGCACACTCTGAAAACCAGTAGACCATTATCTATAATTATAAAATTATAAGACAATTTTGCATGTGTCTGTGTTTTCCTCGCCACTATGTGACTTACACAGTGAAGTAATATTTTTTAATTTATCAACTATTAATCGAATATTTATTGAAATAAAATAAAACAATTTTTTTACAAATCCTATTAGAAAAACAATTTCAATACAAAATTAAATGCACCAGAATGCATTTTTTGATAACCGGGTTAAGAAGTGTATATGCTGTATATCCGGAAACAGAATGTGACGTTTTATATATTTTAATTATTTTTCTCTAAGTCCTCCACCCGATAATATGTGTTCAGCTAGTTATAATTATGTTTTCGATATCATCAACAAAGAATTTGAAATATTTTTTATATTATCTTAAAAAATTATTTCTGTCTTTTTTAGACTAACATTAAATTCGTCCTGCATTTTGAATTTCATTAAGAATTGATGTTGAAGTCAGTGTACCTAATGACGCAGGCTTAAACAGAGCTGAGAGTTAAAAAAAATAACTAAACACCAAGGTCTTATGTACGACATGAAAAAGAAAACTGGACTCTTAGGAAGATCTCCATCATTTCAAAAATCATAGGAGCTACCGGGCTAATGAAAAAGAGTTTCAAAAACTACTTGGTGAATATACCCGGTGAACCAAGTGCAAGAGAGATCCAAACAATTTTGCTTAAAGGAATGGTTAGACTCCTAAAAAAAATCTCTCTAATTAAGTTTCTGTTTATTACTCTCACCCTCTTTTACCGCCCCCACTCTTATTTTATGTGCTTTTTTTTCTTACTTATATTCACCACAAACAAGGCATATTGCCAATGAAACGTAAGGGGTTACTGTGAATAGGGACCAGATTTATAGTTGGCATCCGAAGTGGGGAGTTGTGCAGCAAGATGTTTGTTCACATTACATTTAAATTTCTGCATGTTGGTACAGTCGAGGAAACATGAAGCAGGGAGGGAATTTCAAAAGCAAGAAGTTTGAGGAAAGAAGCCATTAGAGCAGAAAGTTTTCTGGCATATGGAGACCTCTACAGTGAAGGGGTGGGATTTTGCTGATTGTTGGGTCGGTCAGGGGTATTTCCATTGAAGTGCAGCAAGTTCGTCGGAGCACATTCCATTGAAGTACTTGTAAAACAAGCACAAGGATGCAACATTGAGGAAATGGGGCAGGGGCTGAAGCTTGGTAGACAGTGTTGGACCTATTAGATTATATGTTCTTTTTTTGGGACCTATTTAAAAGGTGGAGACTAATGATTGGTGCACCAGTCCAGATGTGGCAACAGTACTCCATGCATTGTCGAATGGTGGCTTTGTTCAGATATAGGATACTGACAGGCGTGAGAAGTTTTCTAGCTCGGTAGAGGGAGCCCACCTTCTTTGCAGCAGACTTGGCAGTATCTTCTATGCTTTCTATTTCTCTTGCTTTAGTCTTTCCCTCACTGTTTATCTGTCTTCTATCTATTATTATACTCAACCTGAGTTAATCAACGTTTGTTTCTCTAAGACGTTTTCCAATATATTTTAATTACACAAAATACATGTTAAAATATACTTCAGTTTAGAGATTAAAATATGTTTTTTAAAAAACCTTATTAGCCGTGATTTTCAATTAACTCACCAAGCGACCCATCTCTTACTATGTTTCTGTCTATTACTTTCACCCTCTCTCACTGTATATTGTTTTACCATCCACTATATTTTATATGGTGTATATAACTCACACTTCCATCACTCTCTCTGTCTCTCTGTTTATTAAGTCGAAAGTAATAAAATTAAGCATAAAACACTAGACTGGAATAGTCCATTATAAATAAAAGGAAATATCACCTCGGTAGTAATACTATTTTACCTGTAGCTGGAGAGAGAAAAAAGAGAGAAAAAGTAAGAGAAAGAGAAGAGGGGGATACAACGAGCAAAAAGAGACTAATTTTGGATTTTTTTCTTTTTAGTTTAAAATTTTAATTGGCCTTGCAAACTCACTTTTTTTCTGATTCAAACAAACACGAGCTCAATGGATGACTCAATGTGTCACATTTTTTCTATTTATCATATAAGTGAAATTTAAAAAAACGGAAAAACACTAAAACTACTTGTTTTTTATTGAAATGTCTCAAGATTCCAAAATTATTGGAGTATCCAACCCCCAAATCCACTTTTCCATGGTGAGGTTATTGAAAAGAAGTACCAAACATTCATTTATTTTTATATTTTTGCTTTTTTAATTTTTTTCCAGTGCCTCCAACGTTTGGTTTACAGCCTAAAAATACAAGAGTTGACGAGGGTCATATGGTAACATTTGATTGCGTGGCTGAAGGGGAACCAACACCGGAGATTTCTTGGATGAAAGGTTTTACTCCGATTCAACTGGAAGGACGATTTGCCAAATTACAAAATAATTCCTTAAGGTAATCATTCTTATCTGACAGAAACCGAAGATAAGAACTTTTTTCATGGGTTTGTGTGCTTGAAAAGAATCTACTTTAATGCAAGAATTTGGAAATCAAAAACAGAAGAAAAAGAAGGTAAAGAAGCGGGAATGGGGCATGAAGCCAAGTTTTTGTACTATTTGACATGAAAGAAAACAAATGTATTATTCCATAATAAAGAATTGAGGAAATTGTAAGATAGAATTAATTTATTCAATGATAACAAGGAACAAAGTGTAGTATCTGTTCTGATGCTACATTTAGTCTATTCTGTCCTCGGTCAGGGGAGAAGAAGTCCTTCTAGACTGAGGCAATTTAAATTTTTGTTACAATCCAGAATGCCCCTTTTTAGGGAGCTGGATTTTTCCCACATTAAAAACCGACCTTGTGTCTAACTTTGCCCTCGTGGGGAGGCAAGTAAATAGGAACAATTAAAGATTTTTACATGTCTTGACACTGGTAACCTTGAATGACCTGCAAGGTCACTCTCACATAATCTATGTCACAAAGGGACATCTTATGAGTTTTCGTACCCAAAATGATATGAATAGACAGTGTTGGTTTACTTTCAAAATGGCACCAATATGCAAATAGAATAAGTATCTTTTCCATCAAAAATGTTGGAAAAAAGTTTTACATTTTTCAAACAAATCAATCAAGCATGGATAAAATAGACAAAAATTTTATACCAAAATAAAATTTATTTGCATTTAAACAATGAAGTATTTACATCACCAGTTTCTTCTTGGATATTGTTTTGTGAAATTTATTTTTAAGTATGATTGAAGAGAAACTGAAAATAAACTGCCCTCTACATGAATTGAACTCACAGCCTTAAGATTATGAAGTTTTGTGTTTATTACATCTCCCTTCACCTTACCTCCCACCATTCTCGTCCCAGTCCCCTTTTGTAATTGCGACTTCTCTATGTTATGATAAGAAGAGGTAACGGACTATTTCAAAGTTACACACACCTATATATATATATATATATATATATATATATATATATATATAAAATCCGTTGGGTCAATATTTGTTATATATATATACTATTAAATATCATATTTCTTCATTTTAACATTGGTTAATAATCATGATTTTACAAGAATTGTAAAATAAAAAGATTTCACGAAGCCAGAATACATTGTGATGTCATAATAGACCCCCTCTCTCCCTCTTCTTCATGTCTTTCTTTCCTCCTTTCCCTCTTTCTCTCTCTCTTTTTATGTAGAAAAAAAAATAACGAAATAATCTTTTAACAGAGATGGCGCCAAGATCAAGTCCAAATGGAAGAAAAAAACCCGTCTCTCTCAACTGTATAAAAAAACGTCGTTCAGTTCAACATAAAAAAAAATCAGCACTCTTCTTTTCTTTCGTTGACTTTCCAATCCCACGTTCAGAACGATCTCCACGTTCAGAACGATCTCCACAAAACTGACTGAATCTTCACTTTCGCTCTCTTATTGAAAAAAAATGCGACGCATGCAAATCAACTTAATTTGCATGAATCTCTCACTCGACACAGCTGCCCGGATTTTCAAATAAAAATCTTATTTGACTTTCTGACGCCTTTCTCCTCCCACTCCTCTTTCTTTTTTGTCGTCAGCGAGCGTTTTCGGGTTCGCCCCACACACACAACATACCAGACGCTGCCTCTTTGAACGGCGCCGACAAGTGTCTGCATCTACGTCAATTGGCCGCTCTCCGTTACATTTTATTTGCATCATTCCATTACAAAGTCAAAGAATTTCACTAAGTTATAATAGACCCTCTATCTCCTTCCCCTCTCTTTCCGTTCCCCTTTTTCTTTCTTTTAAATATCTATATCATTTCATTCCTCTCACCACTACCCCCCCCCCCCGTTAATAAAAATTTAAAGGAAGAGAAACTGAATATTCGACTAGAAACGCAAAAGAAAAGAAAAAAATCTCATTAATCGAGTTCTTGACATTGAAAGCATAACGAAATTATTGGTAGAAGAGAAACACTGCATGCACATAAGTGCGCAGGATGGCAAAACACGCATACCGCAGTAGCACGCATACCGCAGTAGCTCGCTGTTCTTCATTCTCCGTGTCTTATTGTGTACGTGTGTGTGTATAGCAGAGAGAGGGGGTAACGAGGAGGTGTGGTCTTCAATACGTAGCGATTGCTTGTTCGCTTTCTTTTTTCTTCATCAGTTACTACCTGTGACTAGGAGGAAAAGAAAGCGAGTGAATGATCTTATAAGGTAAAAGAAAAAGAAGGAAAAAAGAGAAAAGGAAACTGGATGATTTTTAGCAGCCGAAATTTTATTATTTTTGGTGTACTGATTTGTTTTTGTTTAGAGGGAGTTGAGTAGAGAATGTTGGATCGGTAAAACGTAGAAAATCACGGAGGATCGGATGGGAATTACAAAAAAATCGTGCTAAGATGTGACAAGAAGTCAGAGATTTTGCATCGCAAAAAAATATCGTTCATGCGATCTCGGATTCAGATATGGATATTGAGAGAGAAAAGAAACACGGTTTAATGGTTAAATATGCATTCTCAGGGAAAGAGGTCAGGATTTAACATTCGGTGATACGATGAAAAAAATACCGTAAGAAAAAGAAGATGATTTGATGCAGAGAACAAGACAATCGAAGAGATAAGTGAATTTATTATGGCTTGCATCCACTGGAAGGAACAATTATCTCATCTGTGTGTTGTTCCCCTGTTAAAACTCGCATTAGAATTCAGGAAATTCCCTTTTCGAGCCAAAGCTTTCCGGCACAAATATAAATATTTTGTGTTATGTCTGGACAATAATACAACATAATATCGCTCTTGTCCGGGTCGTAACACCCCACACACACCTAAAACATTTATGTACAAGCAAAGTGTGCATGGTGACAAGCAAGAAAATAACATCGTCAGTGTTTTACTAGCTAATATACATACACACATATATATATGTGAGAGAGAGAGAGAGACATACATATATAATACATACATACATTCATGCATACATATATTACAACCGATACATGATGGTAATTATTATTCTTTGGCCAGGATTTTGTCTAGATCATGCATAGGGATTTGTAGAATTTATTTAAACATTATAATTTCCTGATTAGGACAATGAACGTCGTCTCTCTTTCTCTCTATCTGGGCAACTTGGGAAAAGTTTATTGTCACTAAGTCCTACATGACTAGTCTGGGTCGCTCTTGTTCCGACAGGTTGAGAGTACAGGTTAGACAGCTTGTCTGGCTGCTGTTTCCGACTGGTAGTTAGGAGCCCTAACTCTTAGGTAGCGCTAAGAACAGCTGCTCCGTTAACAGTTGCATAATATCGTGGGTAACTGTATGTGCCATGTCGTGCATGGAAAGGGACCCTACAGTTATCCCCGGTGGGCTTTCCCGAGGTCATGACCCCCATGGACCCAGTCACGACTAATGGACTGGTTGTGTGAGCTTATTGGCACCAAACAAGCACCCACTTTGCCCTCCCCACTCTAACTTAAAACAAACATGAATTTAAACAGACATCTTGCTGCACCGCTCCCAATTTAGGTTGATCCCCCCCCCCAAAAAAAACAAACACTCGCCCTTTTTCTCAGTAGCCCCTTACATCTACGGTGGTGGCCTGCCTTGTTTGGGGTGAACTATGTTAAAAAAATAAATTAAAAAAATAAAAACCCGGCCAGAGATAGGTTAGTTTGGAAGTTAATTTCTAAAAGTGTTATGGTGCCGTACCTATAAGGAACATTTTGGACTCGTCCATTCTAAATAGGTGTGGGAAGCATAGGCTTCTCAACGTTTGAGTTCAACCCCAGTCTACACTGGCAGTCAGTACTGACGTACTACTTCTCTTGTTCCTCTGTTATATATACTTTTCTCCAATATATTTGTTTTACTTAAACCTCGTGTCCGTGTTCTCATTCCGGCCCCTAAACAGGGCATAACAAATTGGCGACGAGATATTCGAGCTTACACGTGACCCCACCACCACCACCACCACCACCATCACAACAACAACAACAACTGTCGACCAAATATTCGAATCTACACGGGACTCTACAACAATTCGAAAACCCTTAAAAAGGACCTCACAAAAACAAAACTGGCTACGAAATATTCGAATTTACACGAAAAACAAAAACATTAAGGATTTTTCTTGAGAACCTTCAAAAATGGACTCCACAACGACCGGCAATGTGGGATTTCAAATTTCAAACTCACGCCACTGCAAGTACTGACAAAGTGGTTACAGTAAAAGATTCGGAAGAACTTTTTAAAATGAACGCCACAACCTTAAATAGAAAAAAACTTGGAGAAATCGACTATAAATTCAGCAGACAACGTACTAATTCAAAAAACTGGCTTACCGCTATAAGAAAAAAGAAGAAGAAAAAACACATAAAACCAACTTATTATTCTCTTAAGTGAAGAAAGGTCAGTGATTTTTGTTTTAATTGCTATTCCGACACTGTTGTAATATTTAACAATAAGGGAATATATGATTTTTTTCTCTCTCCAAAAGAGAAAGTTACTTCTGCCGAAAGAAAAAAAAATGAAACCGTATTTTTATTTTTCCTCTGACTAAAGTGCCGACCGCAAATTCTACAGCTACGCACCACGCGTAAAAGCGTACTAAAAACAAACAAATTTAAAGCGATTTTTTTTATCGAGGAAAAAGAAAAGGTTTTATACTCTTTTACAACTAAGATTACGTCTAGCAAGCATGATCTTAAGAAAATAACTTTTTAACAAGCCGTACCCGAAAGGAAACATTTACTTTCTAACAAAAAATGACACACTTTAAAATATGGAAAAATTTAAAGCGACGCCTGCTGAATTAGTAAAATTTCAAATGCAACAGCAACTCGAACATAATAAAGAGGCAGCCAAGAGCCTACAGAAAACTGAAGAAAGATTTCAATAGCTTCTTCTAGAACAAAATGAAAAGCTTATAGAGCAAAAGAAAGAAGCTGACGAAAAGATTGAGATGTTAATGCAAACAATATCGCTTAGAGGCCAAAGTAACGAAAACGATAATGATTTTTCACATAATGCCGTGTGGAATGCGATCAACAACTTCACGTATTTCTCCTGATGAGGAGAAAACTTTTGGTTCGTATTTTAGAATATATAAAAACTTATATAAAATTGATTGCGAAAACTGGACAGACTCTAAAAAGGTTCGCCTTTTACTTAGGAAATTAGGCACCACCGAACATACTAAGTTCGTGGATTTCATTTTGCCTCGAAAGACTAGCGATTTGACTTTTGTGGAAGCCGTCAAACTTCTAATAGAGCGGTTCAGCCCAAAGACTTCATTATTTCACAAACGCTGAAAATGTAAAAAAGACGACGAAGATTATTCAACGTTCGCATCAGTAGTAAATAAGCACTGCGACGACTTTAAAATTAACCCAAATTAGTACTGATAATTTTAAATGTTTAATTTTCGTTCACGGATTGGTATCAGGAAAAGACGCTGAAATAAGGCGTAGAGTTCTAAATAAATTAGAAAATGGACCGAACTTAACACTGCAGAAATTAGCTGAGGACTGCCAACGATTTATTAGTGTTAAGCAGGATTCGAATGGCATCAATACATAAGAAAAGTACGTCAAAAATCAAAGCAAAAAATGGGATTTTCACGCCTCAAAAACAAGCCGGCCTTATAAAACTAAATTACCGCCAAGCCCTTGTTATCGGTGCGGAAGCTTGCATTGAGTAGAAGAATGCCTATTTCGCAATGTAGAATGAATAAAGGAAATGAAACACGGGTACAAGCCACAAGTATAAATGATCAGAAATGCATTAATATAAGGTAATATATGCACGTAAAAATCCTGGATAAAATATTAAACTACAATTGGATTCGGGCTCGGATGTGTCAATAGTAAATCTACATACGTGGTAGAGGTTTAATAGACCCGCCCTGTTACGAACTAACAGAGTAGCCAGTACAGTGACTGGTGAAAGAATTAAATTTGAGGGTGAGATAATTACTAATGTGACCCTAATAGGAAATACCAAAAAGTTAAAAATGTTCGTGTTAAAAAACACTAATAACCTTTTTGGCACTGATTGGATGCAAGCGTTCAGTTTATAGGAGTTACCAATAAATACATTTTGCCAAAAAATAGATAGTCGGACAACGGAATCAGCAAAACTAAAATTGGATTTTAAAGGATCTTTTTCCGAAGTTTTTTTTCTGGTGGCCTTGGTCGGTGCACAAAAATGGCGGCCAAATTTCAACTGAGCGAAAACGTTCAGTCCGTATTTAAACAAAAAAAGGAATGTGCCTTTTGTCTCGGTAGACAAAATAAATGAAGAATTGGACCGACTAGTGACGACCGGTATCTTATCCAAAGTGAAATACAGTCAGTGGGCAGCACCCACGGTATATGTGAATAAGAAATCAAAAGAGATTCGCATGTGTGCAGATTTTTCAACGGGATTAAATGCAGCACTAAAAGATCATCATTACCCACTGCATAGCCCGTTTTATAATTTAATAACAGTTTCGGAACAAACATTTCTAGAGGATCTGAAGCTAAACAAAAATAATCCAGGTAGTTTAGTCGAAACAACAGTTCCCCATCATCAGAAAACCCAATAAAAGAAACATCGGAAGGTAATCCAAAGAAGAAATCAGAAATATGCAGGAAAATTGGCAAGAGTTCAACACATTAGACATAAAACGTTAAAGGCAGAGAGAATGTCCAGCAAAAAACAGTCAAAACCAGTCAAGTATATATTCACAACAATGTCGATTGTTCAAAGTGTAAAATCAAACAGGTTTGAAGTTAATAGTCCGAAGACAAAGAAAAAACATTGTAAAACCAGCTAATGGCTTCCATTCCGGTTACAGAGATCAAAATTATTGTTTGAAGTAAATTTTCTGGATTATCTTCGTTTATCTTCAACTCCTCTAACATGTGTAAACATGTTGTTCTGAAATTGTTATTAAATTATTATTTTGAATGTAATATTTAATTTATTAATTATAATACAGATACAGAGCAATTAATATCACAAAAGTGAATGCTTTTAAGATGTAAATTATTCTAGTTTTATATATAGCGTTTTTGTTTCTTTCATTTTTAGAATTGTTGCAACTCAGTTTTCTGATTCTGGACTTTACCGATGCTTTGCAAGTAATTTCCTTGGAGAATCATATGTGGAAGCTAATCTTACTGTAGTTGGTAAGAATATAATTTGTTTTTTGTTATAGTAAACTATTATTAACTAATTAAATGTTATCTTATGATACTCTTTGATTTTTAACACAATGTTGTTTTTTCAACGGTAAATTTTGCTTTTTAAATTTTAGTTATATAATTATCGATCTACATACCAGAAATTGTTTAAAGTATTAATCACAGGTCTTACTCACTTTTCAAGCTATAAATACAATTCTAAAAGGTGTCTGGCACAAATGCAGATCCAACGATATTATTGTTCCAACTTTGTTCAAAATGATATATACTTTTCATGGTATTCAGGATAATGTAATTCCACAGTATATATATATATATATATATATATATATATATATATATATATATATATAGATAGATAGATAGATAGATAGATAGATAGATAGATAGATAGATATAGTCATGGCGGTCTATCTCCGAAATCTTAGATGTTTGTGAAACAAACAAACATACAAAACAAACAAGCAGACTGAAACTACAAGTTCAAATTATAAATATAATCAAATAAAGTTGTCCGGCGCAAGCGTAAACCTCAAATAATGTTGTACTCACTTTGTTTAAAATTAAATATATATATATATATATATATATATATATATATATATATATATATATATATATATATATATATATATATATATATATTACTATCGACAGTAAAAACAATAACAAACACGTAATTTATATATATATATATATATATATATATATATATATATAAATTTTTACGTACGTGAAAGTAATCCATGGATACGTGTTTCTGGCTAGTAGCTGTCATAAGCATGGCTAACTTGGTCAAGGATCGAACCTACGATTATATTGTCTGTAAATTGGATATTTACCACCGGACTATGACGCCTTGTCTTGAAATATATGTACGATTTTTATCGCCTAGATATTTAAATTACATGTTTGTTATTGTTTCACAGCGTTTGTACCTTTTTAATTATATATATATATATATATATATATATATATATATATATATATATATATATATATATATATATATACCATTTCTCTGAATCCTTGGTCTGATGAGGTTGACTTTCTGCGAAGAGTGCAACCGAAACATGTATGCACATATGTAACCAATAATGTTTTTATAAATAAAAATTTATACTTATATATATATATATATATATATATATATATATATATATATATATATATATATTTGTTTTTATCTACATACGTATACGTTTCATCTTTTCTGGAATCGTCAGTGTAGAGAAGAATTCTTCATACCGGTCGCTGGACTTGAACCCCGGAACAAGTCATATTTCAAACTCAAATTCCAACGTCTTAGCCCACACGGCAGTTATCAACAACCCAGTAAATCAGCGAGGCAGCCGTCGTCAAAGTGTTCAACAACAATTAAAGGAACATGCATTGAAGCTATGATAACGGCTATATATATATATATATATATATATATATATATATATATATATATATATATATATATATATATGGAGAGTTTATCAAGATATTGTTTGCAGAGAGGATTCATCACAACGAAAAAAATAATTTATTTTATTATTTATTTATTTTGTAAAGTTATAGTTCCCTACACGTGTTTCACTACCTAGCAAGGTATTTGCTAGGCAGTTCATCGGGGGGAGGAGATACAAAACCTAAGATATTGACCTCAACAACTGACAATACCCCACAGGGGATTGACCTAGTTGGAATTACTTAAGAAGAAAAAAAGGAAAATAAGTTTTAAAAGCAGCTCAAACAACTCGGTAATTTGTGGTATCTGTGATGTGCGGCCACAAGAATTAAGTCGGATGCAATCCAAAAAGGGGAAAAAGGGGGAAAAAGAAAAAGGGGAAATCCCCCACATCTGGCAGAAGACATATCCTTAGGTCAACCTCAATATAGGTACCCCCACCCCAGAAAAAATCAAACCGTCAACAGCGCAACGCTTGAATAACTTCTATGGCCTTAGATTGGCACATGCGACCTGCTATTATTCCGTTGAATGATCCAGCATCAACTTCTGTCGAGAGACATGAAGCAATACAGAAAGGCCAAGAAAAAAATTTAAAAAATAACATATATATATATATATATATATATATATATATATATATATATATATATATATATATATATATATATATATAGTTTTCACAATAAATGAATATAATAAGAAAGTGTATAGCATTGGGTTTTATTTAGAATTCTATACAGGTGCCAGCATTCGCCACCAGCTGTTCAAACCGCCTGGGAACCGCATCAAGTAATTTCACGGGGAACTCTTCTTTTTGTCTTCGTTTTTTATTAATGCGTCACCACATATCACAGCTAAAAACACTCGAGGATAAGAGGTAATGAGTTGGATAGATTAACAGTTGAACAATGATATTATTAGAGGATTGAAAATCTCCACATACCACCCATTACCCAAAAACCAGAAATTCTTCCCTCTTTGTCAGAAACAAAACAGAGTGGGGATAGATTTATTAGTCTGCCTATGCTATACACTTTCTTATATTCATTTCTTTTAAGAATTATATTTCAGTAATAAATTACGAGCACTTAATAAAAGAGAGTTACTTTCCAATCACTCTGTATGTTGCTTGAAATTAAGAAATCTTTAAAGAAAACTATTTGACTGTAAACATAGTTCAATAATAATAAAAATGATTGGACTTCTTTTTTTGTTGTTGCAAAATATGCGATTTAGCTTCGAAGAAATCTGGAGATTAAAATTAAAATAACTCTGGTTCTTTTTAACAATAATTGTTTAAATATAATTAAAAGACAATAATTCACAGCAAGAACTCGTTTTCTTCCACAATTGCAAAGAACTTTCCATTCTTCGCCCGTGTCCTTAACTTCAAACGGAATTTCCATGAACAGAGTTTCTTTCCAAGAACTTCTCATCTATGGAACATGTTGTCACGGGATGGTTTCCCTGTGGACTGCAACATGGTTATCCTCAAATCCAATGTTAATAAATACTTGTCATAAACCGTCCTAATAAATAATCAAATTCCATTCATTATTTTCAATCCTCTCATAATATCCATCATCATTCAAATGTCAATTTATCCATCTCATTAATCATTAACCTTTAGTGGAGTTTAGCCTTGATAAGTGGTGATTCATTAATAAATAAATTTTTAAAAAACATTCAACGATTTAAATCGATACATTTGTGTTTTAAATAAATATCGCATAAATATCTTTTTAAATCAATACATTTAAATCGATACATTTAAATCAATACATTTAAATCAATACATTTAAATCGATACATTTGTGTTTTAAATAAATACTGAATAAATATCTTGTTATCCAGTTCATGGTGGCTGGTCGGATTGGAGTCCTTGGGGAGCATGCAGCACCTCCTGTGGTGAGGGCCTGAAATATCGCAGACGCAGTTGTAACAACCCAGTGCCAGCCAATGGCGGAAAACCTTGTGTCGGCGAATATAAAGAATCGGTTACTTGCACAAATTCTTTGGAATGTCCAGGTATGATTCTTTTGGGCAATATTTTCTATTTTTATTATTCTTGATTTTTATTTTTCATTTATTTATTATACTTTTATTATTATTCTTTTATTTATTTATTTTATCATTATTATTGTGGCACAATGGTTAAAGGCGTTGATTAACAATCAATTCTAAGTGACAGTTTTCTGGAGGTTGAAGGTTCAATCTTGACTACAGACGATAACAACTAAGAATAACATATAAATTAACACTTCTACGAGGTCATGGCTGATGGAACAAGAATAATCTACCCCTGTGAATCAAATAAAGGATTTAGTTCGAAATTCTGTATAGGTTCTCGAATTCGGCATAAAAATTCCCACGTTCGACATAAACATTTTCAAGTTCGAAAATATGCACATGAAGGAGGTTACATCGACCGAAACGTTGTGAAAATAACAAACAATATGAGAATAGTAATCCAAACAATACAAATTATCAATCCTCATCTCGAAAATTCAGAAAAACATTATTTCATTTATTATATTATTTAATTTTTACTCATGCGTGATTCTCATTGGGTTGTTGTGCTTTCATTAAAAACATTGACCAATAAATGTAAGTATAAAGTGTGAATATTTGATATTCCTGTTTTAATTTTAGCTGCACACGTGTTGGGAATATATTATTCTCTGCACACATGGCAATCATTGTTTGTGTGTATTATTATTGTATTGACAAATACTACACACATGTAAGAAAAGAAATAAAAGGAAGCAGTTGGTTAACATATAACATTTACGTTTATTTACAGTTTTTCAGCATTTGTTCGAAACGCTCACTAGAGATTAAAGGGTGGTAAAAGACATGTAAATACGGAAAAGTACACAAAGAATGCGACCAGATAAAATGAATCCTAAACGAGAAATGTTCCATGAGAATACAGAAAATGCACAAGATCAGAGAGACGTAATAAAAATGTGTGAAAGAATGGAAATGTGAAGTTACTTAGATAGTCTCAACGGCGGTGACACGTCACTCGGAGAAAAATACGAACAAGGTCGTTTGGTTCCTTAACCATTGTCTGGCAGTCGGTTGACTCGATCAGAAAAGCATGCTAAGAAGAAGAGCGCTAGACAAACGTCAGTGTGGCTTGAAGGTTACCTCAATAAGAGTAAGGATTTTATGGGGTAAGAAAGTACCAAATTATGTGATAATAGCGCCATCTTGCATTAAAACCAAATATCTCTAAGGGGGATAAATCTGGTCCTAACATAAGTAAAAGTTTCAGAGAATAAACCAATTCCTTCCGTTTACTATTTACACGACAAAGAATATTGAAAGGAAATGTAAATTGCACTCCAAATTGTTAAATGGAAATGTGACTGAGCATAACCCAACATTTTAAAGAAGTCATCTCTTATGACTATAAAGTAAGAACATTTGATATTTCATTTTATCGTTTATGCAACGCACATATTGGAGTCTTTTCTCCAACATGCAGCCGCCATATTTAATATGTCATAGTATCGTAGATAACACGGAGTCAGGATATAAAGTGAAAAGACACTGATAAGGAAGGGGTAATAATACAAACACGGTTGATGAAACATATATATATACATATACATTTATTTCTTACAAAGAGAGTTTGTCATAGACAAACGCAAGAAGGACATGATGAAACATGATACATAAAAGGGAGTGAAAATCACATACGTAATTACTAACGAAATAGTCCATATTAAAAGTCTTTAAACTAATCAAAATAAACATGAATTGCCAGGCTAAACACATTATAGAGAATGCATTGGGCAATGTAAAATAAATACGACTTATTATGATATTATATTGGAATTATTAGCAGACGAATTCTGCGACCAGTAGAAAAAGACCATAGTTGAATATCTATTTGTGAAAGATAGTAATAGAATGGCTGATGGTAAATGCGTCAGATTCGTGAAAACCCTATAAAAATGTAGAGCTAGGTGGAACACGTTTACCCAGCTCGAGCCCACAGCCAGAAAAAGGACAAGCCTTATTTTTGAATCTCACACATGTATGGATCGAGTCTTCTTTTTTTTTGTATTGCATAGTTGAATAGTGCATTCTCTTGTTGCCCAATATGATTCAGAGGAAATAACTTGAATATGGTTCAAGGGAAGTAACTCCTGAATGTACTGAACCGACGCAACCTATACATTAACAGAAGATTTAAGCCGAAACTATGGCTATCAATAATAACCCCCATATGCACGCATACACATACTGTATATTTCCTGTAATAATTAGTCTTAGTTAACCCTCTGAATGTGTTACTTGTACAACAGAGAACCGGAGGATCATAATATTGACGAAGTGGGTTAATCGGAAATGAATTCATTCAATATGGATAACTTGCAAATTAAAATGGGCCAAAGAGTCACCATACATTTTATTGAAACTAACATTTATTAATCAATTGTTCAAAAATTAATCAGCACGCTAAACGTGTTTTCATCACCAGAATTTGAATGTTAGTTGAAAAAGTGTCTTCTTGGGAGACAATTTTATTAACTATTTTTAAATTTAAATGAAAAGATAAAAACTATTAAACGTCAAAATCACATTAGTCTTTTTTTTCCAACTTTTTCCCGAATTTTTAAATCTTATGTCGCTAACTTTATGCTTGGAGGGGAGAAGAAGATAATTGATGTCAGTAGAGAAAATAAGTTCAAGATACTTGCCAACTTAAGTAACGTTTGATATGTTATTTTTTTATCCCCCTGACTATCATGGCCAAATGGAAATTTCGTCTTGGAAATAAAAGTCTGTGTTTTTATTTTTATTAAAAGGCTGTGCGATTTTTGTTTCAGAGGGTGAGACTACCTTAGTGGAAAGTTGTATTTGCGACCCTGATTGTTGATGATAATTTGGTGTTTGGCCTATCGAAGTTTAGACTGTTTGCTGCCGTTCTACATTATTGTTGGCATATTTTTTGCCGCCCCCATTGCTCAATACAATCACAGAACACCACCTCATCAAAAGAGTCTCATCGTGAAGACATCCAACTATTACACGCATTCATTCAATCATCCACAACTTACATAAAGAGAGTCTAATAAAAACTTCTTTCTTCTAATAATATTTTACCTTTTGAACATATATAAGCCTGGCCATAAATCTCACCGAAAATCTAACAACTTAAATAGAATTAAAAAACTTTAAAAACATTTTAGGGATATGTTTAAGTAGGATTTCCCCTAGAGTAAATGTGGTATTATGGTGATTGAGATGATTCTAGCCAAGAGTAGGATAGTTAATTTTGTCGTTTTAGATCAAGGATGACCAACGACGCACATTTTCCTAACACTTTTGATGGCCTCATGCCAAATTTTCAAAATGTAAATTTTATTTTTTTGCAAATAAATAATTCAAAGTATAGTATTTGTGCTGTACTTGGCCAGTAAAAAAGAGATCCTTCTAGACTAAGACAATTTTAATTTTTGTCCCGATTCCGAGCGTTAAGTGTTTCTTTTTGGGAAGCTGGATATCTCTGCCACATAAAAACAACCTTGTGTCTGACTTTGCCCTCATGGGGAGGCAAGTAAATAGGAACAACATCGTTTATACACTGCTCCTATTTCGTCCATGTGCACATGTCAATCTTCCGAATATGCGGATATATGAACAGACGGAATTACCAAATATGTAAAGAGGCATGTTGAGAGAACTGGTCTGTGATGAGGAGACCAATAACATGTCATAGAAACTGATCTGAACGAAATAACGTTTAGTTAGATTTCGAACAATCTGGGGTGGGTGACTGACTTGCTATTTGCATTCTCGCTTCCTCTCACAACTTGAAATGGTTTTGTCTGGAAACCAGAAAATGACACGTGTTTTACCCGCTAACTTTTGCATATCAAGATGGATAGAAGTATATATATATATATATACAGAGAGAGAGAGAGAGAGAGAGAGAGATGACTGGATTTTTCTTTTACCCCAGAAGTCTAAATTCCATCTCAGACAATATGAAAAAAGGAAAAAAAAAACATTTTGTTTTGACAAGGAAAATTCTAATTTCCAAAAGCTTAGATTAAAAATAAATTTTATTTATTTTAAAAAACACATTGTCATGGTTTTACAGATTATAAAAAATTTTTTTTACGAAAACAATGTTTTGAAAAATATGTCTACACCTCTACTGATATATATATATTATTTCATATATCCGCATAAAATGTTTTAAGGAAATATAATTTTTTATGTATCAATTTTCAGTATTTACTTCAACAGTGCTCGATACGTAAGTAGAGCTAGGTAGTAAGATATGAAAATATATTTATGGCAATTAAGCTACACAGAGGCTTCCGCGTTTCATCCCCGAAGGAAATAGGAAGTAAAATCAACCGAACTTTTGTTTGTGAGAAGCCCAACGATTGGCTAAGAGAACAACAAAGTATCTGATTGGCTAAGAGAACAACAAAGTATTTGATTGGTAAGCTGTATATAAAAACACCCGACAAAACTAACTCCATGCATTTTAGCCTGACGATTCCCTCCGGAGATGAAACGCGGAAACCTCTGTGTAGTTTAATTGCCATAAATATATTTTCATAACTTACTATATATATATATATATATATATATATATATATATATATATATATATTATTTCATGTAGTCACATGAAATGTTAGAAGATATAATTTTTTATCTATCAATTTTCAGTATTTACTTCAACAGTGCTTGATACGTGAGTAGAGTTAGGTAGTAAGCTATGAAAATATAAATATATAGCTATAGATATATATAAGATAAATATATATCGTACATCTAAAAGGAATCCATGGGCACCTGTTACTGTCTATCAGCCGTCATCAGCATGGATAACCTGGGCAAGGATTGAACCTACAATATTACTGTTTGGAGTCTGGCGTTTTACCACAAGACCACCGACATCTTGTCGAAATGTGTACGATTTTCCATTGCCATAATGTTACATAGTCTTTTGTTATTGTTTTACTGGCGATAGAAAAACTACTGTTTTCCTAGTATTTTCCCAAGCTGTGTTTCTATCGCCAGTAAAACAATAACAAAAGACTACACACACACACACACCCCACACACACATATATATATATATATATATATATATATATATATATATTGGTCTTTATTATATATTGGTCTTTATTATAGAGTGGAGGATTATATAGCAACAATGGAGGTTTATGTTAAAGTCATAATGAATATTTGAAAGTTTCTCCATCTTCCTCTAAGACCAATTCAGCATCTGTGAGTTAGATTAAAAATAATCTTGGATAATTCTATGCCGAGTTTAAATACGATGATTGGATAAATAGTGGTTACACACTAATAACCTTGATAAAAAGGTATGAAACAAAATGGGTGTATAAGCAACTTATGTTCATCTAATCATATACAATGAATTGTTTGAAATATTTCAGTGTTAAATAAATCCCTAAAAGATTGATATGCCGTTATTTATTTTTATTTTCATATGTAGTTAAGTACTTATCTTCAGCGAGACGTGTGGCTGACCCTCTCTAACCTTTGTTTTCATAACTACATTTTCTTATGCAGTTGATGGTAGTTGGGGTCCATGGCTTTCCTGGGAGGAATGTAGCAAGACTTGCGGAGCTGGTGAACGTGTCCGGTATCGCCAATGTAATAATCCTCCAACTCAATTTGGCGGTCTTCCTTGTCAAGGAGAAATGGCGCAGAAAGATATATGCAACAAAATAAATTGCCCAGGTGAGTTTGTTTGTCATTTGCAAGCATACAATTAAAACAAGATTCAGTCTACAAAGTTGTATTAGAAATCATATTTCTGACTTGGAAATTCTAAGTCTAACCATATTCAATTCAATTCAATAAATCTGGCAAAAAATAAAACAAGCATGCTTCAGTTGCCATGTAGGGAAAGGGGGTAGAAATTCACACAGAAGAAGATACAGTGGCGTCGTTGGTGCATTTACTACATCTCCTATAAGTCCATTCCAAGGTCCAGAGATCTTGATTGAGAAAGCGGTCCTCCTCTGGTTTAATCAAAATCATCAGTGGAGCAGTTTCTGATAATACACACGCAGACCTCTTTCTGACGCAGGAGTAAATAGTAGGTCGTCGGGGAGATTGTAGTCAAAAATGAGATCATCACATAAACGTCGGCACTCAAGAGAGAAAAAGTTAAGCTTCAAGAGTCAGCTTTTGTAGTTCTTGCACCAGTAGTTGAACTCTCTCCAGGTGCTGGATATCACGTATTAGATAGGGAGCATAGGCCTGCACACCATACTCCAAAAGCAGTCTGACTAGAGAGACATAGAGTGAGGGAAATATTTCAGGAGTGAGTTTGCAGAAGAAGCGTCAATTGAGAAATAGAGTGCTTCTTGCCTTGTTTGCAGCCTATAAATGCCTAGATAGCTTGAAGGACGAGTCGACCAGAAGACCGAGATCTTTTGTCTCGTTTACCTCCTTAAGTGGAGCTGTGTCACCATTGTGTTCAATTACCACTAATATCTGTGAAAAAGGTTTCACTCGTAAACTATGTTTTCAGCACCACCTTTAAGATGTAACTGACAACCAACCACTTCCAGAGCTCCGAGGACTGAACCAACTCGTCCCTATCTCGACCAATAGTCTACCAATACTGTTTTTTAAATTCACACGGACGTAATACATATAATCAAAAGAAGAACTTCAATGTAAACTAATAAGTATTTAATTACAAAATGCAATTAAGATACATGAATAGCCGTCCCGAGGTTACTGGAGATGAATATATATATATATATATATATATATATATATATATATATATATATATATATATATATTTAATTATTATCTACATATGTATACGTTTCATCCTTGCGGAATCATCAGTGTAGAGATAACTGTTCAAACCGGTCGCACGATTCGAACCCCGGAACAAGAGTCACCTTTAACTCAATTCCAAGTGCTCTAACCAATGAGGCCAATTCCAACACGAGGTGATGAGAAATACATCCTATTTATGTCAACCATGCCGAATAACTATAGTCAGCCATCTTAACGCTGTTCAACAGAAAAGAACTTGCATTTACAGCTAAAATTAGATGGCTTGTATTATTTCTCATTATAAGGCCAGCCGAAAAGGGGCAACAAATATATATATATATATATATATATATATATATATATATATATATATTCCATTACGTTGGAATATCATTGCCATTTTTTATAACTGCGTCGAAATGGAAAAACAAACTTTCAAGCATAAGCTATGAAGATACAAACACACCTTATTCGCAGCCAACTCTCACAATAACAGGAGAACATTTTTGCTGAAAAAAAAATTATTATCACAAGTTCATTTAAATCTTTAAAATACTCACACCATATCTTCTCTGACTAAATGAAAAAATATCTATCATCTTTTGTGAATTTTTTGAAACGCTAAAGTTTCTATCTTTTCCATGAAGTCAGAACCTACAACAGAACCATACAATGACACCCAATTCAATCACAAATAGCACCAAATCAGTTTTAAAAATTCAACGCCCACCACATATTCAGACTGGAAAACAAACTTACCAAATTAATTTCGAACAGCAAATGAAGAACCATAGTACACCCGGATCTAATACAAAACCTAACCATGCAAGAACTCTCAGATATAGAAATTGAACCTCTCAGTTTTTTTATGAAAATTCGCAACTGGGATACATTCAAATAACACCACCAACAAACACAATCTTGAATAAGTATAGACATAAAGACACAAACTTCAAAAAAGTTTTGTACAAGGAATTATTTCAGCCAATGATTCAGTATTAAAAACGCCGAGCAAATAAGAAAAACATCATCATATCACCATAAGATAAAGGTGGAGGTTTAGTAATTATGGAGAAGAACACATATTTAAAGAAAATATCTACACTACTATCAGACGAAAATACATACACTAACACACACTTAAAAAACTATAAACAGAAGCATTGAAACTTTTACCAAGTCTTTCAAATAACTTATAAAAACGATAAGAAATGGGCATTTCATGTTGAATACTATCCCATTATTCCCACATTATACGGTCCCCCAAAACTCATAAACCGGGCATCCATATGTGCCCCATAATATTTGGTATCGGTAGGACCACACATAAAATCGCACGAACCAAAGCCAATATTCTAACTCCACTAATGTGCACCATCAACACTTCCCATATAAAAAAACTCGGGAGACTTATTAAACAAAATAAAAACATTAATGTACAAAACAAAACTATACACAACTTAGACGTAATATCTTTATATACTAATGTCCTCATTAAAAAATGTTTAAATTGACTCCATATGCACCTAAAAAAATCAACATTAAATTACCGTTTCCTCCCAACACTCTAATAGAGATAATTAGACTTATCACTGACATGATGTATTTTCATTTTGACAAGAATTTCTAAAAGCAAAAATTCGAACTCCCTATGGGCAACCTTCTGAGTGGAGTACTCGGCTGTCTATTCTTAGAATTCTTAGAATCTGTCCCATTCAAATGTAGATTACGTCCAAACACTGAATACTTCAGATATATTGACGACGTTCTAATTTTTCTCCCTGAAAACACACAAATTGAAAATCTCAAAAACAAATTAAACACAGTCGAACCCTCCATGAAAGTTACATATGAAACAGAGAAAAATAATTCGATACCATTTCTAGACACACTTATAATAAAATCAAACAATAATCCATCCTTTAAAGTGCATCACAAAACCACACACAAAAATGACTATATTCATTTTTATTTATATCATAAGAACAAAATAAAAACAGGCATGATAATCATTTTTTCCTATGTTCTTTCAGGATGTGTAGTCAATAATATCTAGACGAAGAATTCAAATACATCAAAAATTCACTGAAAACATTGCAATACCCTACACATTTCATTTTAAATGCAAAGAAAAAAAGCCCTACAAATATTTTCAAAAAACAATAAGCAAAAATCTCATATACCGGACATTTCTCTCATAAATAGACATCTTCTCTTACCTACTCATTCCGATAACTGGTGATACCAGATCAGGCTGCCCTGTGGCTCCCTGAGACGAAATTCACCTACATTGACGTTTTTTTTTGTTTTTTGTTTTTTTTGTTTGTAAAACTTAATTATGTTCTACAAAACCAAAAACAAAAACAACAGCCCCTCTCCCTTTCTCCCTCCCCTTTTTTATTTTTATTTTTCCTACCCTACTCCCGATCCTGGATATGACCTTAAACTACATCCGATGGTGAGATCCGGCTTACGGACTTTGGGGAATGTGGAGCCTCCTCTTAATTACCATTGCTCCCAGGTCCACCCTGACCCGGAGTGGTAGTACCTGTTAGGGTCCCAACTATGGGTTAAATAGAAACAGATATTAAAAGGGGAAAGAAACAAAAAAGAGAAGAAAACAAGACCAGATTCGGCATTAAATAACCCAAAAAGGGTTGATATGCCGTAAAACAAAACTACCAAACCAAACCATTCCGATAATACAATAATTTGCAACACTCTAAATAAACTAGGAATTCTGACAATACAAACTATATCACAACTATAAAACAAAAATTAAAAACAAGAAAACATTTTCGAAAAAAAAACAGATCTAATGCAGGTATATATATATACTGTCCCATGCAATAATTGTCATCAGATATACGTAGGTGAAACTCAACGGGAACTAAAGAAAAGAATAAAAGATATATAAAAAATAACAATATAATATTATAAAATGATATAATATATTGCATATATAATAATAATAATGGTAATAATAATAATACCACTACCATTGTTGTTATTATTATTATTATTATTATTATTATTATTATTATTATTATTAATAATAATAATAATATTTTAAATCACTATCAAATTTACTTTTAATGTTAACTCATTTTATCTCTATACAGACTTAATAAAAAAAAAAGAGAAAAATACAAATCCTCGAAATTAGTTAAGTCAAATCTTGTGGCTAGACAGACCTTGATATTACAATGAAGCCTCCCCGCCTTCCCCTTTTCTTTTTTCATGTTATGTCAACCTACCCCTTTACCCTTCCCATCCCTTTGTACGAACTATAATATCTGGCCTTGCAACTCTCCTCCACCTCCACTGTGATTTACAATTTGACACCTTGAAAAATATGAGATCATTGCTAAAAGTAGATCATCTTTTTAACCCCTCAACTAAAATTTACAAACGTTTTATTTTAATTATTTTAAATTTGATCATGTGATCTCCCGGTTTTTAATTTGGATTTTTCCTTTTTTCTTTTTTCTTCCTTCTTTTTCAATATGAACACCTAAGTGAAATATCAGATTTTCCACCTGAGGAAATCTTAGTTTCTAATAACTAAAGATCGATAATATCGACATGCCAATGTAGTGGATTTTGTACATGTCTGTATGAATAAAAATATTAATAAATATATATATATATATATATATATATATATATATATATATATATAGTAATCTACAGGCAGCTAGCTCTTTCATCGTATCATGGTTCTTTTTGTGGTTAGATGTGGTGAATATTTTCATGCTGAAATTAGAAACCCGATCGTTCGATCACTTGAAACTGATCAACAGTCGGACATTTTACCGTTGCGCTATTACGCTTACTCCAAAAGTGACAGAAATTATGATGTTTATTTTTTGTTTGCATTACCGACTGCCGAGAGTGCTCAATTCTTTTACTATTTTATATTTATATTTATATTTTACTTGTATGTTTTTAAATTTTGTTGTGATTATCTTTTCAAGTGAATGGTGGTTGGGGTCAGTGGACACAATGGCAGGCTTGCAGCAAAACCTGTGGGACAGGACAAAAATTAAGATACCGTCAGTGTAACCTACCGAAACCAGCTTATAACGGCAAGGAATGCATGGGAAGCACCACAGACTTGGAAGTTTGTATTGTCAATAAATGTTCTGGTAATATTTGTTTATTTTTCATATACTTATCATTTACTTATCATTTGTATGTTATTTAAATGCTTTTCTTGAATCCATGCTAATATGAGGGACGTCTGTCTGTCTGTCTGTCTGTTTGTCTGTCTGTCTGTCTGTCCTCTTACTACTTTTAGGTTAACTTTTGTCTTTTAGGGTGAAGAGTTATCGTCATTTATATTGTTTTTCAACGGGCTGTTATATAGTCCGGTTGTCGTTAAGAAAGAGCACATTTAACACAGGTTTATAAAAGATATAACAGTTTCTTTATTCATTGTCTGACAAGCCTCGACATAAACACTTTTTTCACAGTTTGTGATCTTTGTGGTAAGTTGGTTGGACAAGAACTTCTCGACATAGTATCAAACAGGGTAGTGAGATATTTTTTTTCCTTTGAAAAGGTTCTCCCAGCGTAATATCATACAAGGTGGTAAAAACTGGCTGACTGATAGTTTGATACTGATAGTTTGATTAGCTTCAAAGGAGAACTTTTGTTGTTGGTCTCTCTCTCTTCTCTTCTTTTTTTTCTTTCTCTCTCTCTCTCTCTTTCTCTCTCTCTCTCTCTTCTCTCTCTCTCTATCTTTCTCCCTCTCTCTTTAGGCATTTGTGTTCTCTCTGAGACTAGTAGTCTCAAATTCCAATCAAAACTGCCTTTTTTACACTGCATTTTTCTCACACCTGTAGACGTACCTTCGTTATTGACCTTCTGTATGATCTCGAGCATTGACCCTAATGGACATGTATTCTTTTTCTGGCTCCTGTCCTTAAATTCCTTAAAATGACTCCCAATATATCACAAAAGGGAAAATAAAAATCATGTAAAACACTTCCAACATTCAATATATTATAGAGCTATTGTTCTCATCAACGTTGATATTTATAATCCTACGTTTCGGCCGTTGTGTCCTTCGGCCTTCTTCAGTTCACTTGACAAGAGTTGTGTCATCCGGCATTCTTTAGTTCACTTGACAAAACACAGATTTTGTTTGGTGTGTTCTTTCGCATGGTCTTAGAAGAACTTCTTCATTCATGACAATGTTTTTTTCCTCATATTCAAATACAATTCTTTTTTATTATTTGTGTATGTTGATATTTCTTAAATACATACGATGAAGTGATGATTTTAACATTATTTTTTAATTCATTCACACTTGCGTATGGTGTGGTTGGTAGTGTAGCCTATAGAGGGGGCAGGAGGGGATGCGTACATTTTTTTTTCAAAATTGGCGACTTTTAACTCTTTAATTCGCTTGACAAAAGTTTGTTGTAGAGGGGTATACGTAACTCTGATTTTTCCTTTCCTATTTTACTTCCCAAAGGGAGGCAACTCTGTTGCACTTGTAGCCAGCTTTTAAAACTCTACCTATTCATTCTTTTCTAATTAATTTAACATCCTAAGGAGAGGTAACTCTCTTACATTACTAATAATCATCTTTTTTTCTTTCTGTAGTTGATGGTGCTTGGGGGAGCTGGATGCCCTGGAGTCACTGCAGTCAATCATGCGGGGGTGGGAAACGGCAACGTAAGAGGAAGTGCGATTCCCCTCAACCACAGGATGGCGGCGCTTTCTGTGAAGGCAGAACTGTCATCACGGACTATTGCAACAACGAACTTTGTCCACGTAAGTTTTATATCTTTGACAAAATATGCAGCAGATGTCCTATTACATTACTTTTCAATAGTAAGTTTTAAACGCGATATGTCCATTATTAAGATACGTCCATTCATTTCGTTGGTATGTGATAGTTACATGATAGGCCAAGTATTTACTGTCCCTCTGGGTAATTCTAGCGATCAAATGTAAGGGAATCAATTTATTTTCTTGTTTCTCATATGAGTAAAGTTACTTCCTTTGATATGACAGAAAAGAAATAAGTGATACAGATGTTTTTATTCCACAGTTAAATGCATTTGCAAATAGACAAACGAGTCTCTGACCTGAGCGGTTAACACACCGACCTCCTCCTCTTCTATACCAGTCGGTCAACTGTTTTGCTCTTTCTGTCTCTCGGCATCAACAGTGCACATGCTAAATCACTTTTGTTTACGTCATCCAATCTTCTCTTTGAGGTCAGCAGCTGATCTGATTCCCTTCTTATCCCCTTCTTAAACAATACCATTCTTTGATGGCCATGTTCTTTTGACCTACTTACATCATCGAGAAGGAATGTTTTTCACTTTATTCATTTCTTTTCAAAATAATTTGTTGTTCTTTTTATTTTGACCTCAACCCAGTCAGCAGACGATCCGGTTTCAAAACCCATGTCCTGCCTCATAACGTTACATTATGCTTAAGTTTGAAATGGTCTTGTCATTTGTCTATTACGGTTCAGTTTGAAATTGTCTTGCCATTGGTCTATTACGCTTGTTTGAAATAATCTTGCCATTGGTCTGTCACGATTAATTTGAAATTACATTTTCGTTGCTAAACCCACAGATTTAATGGATGCATCTTAATAAAATCCATTCTTGTTCTTTCCAATATAATATGGCCATATAAGCACAGTATCAATTAAGTTGGTCTTTTAATTAAGCAATCAACACACTTTGTTTGCACAAAATTTCTTGCATTATAATTTTAATACACATATCATTAATCTCTGCCTTGTGTCTATTTTTATTAAGTTTCCATTTCAGCTTTACCAGCAAATCACTTCATCTAGGCTGCATTTTGGGCATAAAAATACATCTCAGAAGGGGACGGGTATTCTGTTAGTAATAAATAATATAAAGAAAACTAATTATCAGACTGATATGATCAATGTGTATTTATTCATGTAGTTGGTTTTCTGGCAGGCAAAAATAAACCTGTACAGAAATGCAACTGTATCCATCAATAAAAGTAGAGATTGCAATTTCATGTAAGAAATGAAAAAACTAATCACACACAAACACACACACTTACACACACACACTTCCATTTGCACTTGGAAGCTACTAGAATGGATACTCTAGAGAGATTTCATAGACTTGAAAAAAGATTAATAGCAATGTATTCTGCTTTCCCTTCTTTTTCTCTCTAGCTCTCTATTTTGCCGTATTCATATTGTCTTATGTTTTCTCTAACTTAAGGCCATCATTTTATCTAATTTTTACAAATCTGAGGAAGTTGTATATAACATCATATACATTGAATAAAAACTATTTTATATAAAAGTATTTTTTTCACCTATTTCGACATCGCTATTACTGTAACAACTCAGAATTGAGAAAATTGATTAAAGATTTTCAGAAAACAGCGGAGAAGGTATTTTATTGGATATGGCTGAAGAGGGATGATACGAACTGGAAGAAGAGGTGAATTTTGGATGGTGAAAGAAGGGAGTTGAAGGAGATAGTATGACGCCATATGCAGGGGACTTTATGACGTCATAATGCAATCAAAATCAGTTGTTGATGTTGATGATGGCTGAAAAATGTATGTGGCTTGATAGCATTTATGGACAGATGACACCAGTTCTACATAACCACTTCTTGACAGATGAGACTCCACCACTTCAGAAACGCAGATGAGGAATAGGGGCCGAAACTGCGAAGTGGTTCCTCCTGATAATGGTGTAGTGCTGGATCCCGTAGTGGAGCTGTCAGCTGTGAAGCACAAAAAGATTGTGTCATTCAAATCCTTTTTATCATACTGTCAGATATTCCTCACAGTATATATAAAGGGTGTGTGAAAAGTAACTCCTTATTATTAAATACTTATAATTTATTACTGAAATATAATTCTTACAAGAAATGTATATAATATGAAAATGTATAGCATGAGGTTTTATTTAGAATTGAACATTGAACTTCTCAAATCGCTGGGGAACCACATCAACTGATTTTTCAAGTAACTTACATTATATACTAATCAAGGAAAAACACTCGGTGAAAAGGGTTAATGAGATAGATAGATTGATAGTTAAAAACAGCAATTCTTCCCGCTTTGTCAGAAACTTGCTCATAAAATGTGAGAACTTGCTGTTTTCTGGGTCAGGTGTTGTTGTGAGTGGGTGGTATGTTGAGATGTCCAATCCTCTCATAGTATTCATTGCAATTCAACTAGTAAAAAAGGGAGAAAAAAGTTATTTAATTTTAATCAAACGGGTTACAACATTATCTTGAACTTTATTCAAATTTTTAATTGACTTGAACTATATTCAGATTTTTTTATTGTTCGGACTTTATTAAAAATTAACTTGAACTTTATTCGAGTTTTTAAGTTTATTTGAACTTTATTTAAATTTAATTTAAATAAAGTTCAAATAAACAAATTTGAACTTTACTCACATTTTTAAATTAGTTTGAACTTTATTCAGATCTTTAAATTGACTTTATTCATGATTTGAACTTCATTCAGATTTTTAAATTAACTTTATTAAAATTTTTCAATTGACTTGAAATTTATTTAGATTTTTAAATTGACTTGAAATTTATTCAGATTTTTAAATTGACTTGAACTTTATTCATAATTTTAAATTGACTTGCATTTTATTCCGATTTTGATATTGACTTGAAATTTATTTAGATTTTTAAATTGACTTGAACTTTATTTTTAAAAATGTACGTCGACAGATAACGATTAGAATAAATGATTTAATAATTACACTAAGTTACTTTTAGAGCCAAAAAGTATATAACCGATATTGTAAATATTACATTAGAATTATTGTCATTCCTAATATTATTATCTAGCCAATAAATTGAAATTATTATCTAGCCACTAAACTTACATTACCTAAATATTCTTTGACTAAAACTCCCCTTAACTATATATATCGCTTTTTCCGAACATAGTTCCCTTTTTAGTGTAAATTCATTACACTGACACTCCTAACAGATTTTCCCCCTTCTTTTCAATTTTTAAAATATATATATATATATATATATATATATATATATATATATATATATATATATATATATATATATATATGGGTGTATGTGTGTGTGTAGATATATACATGTATATAAATGTATATGGACAATTTAAAAGGAAAAACAAATTATTTATATATTCATCATTATATATAAATAATTTTGTTTTTTCCTTTTTTATCACGTTAGAATATGATTTCCATAATTTTCATATATATATATATATATATATATATATATATGAAAGAGTGAGAGAGCGAGAGAAAGAGATAATTGATTAATTCATTAATAGGATTTTGTTAATGTATGTTTTTTCTTCTTCTAGGCCATGGAAGCTGGTCTCCATGGGGATTTTGGGGTGTCTGTTCATTAACTTGTGGAGAAGGTCAACGGAAACGGTTTAGAACTTGTACGAGCCCATCGCCTGCAAATGGAGGTCGAGCTTGTTCGGGCTCTGCAGAAATTATGGAACCATGTAATTCTCAAGATTGCCCTAGTAAGTTAATTTCCATTTCCTCACAATGTTATGTAACAAACAAAAATGGCTATCCATTTTCTTGAAAAACCAAGTAGCTCTAAAGTACATCCGGTGTGTGTAGGGGGGGGGGTCTGATTTGTGAGCTTCGGGGAGTGTTGAGTTACATCTGAGTTGTCATTATCCCTAGGTCCAATCTCACCTGGAGAACCAGTCACGGTCTCAATCTATAAATATTGAAAGAAATTAATAACTTGGAACCTAAAAGTTTTACCAAAATTACTGAATTCGGTATTAAATGATCAAAAAAGGGTGACAAACGTTAAAACAAAACCAACATAATGACTAAATATTGAAAATATATCCAACTTTATTGTAAAAACTAATATTAACATTTTTTACTTGTGCACCTTTATATGCGGATACATTATAATTTTTTTTATATAAATTATTAATAATAAAAATAAAATAAATGGTTCTTTTATAGATCAGTGACTTCTCCAAGAAATACTGTTTATCTCTGGTTTATCAGCACAAATGAACCACAATACTTGACTTTGGCTAATAAAATTTAATTCTAGCCAGAAATTAATTTCGAATGAACATTTTAACTGCTTCAAAATAACATTGGAATATCGCATGAGCAGACGTAAACAGTATGGCAGACATTTCTGTTTTCATAATCTATATTATTATCTAATATATAAAGTAGAGACGTTTTTTCCCCTGTACCTTCTCGGAGAATAGGAAAATAACCACATGGATCACAGGCTACTAAACTCACCTCTATATCACACTTATTCACTCGAGCGTGTTTTAGTAAATTTCTTATTACTTTTTCCTACCTAACACTAAATATTACATTTGGCCCGCCATCTCCGACACACCAACTCCATATAGGTGGTAGCAAAAACTTTTCTCCCTAACAATTATGTACTGTCACTCTACTCATCGACACCAGGAACTAATAAGCACAGTTTAATTTTCACAAAACACCCAGTTCTTATTTATTATTTGCCTGGTATTAATTTACTACATAATATAAAGCAATATGCAAAGACTTAATGACCGCTTCCGTTCAATCCGATGATTTTCCGCGAATATCAGATTACGTTATTTCACATTCTACCTATGACTTCTACATTTATATTCATTCCGGAATTAAGCGAATGAAATTAACGAACACAGTTCCTGCAACATTTATTGATTCAACATGGCAGCTAAAATTTCTTGATCGAATCGACTTCCTATTTAATTCAATAAGCACCAAGATACTGGTAAACCCCGATACATTTACATTTTCAAAATCATACACCTTAAACACGCATATTATAGAAAACTTGCCCATGACCTAAACCGTGTCAGTGTTGAACTTAATATTTGGTCATCAGAAGCTAAATGTTAACATAACACACATGCCAATAAACAAGCTTAGATTAATTGGCCTATTTTCATGTGTATTTATAACTAGAACCTGTAGTGCAGTCGTTAAGAAGGCAGGTTTCATGATCGCCAGTTTTAGCGTTCGATCCCATCCTACTCTACCACTTTTTTCTTTTTTTTTTAATTTAAAACATTCGCCAACACGGTAGAGGGGGGGGGGGAGAAAAACAATAGGCCGTTTCTTTTTTTATTCGACGTCATGCAATAGGTAGTACTTTCTCTCGTGCAACGCCGGGCGACGGGTTCCACTAGTATATAATAAAGTTGTAATTCCTATTTTTTTTTTTGTTTTGTTTTTCACAAATAACTTCTAAGGTTTGTGAGATAAATCCCAATAACTACATTTATTCTGAAACTACATTACACAGAGTACTTGGATAAATATGTTTCATTTTGAACGATTCCACGGGTGACATGGGGTGTACCATAATACCGCATCCACTCTATGGCCTAAGCAACTTAAAATATCTACAGGTGAAGATCATACAAAATCCAATTTTTTTTTTTAATGATGAAATATGATTTTAGATTTTGACTGATTTCAAATTGCTTTCTTTCCAGTGGACGGTAAATGGTCGGAATGGGCAGAGTGGTCATTGTGTGCCAAGACTTGTGGTGGAGGGACACGAGAAAGAAAAAGAGATTGTCAGCAACCAAAATTTGGTGGCCTCTCTTGCCGAGGAAATAAAAGACAAACACAGAAATGCAACATGAAAAGTTGTTTAAGTAAATATTTTTTGTCTTTTAAGTGGTGACTCATTAGTAAAAAAAAAAAAGATGAAAATCAATCACTGAACCAAATGACAACTTTTCATAACTGAATTTCAAATTAAAATGAATGAATGTCAAATAAAAATATTAGTACTAAAAAAATTAGCAAAACAATTGAATTTCAAAATATATCAATAGAATTTCAATTTAAAAGTAAATTTCCTGCTAAAACTAAAGAATTTTAAATTAAAATGAATTAATTTCGAATTAAAACAACATAATTTCAAATTAAAATAGTTAAAATTCAAATTAAAACAAAATAATGTCAAATTAAAACGAATTATAATAAATTGACTTACAATTAAACCAATTTAATTTCAAATTTAAACAAAATAATTTCAAATAAATACAAAAGAACTTCAAATTGAAACAACAAAATTTCAAATTAAAATGAAAGAATTTTAAATAAAATAACTGAATTAAAAATTGCAATAATTATTTTCAAAATAAAACAATTCAATTTCAAATTAAGACAACAGAATGGCAAATAAAAATAAATACATTACAAAATTTCACAAAATAATTTCCAGATAAAATAATTGAATTTCAAAATAACACAAATGCATTTCAAATTAAAACAACTGATTCCATATTTAAATAACTGAATTTCAGATTAAAACAAATGAATCTCAAATTAAAAAATGATATTTAATAAAGATATGTTTAAATAAAAGCTAAATATTTAAATACGATTTTTAATCTCGGAATTTTATTTATATTTTACAAATAACTGAATTTTTGTTTATGTATTTAAGATCAATTTTGCAGATAAAAATAAACTCATCTTATGGCCTTCTACAGATTTGAAGGAATAACTATTTTAATTTGCTGAAAAGGAATTTATTTAAATTTCTTTAAATTATTACATAATAAATAAAAAATAAAGAAATATATATACAATTGCTTGTCATAATTTCTTAATATATTTAGTACTCAAGGGGGTGAGACTCAATACCTTGAACATAATTCGTATGTGACTTGTACGATTAAAATACTATAAAACGCTTCTCTTTATTTACAAATCAAACACACCCTACAAAAAAGTGACTTGTTTATATGATATGATAAAAAATGAACTAGTGAAACCAAATCGAATGTTCCCCCTGAAAATATTGTATTTGAGAAAGAAATAAGTAACTGAAGTTGAATGTTGAATAATACGATTTTCATTGCTTTTTATTACTTCTGCCAAACTATTTAAAATAATAGAAACAAAACCGGAAGTGACTAATCGGTAAGCAAAAAAAGATAAAATTTAATTTAAATGCCATTTCGTTTTTAGTGACCAGGTTGGAAATGAAACAGATTTCATATTAACAAAGTCAGATCGTCCAACCGTGTTGTTTATTTATTTTTAAGAAGGTGTACTTACCTGACATTGTTCGGGATTCTTTCAAAGTTCATTCTTGTTTCGTTTTATTTTTCATTAACTTCATATTTCTTTTTTTTTCTTCTCATTCCTTTCGATTAAGATGGATTTCGTCGTCTTTTTTGTTGTTTTAAGTATTTTCGGTTGCAATGATATTCACGATATTTTCGGTTACAATGATATTCACAATATTTTCGGTTACAATAATATTCACAATATTTTCGGTTACAATAATATTCACAATATTTTCGGTTACAATGATATTCACAATATTTTCGGTTGCAATGATATTCACGATATTTTCGGTTACAATGATATTCACAATATTTTCGGTTACAATAATATTCACAATATTTTCGGTTACAATGATATTCACAATATTTTCGGTTACAATGATATTCACAATATTTTCGGTTACAATGATATTCACAATATTTTCGGTTAATCTGAGTTTCCATTAATGCATTCATCACAAACAACTTAGTTTTACTTAAAAACTGAATGAATTTTTTAGGATACACGTGAAACACTGAAATTTAAATAACTACAAAAATAGATTTGTTAAAGACCCGTAGGCAAGTTTACACTGACTGTAATCAGATACTGCCAGGTAATGCCGAGTCGGGTCAGCTAGTAGAAATAAAACTCATTTTACAAAGAGAATGTTGATACCTTTTCCAATAGTACTAGTGTATAAGTGAACAATTCTATTGTTCATATCTGCACCCAATATAAAGGATGTTAATACAAAAACTATATGTATATCATATAAATGTCTCGATATTAATTAAATGCACATGGTCACAAAATACTAAAAATATGTGACAAACAAACGGGTGCAAAAACACAAAAGAAAAACATTTGATTACTTGTGTCATCGTGTAGATAGCAGATCGAAACAAGCAAGCTGACCTTCTGGAAGAGCCTTTTTAGGGTAACGATCAACTGTGATAAGGAGACATATTTATAGAGGCCATCCTAAGTGAGGAGTTGTGCAGCAAGATGTTCGTCACATTACATTTACATTTCTGCATGTTGGTACAGTCGAGGAAACAGGGAGCAGGTGTGACAGAGTAATCAGGACCGACGGGGATCGGGTACCCTAGTGGTGCACTAGTATGCATCTTAGTGATGATGCTGGACCCTACGTAAAAACGAAGTGGAGATATAAGACTTTTACATATATTCAACACGAATCGACTATCCAAACATCGGCCAGAGCCGGCGACGATATGTCTGGGTTGTCTAAGAAAAGTCATGTAAAATTGTCAATTGCATTTAAATCTTACACAAAGCCGAGTTTAAACAGATGGACAAAGTTTGGGCAAAATCTTTTACCACCAACGAAAAACATATGGTCAGGTGTGTCAGTACTATACTAGCCGAGCGGGCTAAGCTGATGGTCAGAGATAGCCATCTATGCTGTCGTCATTAATTAGGGCAGAGGTCTGCTCCACAGCGGGAGAGAGCGAGTAATTGTTTTTTATAATGGCGATAAAATCTAAAAAAAGACATCCCATTTAACTGTATCGTTTAGAGAGGCGCGCCCCTCCCAATCCACTGAGAGAGAAAGAAGGATATAGAGAAATAGGTTGGAAAAAGAAACGGTGTGATCATACACCCTTTCGGTAAGAGAAAGGACTTTGAGTTAGAACGAGAAGACACATCACACTTGGGCGGCGGAGATGCCAGTCGCAAAATCGGCCCGTGTGCCGTGCGACTATGAACAAAGAGCGTGTTGGCTGAAGTATTCTCCCCATCGTTTTAATTAGAGAAGTTAGTTCAACTGTGACTAAATACGATCATAATGGATACACACACACACACCGAGAGACGACGAGACAGCTTAGCGCCAAAGACATTACGAAAAAATAGACTTTACTTCAAAGTTAAAATAATTCTTTTATCTTCATTAATAATTACTATTTCATACAAAAAGATCTCGCCGATGTTGTTGCATCATTTCTGTTATTGATTTGTTCTGTTTGAATAACCTTCGCCTTCACAGAATCAACGAAGCTATCATCATCATCATCATCCCGACCTGGAGGAATTTCGATCGACATATTTTTTATTGCCACTACGACGATCGGCTGAAGAGTGTTCACGGTCTGGCAAGATCTCTGTGTAGAGAACCAGAGGCGTGAGCACAGAGATAGAGACACGGGTGGAGTACCATGTTATAAGTGGTTCCATGACACGGAACAGAGTGGGGTATCTGTTATACTTGGCACCGCGACCAGGATATCAAACACCTGTGCGTGAGTGGCCGACAAGATACCCACGGGGCGAGAGAGTGTAGGGTCCGGTTTACACGGGGAGGGAATTCTAAAGATAAGTGGTATGAGAGACAAATCATGTGATCGACACGTCTTCTAGTGGCAAAACCAATTATCTATAAAAAAGTGACAATTCTGCCCCACAACTACGTTTACTTTACTTAAAAGAAAAATATAAACACAGGTGCCACCACCACCCAAAAGACTATGAATGCCCAGTAGAAGAATACTTTGGAACTCATTTTCATCGCTTGTTTAAAAATAAAAGTAAATTATTTTTAACCTGAAATGAAAGAATATTCGTTCTTTCATCGTGGCCTTTGAAGGATTGGCTCTTTTAATTTTATATAGTGTTGAAAGAAGTTTATTTACATTTCTTTAAATTATTACATTACTTAGAAATCTGAAAATAAAGAAAGATATACAATTGTCATAATTTCGTAAATATTTAGCAAATAAAACGAAGCAATGATTAATACTTGATTTTTTTTACAAATAAAATGTATTCGCTTGTACAAATGTGTTTGAAAGGCAGGATTTTTTTTTATTTTCCAAGCATTAAAAGTTATTATTTCTAATGTTCGTATTTTGCTCTAGTGTATTTTAATGTAATGTAGCTTGTTCAAGGCCTGTTTAGTAGGGTATATTAGACAAATAACTTGTATGCGTTTGTACGTGTGTGAGTGAAAAGCCATATTTTTGTTGTTTTAAAAGAATTATTAGTTGCTTTTTAAGTAATCATATTTTGCGCTGGTCTCATTTAATGTAATGAAGGTTGTTTGAAGCGCTGTTTACTATTTAATTTTGTCTTTGCAAATAAAACGAAACGCTGTTTAGTATTATATTTTTCAAATAATGTTTCTAAGTTTGCATGCATGTGATTGATAAGCAGTTTTTTTTTTGGGGGGGGGGATTCAAATAGTCGTATTTCCCCTAATGTGTTCTAATGTACTGAAGTTTGTTTGAAATGCTGTTTATTTTTTATTTGCTCAAATCACTTGTTGTAAGTGTGATTAAAAGGAGATTTTTTATTGTTGTTTGCCAAGAAGTATTAGTTGTTTTTTAAGTATTCGTATTTTGCCTTAGTGTTAAATGAAATTTGTTTGAAACGTTGTTTACAATTTAACATTTTCAAATAACGTGAATTAGTATGTATGCGTGGTATTGGAAATTTTAAAAAGACCTTTGAACTTCAAGCAGTCACAAATTAAATAACAAAACGAGAAAATTGAGAATAAGTTATCATGTATATAGTAAGTGTTTGAGAGTAATTCTTAAAACGTAGTCGTAAGTAAAATAAAATAACTGAAAAATACGTACCTAGCGAATGTAGACGCCATTTTGAACTTGCCATTTGTAAAAAATGAAGCGTTTTAATTGGATAAGCATCCATGTTGATTCCGCAGTGAAAGTAAACGGGTAATCTTGCATAGTTTATGCTACTGAATGAATTATTTCACTGGATAGAATATGTAATCTAGGAAATCGATTGGAATTTCTTTTTATCTAAAGAATACAAACTGAAAATGTGTGTAAATAAATGGCTAGTTGGCATCAAATATCAATTTGTCAAATGCATTGCTATTTAGGTCAAATTTTAAAAATTCGACTGACTTAATTTTATATAAAAAATGTTATTAAAAATTTAGTGTTTAAACTAATGAGTGCACATTTTTTCGTTTTTACAGAATTTGTGGTGAGAGCAATGGGCAATTTAATTGGTTATGTTAACAACCAAGACATTCCAAAAGCCCTATTGCTTGCTGAGGTTACTTCAGGTTTACAGAAGACATCAGTCACTGGATTTGTCAAGAATATTCCAAAGAAAATTGGTAAGTTCTTCAATTATTAATCATATATGGTTAATAACTCGTGCGAGCCAAAAAGGGTGGCTTTTAGTTTAACTCATTTTAGAGGACTGTTAGGGTTTTATTATATTTAGTAGTTTTATAATTTTTACTCTCATGTTGTCATGGGTGCTTCATCACACAAGTCATCGTCACTGATAATAACCGGTGGTGTTCCCTGGATTCTGAGTGACAACAAGTCTCCCCAGATTTCCAGTACTCTCCACCTCTTTCGATAACCATTGCAAATGACTTTGTGGTATTGCATCAGCAGCTTACTATTGATTTCTCGCTAGTAACGACCATTGGTCTCCTCTGGGATTTGGGTGACAAAAAGCCTCCCCAAGGTCCTAGTACTCTCTGCACTTTTCCAGTGGAGGTCTGGTTCGTGCTCTTTCTCCTCAGCCTTCCCATCCTTCTTGACCCGTCACAACTATTTTGTGTGGTGTCAACCAAGGCTGGTGCCATCACTTTTTTGGGGGAGGGGGAGTTTATGAAATTTATTGTCGTTTCTGTTTCTTAGGTGCATGTGGTGGTTGTTAGATCCCTTTGATTCCAATTTCTCCCAGCCTTTTTTCTAAGGTTTTTGGGGACTAGTGCTCATATGGTTATTGGTATTATATTGACTTGCTTCATGCTCCAGAGAATCTTGCTTAATTAACTTGGGAGAAAATTTAATGCAAATCTGAAATATTTGAATTTTCAGTAATTGAAATTTGTTAAAATTTCACAACAATTGTATGTATCCGAATTTTCAAAGGACTTCTACTCCCTTTTTGCACCCTTTGCATAAAACTAAATTAAACTAAATATAGCCCACATTCCCTCTTTTACGCATAGCAACTGTGTTCCTGAATTCATAATGATTGGTTAATTAGTTTAGGAGTGGATCTTTAGTTGAGGGAGCCAATTTAGTTTGAGGTTTAAATCGAGAAGAAAATCAGAATGACAACTTACTTGGAAGATATAATTCGTCTGGCCATGTCTGACTGAAATAGAATAAACAAAACGGGATCACCATTCCTGACGAAATAAACAATGGCTTCACAACTAAAGAGGTGTGTAGATTTATTTACTGGAAACACAGGAACAGAATGAAGGTTGTACAATGGGTTAATGTAGACAAAGACGAAATAATAGTTCGTCGACTCGCCTACCGCACGCCTGGTAGAGAGTGCAGGAATATACGTCTTGTCTGTTTGAAAGTAAGGCTGGAACTGGAGATCTCCGTTCATCATATGGTTTGTGTTCGCGCCAAAACACGATTCATCGCGTATGAATCTTGTGTTTTTTCTCTTTTGTTTGATCCCAGACCAACGAAGATAGACTTAAGGAGGCAAAAAAGGTATCAGTTTATTTTCCTAACACTGAGTTTACATGATTATTTCACCCTACCCTACCGTATGAGTAGCTGTTATTCAACAGATGCCGAAATCACCATTTTGTATTTTGTGTAAATTTTAATAATTTATTATTATTTTATAATAATTCTTTTTTTCATTTAATATTTGGAAATTTATTTTTTCAGCTCCTTATATGCGAAATTTGATATCCATCCTTAGTCCTGTTTATTGGACGACAGCCAAAGAGAAACATGGTGCTTATAATGGCTTCTCCCTCACCAAAGGAAAGTTCACAAGACACGTCCAGGTAGAATTCCTTACAGGTAAGTAGTAAAAAAAATCCTTCAAATGCATGTGATTCTTTTTCTATGTGTGTCTTGAAGCATGTGATCATGCAACAGTTTCCTAATTCCGTTTCTCTGTTCCCACATATGTCAAATTTGACTTATTGATTTCCCCAACAACTAACTCCCTCTGGCTATGTCCTTGGATAGACTCAAGGCCACCCAATATGCAACACCTATACAACACTGCTTATAATCTAAGAATAATCTTTGATTGATCTCAATTTATATTTGTTTAGGTTTTGTCTCCAATGTATATGGCCAAAACTATTTTCACAGTTCTTTTTACTTATTCGCATATGTCTATAAAGTTAGAACCAAAAGTCAACAAGTGTGTGATTGGGTTAATGGATACCATTGAGAACTATGGAATCAGCAATGCCAAGTTCAGATGCTGCCATGATGATGATGATCATCATCATCATCAGCATCATCGGTTTAACATCTGTTTTACATGCTAGCATTCATTGGACGGCTTTTAGAAATTGGCTTCATGCCTTGTCTGGAGCGATTTCCATAAAAAAAATGTTTAAATAGTGACTTGGATTCAACTAATCTGAGTTTCAGGTGGATGAGATGGAACTTATCGAGGCAAATATCCGATATCCAGATAGAAGACGTTCTACTGTCACTCTTGCGGGAGAGATCGGGAAACATGTCCACTGCCCAGTTCCCGAAAAAGAAACATTTACTCTCCATGTTTTAGAAAATAGATTTGAATTTTATCTACTTATGATATTTTCTTAATTAAATATAACAAAATAATACTTTCCCATTCTGTAGTGTGTTGTAATCAAGAACTGCTTCTGTTTATTTAACATTTAATAAAACTGCAACAATTTCTCTTTTGCAAACAATTTGTTTCATTGCTAATTACATGCATACATCGTTAGTGCGAGTCAGCTAAACGATACCATATGTTTAGGATTTTGGTCTAATGCATAAACTTGAACTTCTCTCTGGACTCGTCTTCCCACGGTCGGCTTGTTTGTTGCTCTGTTTGTGTTTATAAAACAAACGCCCACGTCAGATATACGTCATTGTTTCTTTGTCTTCAATTTCGATACAATATTTGCAATTTAACTTATTTGACCTGCTGTGATTACCATTTTATCATTGTCCAAAATTATGTTTTACAAAATTTCCCGCATCAACTGCGTTTTAAACTTTTTCTTTTGACTTTATTATATTATTTTTTTTAAAAACATGGTTTCAAGCCTAGACGATTTCATCCATGTTTTTTATCCTAAACAGTCGCTCCGCTGTCTTATCTTTTTTACAATCCTAGAAACGTGTTAATAAACAACAAGCCAAGACAAAAGCTACATTGAGAAATAACAAACAAAACTAATGTCTGATCGTGATGGTGTGAGAATTATAAAATTCAAACGATGCAAGGTGATAACCCCGATTCATACTATCGTTTGTTTGTTGAAAGGTAGCTTTTCTTTTCCGGGTTTTTTTTTTTTTTGTTGTTGTGGATCTTAAGAATACGGAAAAAATAATAAACAAACACAAAGGCTATCATTCGCTGTAAATCAAGAATGGCTTCTGATTATTTAATATGTGATAAAATTGCAACAATTTCTCTTTTGATGACAATCTATTCTGTGGATAATTTTGTGAATATGTCCTTAGTATGAGTCAGCAAAACGCTTGTTGTTTTGGTTCTCGTCCTAATGCGCTTCTGTTTTGGTCTTGGCTTTCTTCTCCCTGGGGGCTCTCTATTCCTCCGTTCCCTGTCCGTGTTTTAAAAACAAACGTCTGCATCAGACTTACATCATTGTTTCTTTGTTTCCATTTCTGATATAATCTTTTTTTTCCTTATATAATTTTGCTTATTAAATTTTTGATAAATTACTTGATCCACTTAGCATAGCTATCTGATTAGTACATTTCCATTTAATATTGTCCGTTGACTGACGTCATATAAAAAATTCCAATGGAAGAATTGTTTTTAAATGGTTTTCAGTCTTCATCCATGTTCATCCGTTCTCTCAATTTAGCTTGTTACATCTCCCGTATGTATCAACATATGCGAATTACTTTTTCCGTCCGCCCATCTGTACGCATCCTTCTCACTATATGTTTCATCCTTCCCTTAATCTCCTCCTCCCTGTATCCATACACAGATGGGCGGGTGCTGCATGAAACCGAGCTTGACAATGTTTTGTTTACGTACATACAAAGATGTAAGGTAGGTAAGTATTAATATACAGATGATAGCAGTAATGCATATTAATATATCGATCATTATAATCGAACAATGATAAATTATTTGTTTGGTCAGAATAATTCAGATTGTTGATGTTTGCTCCTTTACTTCAGGTGAAATTCTGAAAATGATGCATTACGCAAAAGGTGTGGATGATGACGGAAACCTCCAGCTTGACATTGTCCTCCGTGGAAATGTCCCAGAATTCCCCAATACCGGAAGGGTTATAATGGAACCTTACAAAGAAAACTATATTCAGACTGGACCAGGTAATCAAAATTTGTAAAGAAATGGTTGATATTTATCACGAATTCTCAAATACAATACCTTTTTTATAAGTATGTAATAAGTAACAAATCGTAAATTGTATTCGATTGGGTAAGGATTGAAATTGAAACCTCGAAATTTGAAAGGAATGTGAACACATTTAAACTGTCGAATAGAAAGTCATTTCTGGTTTTAAAATTCTTAAAACAAGATTAATTTAAGAATTAATTCAATGATCAAATGATACTGTAATAATTAAATTCAAATTTCAAAATTCTGTTTAAAGAAAAATAGATAAATTGATTTTAAAAACCGATATAGTTTTAAAAAAGGTGAAACAAAAATGAAAATGAGAAGATTCCCGAGCAACGCCAAGTTGAGACAGCTAGTACATCTATAAAAAAATAAAAAGTTGAAATATTAATATAATTAGTAGAAAGAAATATTTATAATATATACAAATATTTTAATGTATAACACTGCTTTCTGATGGAAACGCTTATGTAATAGAATTATTAAACATTTTTATAATTTTTGTAAAGAAAAATAAAGGGAACTCCTCTTCAACAACACTGCAATAACACTGCGACAAACACTGCCAAATCTCAAACTCCAACGCTCTCTCTGGGCTGTCCAAAATTCTACTGCCTCTCTACCACCAATCCACCCTTCTTAAAAGTAGTTGGTATCCACATATGCAAATTAATTTCACCTATATAAAATCTGCAACTATAAACACATATACACATATAGACTATTTTGCTTTATGTATATAGAGATTATTTACTCACCGAGTTCTTTCAATTCAACATACAGATTCTGAAATTATGGATTTTATCAGACTTTGACATTATTCTTTAATTTTCATTAAATCTTCTGAAGATAATTCGAAACAGAATTGAGTTAGATCAGCAAATACTTGACTAAAGGAGAAATACTGAATTTTAAACAAAACTAAAATTGTCTTGAAATTAAAAGCGATTATTTTTTCATCATTTCAGGTTCCTTGTATGCATTTTCATCACGGAGATTCTCAATGAACGGAAGATTTGTGCCTTATGCTTGGAACCATACAATCACTTATGATAGTAAATTGGGTAAAATGCCTTATTTGGTTGAAACCCTCCAGACCTATGGAATAAAATCCAAGATTATTGAACGTGGACGAACAGTAAAGTACCAACTCCATGCCAAGATAAGACCAGGTTCGTAAACTTATGAGCAAATTTCTAACAGAAAATAATCAAACAGTTTTTTGTTATCTGTCTTTTGCTGTCTGTCTAAAATCTAAACAAAATTTTTAGGAAACATCTATTCAATCTTTCTAAGTAATGTATCACCACTTATCTAGGCCAAAAGCCTCTCGAAGATAAGGGTTAATGGGATGGAAAAATTGTCAGTTGATAGATGAAAAACCTTATGAGATGATTGAGAAAAATTGCTGGGATAGACCAAGTTCGAATACTGGTAGAAACGGTTTATAACAGGAATCTGTTGACATTGAATTTGGAGCCGACCATGTTGTAATCTGCAAGGAAGCAGACCCATGGTAAAATGTTCCACAGACAGTAAAAATGCCATTTTAAACTTAAGCATGACAGACAGATTGGCATACCGACAGAGCTGCTTATAAAGATGCGTAGATGCATCTAAAAATTAAAAAGCATTCATTGATTTCAAATGTAAGCATGAAAGACCAACAGAAACCGACCGACCACCAGAGCCTCTTATAGCGATGTCTGGACACATTTAAGAAGTTGCTTTGTAGAGGGAAAGACAATATCAAAAGAAAGAATGATAAAGTCTATCCATACAAAATAATTCATTTTATTGACAACTTGTTAAGACAACGAAAGATGAAGAGTTCGTGAAGAATGACATCTCAAAGGGTCCAAGAACGTTCTGCTGAAAGAAAAGTGTTTGTCTGTAAGGAGAAAGAGAGTACATATCTTTCTTTCAGTTGGCGCTGCGCACGTTTACATGTGTGTAAATTGGACAGGCATCAAAATGTGTGTGTGTATATTAGCGTTCCTGTTTTGCCAGTGAGAGAGTATGTATGAACTTGTGTGTATGTGTTCGTTTAGCAGGGTTTATATGCTCTCGCTCTGGTTAGCAGTTCGAGAAAGTCTCTTGTTATCTGTGTGCTGCTTGTGAAGGGGCCCTTCACCCCAAATGGCCGAAGCAGAATTATGTTGTATGCACGTCTGTTGTGTCTGAAGAAAAGAGGAAAAAGAGAAAAAAAGCTGTGTGTTTGGGTGCTTTAGTATGCACGAGATTTTGACACCGAATATTTCTTGCACTGTGATTGGTCGAAAGAAACTACTGATTTGGGCTTTTACCCAATCAAGACTCAATATGTAAAAACAACATTCACTGCCGCTGCTACTATAAACAACTTACTTTCGCTTCCCTCTTACTGATTTCATTCAGTCGATTTATCAGTGAAAATGCTATTTAAAACTTAAATACCAATTTGCATGCTCGGATCTTGATATGGATGAGGCAAACATAGGTCTTAGCATGCAAGTTCTTAAAAATAGCCAGTAACAAATCTTGTTTCTCTCTCTCTCTCTCTCTCTCTCTCTCTCTCTCTCTCTCTCTCTCTGCCCAAATAATGTATCCGAAATCAGTAAAGAACAACATATTTGAGTATAAACGTCTTTGAGTTAATTATTGATAATTAACAAAGAACCAAGAAGACATTGTTCTCTAAAGAATCTTTACAAATGGCCAGCCTAACAGAACTGAACCTAAGACGCCCACGTAAGTCTTTCAGAGTGCCCGACGAGCGGGGCCTCATATAGTGATGTGTGGACGCATTTAAAAATATCTATTTGAATGATAATAAATCTTTTGATGATTATATAAGTTATGAAGAAGGCCGTAGAATGAATCGGCTAAAATACTTTGGTATCTACAAAACCAACACAAAAATTGCTTCATTTGTTTTAATAACTCTTTGAATATATGGCAAATAAAACAGGCCACGATTAGTACGTGTGTGCTGCCACAATTACCAGAGCTTGGTGGAGAAACCCATGCCAGGACACGATCAATGCCTTTCCATTGTCGATAAGAATAACAGAGCCCAATATAAACACAAGCATGTTGCATCTAGCAGTTCGTTTTTAACCCAACCACCACCACCTGCCCGTTGTCATGTGAAAAAAGATATTTACAAAAGCTGGTTATTGTTATCAAATGATCTGGGGTTTATTTCCGGGTTGGTCACCATTTGATTTGCGATGACTGGTAATTCATTACAATGCGAATCCACTACACATAAGTTCCTCTAGAGCATTGCACAGTATTAGTTTCACCCATCCACTCGTCCCCCATGGGGGGGGGGGAGAAAACTCATTGCTTCCTTTGCAAACCAAAACCAAAGAGACTGTCTCGTCTTTCTCTTTCTTCCACGTATCCTATCTATCGATTTCCTGTTGATTACGTTACGTCCTTGCCACCTAAACGCATTTTGCAACCTTACTTTCAAAGAGGAAACCTACTTATCCCTAGTTCAATCTTGCTACAAAGATATCGTAGTCTATCTGAAGAAGGGCATAGAATTAATCAGCTGAAACATTGTCAAATAATTATTTCTTATAAAAATTGAGAAACTATTTTCAAGAATCTTCAAAAATATTTTGTTTTAGTGCAATATGAATTATGGATTGAAGATGAATCAATTTTATTTTCAGGTCATCCAAGTCATAAGTGTCCAAGAGGATTTTTCTTGGAACAAGAAGGACCATATTGTAAAGGTCAGTATTAATATATATCCAATTGAAAAGGAAGAATCTATTAAGCATTTATATATATATATATATATATATATATATATATATATATATATATATATATATATATATATATATATATAATCATAATAAATAATATGTCGCCTACATTAACAATTTACTGCAGTTTCATGTGTTATCTAATATTCAAAATTGTTTTAATTCATTGCTGAAATTTTTACACAGATGAATATATACTGGTAACAAAAATGGAAACAAGGAGATAAACAAAAGTAGATTAACACATTCATGATTTGATTTAATATTTCACCCCAAAATGAGCTTCATCAAGAATACATGATGAATTAACAGAGTCAATATTTATTTTATTTACCTCCTCTCCAAGAGGTTAGACACAAGGTAAGTGTGGGTTTGATGAAAGTATTTCTGTGGAACGAGCTAGGTTCGAACACGGCGCATCCAGGTTTTCAGACCATTTAGCCACTGTCACACCCAAAGAGTCAATATTTATATATTAGTACCGTGATGTGAGTAAGAAATACAAAATGCAAGATAACAAGTTAGGAGAAAGTGTTGAAGTGGAAGAAGTGTGTGTATGTAGTGGGAAGGCAGTGGGTGTTTGTTCATGAAATTGTTGGTTAGTTGAATATTTAAATGCATACAATTGTGGAGTCCAAGGTAAAGTTCAAGACGAATCGCTGGGCAAGCAGTTCAGCTTTATCAGTTGCTGAGCAAGTGACATCATTGTGGCTGAATAGTGAGTGAATTATCGATTGCCCATTATTCACCACACTATTATCGATTTTCCAGAAATCGCGAGTTTCTAATTTCTGTGACTCAATGCATTTTCTGGTCATATCGGTAGACTTACTCTTGGCTGCGGCTATTACACTCTTACAATGATTTTTTGATGCTATAAATTGTTGTCTATATTTATTTGACTTATGGTGGGTGAACCGATGGAATGCTTGCTGCTTATGCGAAATAGTAGCTGCACAGGTTGAAGTGAACAACAATTGGGGAGAATGGGGCTTGCTATAGAATTTCTGCATGGGAACATGTGCTTCTATGCCTGCTTTGACCTATTCAGTTACTTCATTTGCGCACTGTTCAGCAGGGAGAGAAAAGGCTTTACTCTATGGTTCGTCTCCGATGTGATTTCTGATGGATTCCCAATCGGCTTGTTTGCAGTATCTCGTCATTTTTAGTAATGGCTTTTCGACTTGGGGTCGAAACTTTAGAGGGGTATCAACCTTTATCACTAGGCGATCAGCGTTTCAGAGTCGGCTATGAGCATCCGTCACACAAACATTGGGCAGTGTAGCAAAGAATAGGTTGAGAGGTGAGGCTTGCTGATCCTCACAATCTGGGAGGCGGGTCAAGAAAATGACAGTCTGTGAAATGGAATGTGCAATAGAGAAACTATGCATGCTGTTACCAGCTGTATCTGTATAGGTCGAGAAACCAAGCCAATTTCTGTGGTGGACATTAAAATCCCCAAATACATGTATTTGGGCACTCAGATTTAATATACTATCAGAGACATAGTCGCGCAAGGTACAGTCCTAGGTCGAAAGAGAAAGGTAGATGAAATATAAGTAACTAACGCTGTGTTGTAAGGTTAATCTAAAGAACATGTACGCCTAATCATCTGATTCTAGGCTATGTTCTCTCGGTTACAAACATAGACTCAGTCAGTGCATAATTTTTTCTGAGTCCCTACGGCAGAGTGGGAAGTATCTAGTCATGTCAAAGCGATTAGAAAAGATTGAGGAGTGTAGGTTAATTTTTCTTAGTGCTAGGATATCCAGAGAATTTACTAGGAGAAAGGATTCTACATCATCAAGATTTGTTCTAAGCCCTCAGATAGTATGAACGTGAGCCTTAACGAAGGAGGCGAATTGGTTGTTTTTTGGTGGGCGTCTTGTTAGAACTTATTATTTTTTGTTCAATTGATTAAATATGTATTCTAGGCAACACAGTGATTAACGTGGGCACATTATTATTTTTGGTGGGAACGGGGTGAACTTTACCATTTAGGGGGCTGCCACCAAAACCGTACCATACCCCCAAAGAAAGAAAAAAAAACATTAAAATTTAAAACTAATGCTGTATTTAGTGCTTATACCCGTACTGGGACGAGTATTCTATACATTTAGCCCTAGGGGGTGGAAGCCCTTTATAAAACTTCAGATACCTCTGATTTTTGTGAAATTTTATCAATAGGTATAACATATAAATTAATAAATATTCCCCAGATGTTTGTTTCTTTGGAGTATTTTAAAGGGGTTTTAGGGGGCATAATATGGGTACAACCTCCCATTTGAAAATTCAAATATATCAGATTTGCATTGAATTTGATCCATAGTCATGAGACACTATTGAAGCAAGATTCCCTGAATTCCAATTTCTTCTTAAGATCCCTAAAGTTTAAGTCTTGAATTTTCAACATTTTTTAAAATCAATATCATGTAATGGATTTTGATCAAAATTTGAATAAGAATTCCAGACATAAGGTTTAGTATCATTATATCTTGATTTTAATCTTTGTAAGAAGACATAAAAGCAGTGCAAAACTGTTCTGTTCGGGGGGGGGGGTCATTTATATATATATATATATATATATATAGATGGACGGCGGCACCGGGGGGGGAGGGGGGAGTGCTCAAGCCCCCCCACACACACGCACACTTTTTGACTTGCCCCTCCCCACACTTTACGGTCATCAATAATGAAGTTATATATGCATGTGTTTAACCGGGCCCCCCACTTTTTAGGAGAGCCCCCCCCCCACTTTTATAACTGTCCCGCCGGTCCTTATATATATATATATTTTTTTTTTTGGTACAGAAAAATTAGTACAACATTAGTACCGTCGGTTTCAAGCTCAGAAGGACTTAGCTATCCGGCTCTCTTCAGCTTATGTTGTCATCTGTTTCGGAAATGTGAAGTCATGTGTCACTCTCGTTTGGACGCGTTACTTGCTTAGAATGTTATGTATATTTAATTTAGTGTAAGGGAGGTTTAATAAGGTGTTTTAAAAAGGGGGGGGGGAGCAACAGTTGAGATTTAAAAATGGAAAAGATTTAAAAATATAAAAAAATAACAAAAATAAAAAATATTTTTAATATAAATTCCGTGAGTCAATGTTTATAAGTAGCGTATATTTGGCCGTTACTGTTTTGAGGGTTAATAATGTGTCTTTTAGAGAAAATAAGGAGAGAAAATGGGTTTAAGAAGTGTATATATATATATATATATATATATATATATAGTTTATTTTTCTAATTTCAAATGATTCCGTTTCTTTCTTTCACAGATGATGATGAGTGTAAGCAAGAAAACATCTGCTCTCATTTCTGCCACAATTCCCCTGGGAGCTATTCGTGTTCCTGTCCCCCTGGCTTCTTGCTACACTCGGATGGATCAACTTGTATTGGTAAATATTTTAAAGTTGAATTACTTTAACTAATATTTTAGTGTGGACTTGTCTGTTCAGTTTGTGAAGACGTTTCAATTGAATACCATAATTTAATAGGCACTAGCAAGCCTTAATCCAAACACAAACACACTACTACACTCCCCCCCCCCCCGCAGTCTTCCTCCCTCTTCTCTCTCTCCCTCTCTCTCGTACGCCCAACATCAAACGTATTGTCGAATTTTCAAAGTCAGACCCAAATAGCATTTAAGCTGACAAATCTAACTTTGCTTCTGACTAGACAATTTTCATTTGTTATTATTGTATTATGTTATTGGCAAAATAATAACATATTTTGCTACAATTTGTTTTTAAAATTACTTAGTCCGGCACTGACGACTGGTAATATGAAACATTTTTAAATAATGACCTAAAAATAAAAATAAGCAAGGGAGATAAGTCATATTTTTAATTGAAGAATATAATAGGAGTGGTCTACTTTGCAACTAGAATTTTTTCTGTATAAGTTTTAAAATGTTCAAACAAATAAAAATTGAAATAACTACACTGTATTTATCTAATATTTAAATGAATACATGTGAAAGTGGGGCTCATTTCTCACATGAACGGTAAAGTCAAAATATTCTATTCTCCATTAATTCAACTTGTTTAATAGACGCACCATCTTTTTTATATACCGTTTATATAGATGTGATATCAGATTCGAAAGGTTAATTAATTTGCATATTGGTTTTATAAAAGTTAATTTTATTAATAAACTATTATTTGGTGTTGTTTTTTAAGTCAATGATTTTTTAAATTTTAATATAACAAATGTTCTATTTCGCAATATTGTTTTATTTTCTGAACAAATATTTAGCATTTGTGTTCAAACGTTTTCTAACATCGTTCAAATGTTTCAAACATTGGTCGCTCTCAAGAAAAAACGACCTACTCAATTTTTATCAATTGCCAGTGCAAAGACAAATTTGTTTGTTCTCTCTTTTCTTTTTTTACGTCACATTTAAAAGGTAAATAAATGTTTCGAAATTACCAAAATGTTAACGTTTGATTTTTGAAAAGTTTATAATTTTAAACTAGCAGGGCTACCCGGTATTGCCCGGAGGAATAGTAATTTATTTTTATCGATAACAATTGGTTTTCAACTGTTCTCACACTCGAGATAAATCTTACTATACAAACCGAAAACAACTAATCGAAGTGAAACTTACAACCCCCTAAAAAAAAAATACGCGAGTTACATCTGACTAAAAAACGAAATACTTGAGTAAAGTTAAAAAAACGCAAGATAAGTTTTACCTAAGAAAATAAACTGATTTCATCTCTCTCTCTCTCTCTCTCTCTCTCTCTCTCTCTCTCCCTTTCTCTCTCTCTTTCTTTCTTTCTTTCTCTCCCTTTCTCTCTCTCTCTCTCTTTCTTTCTCTCTCTCCTGTTAACGACGCCGTATTAATATGTTATTGTGTTTTTTTTATTATTGTTTGGAGCAATAGTTTCATCGATAGTAAAAATGTAAATGAGATGCTGTGAACAGATACTACACTTTGAATTATTTATTTGCACAAAATATAAAAATTTAAATCACGAACAAATTAGGCACAAGGCGATCAAAGGTGTGGGGAAAAGGGGGGGTTGTTGATCATCCTTGGTCAACAGTTATAAAAATGTCTATTGTACTCTTAACTAGAATCATCTCAGTCACCACAATACCACATTTACTCTTGGGGAGGGGCATCCTACTTAAAATATGTTCAAATTATTTACAGAAATTCATTGAATTAAAATGGGAAGAAAAGAACCAAAATCTATTTTAAAAAAATGTGTGTTTATAACTCGGCATTTAAAAATGAATGACCCCCCCCCCAAAAAAAAAAAAACTGATTTAATCTATTATTGTATTATCTTTTAATGGGGATAGATTAGTGTAGTATCGGTTCTGTTGTCATAGGACCGTCCTCCCAAGAATTACCTCCTCCTTTTTTTAATCCTCCTGTGAGGAAGGGTTAATGTAGTATCTGTTCTTTTGTCAGGAGACCATCTTCCAGGGATTACCTTCTTTTTGAGAGGCAGGTGGTAGTGTAGTATCTTTTCTGTTGCTATGATACTATATTCACAGGCATTACCTTCTGCTTTTATAGGGAGATCCTCCCAGGTATTACCTCCTCTATTTTGGAAGAGGTATTGTAGTACCTATATTGTTGTCATGATACCATCCTACCAGAAATGACCTCCTCCTTTGAGGATTAATGTAGTATATTTCGATGTAAATAGTTTCCATTTTTGAATACATGAGGATTTGCTAAGAACTTTAAAGCCAACTGGTATGAATAACACAAATGACTTTCTATTCGACAGTTTAAATGCTTTCGAATTTCTTTCAAATTTTGAAGGGTCACTAAGTAATTCATTCTTTTTTTCCTATAAAGATGGACAATAAATCATGGTTGGATTTTTGTTTTAATCGTAATCTCTCCAGACAAGGTATGAAGCCACTTAATGTGATGAGCTAACAAGAACGAAATATGATTATCGCAAAGACAGGAGATGCCTATTGGCCTTAGTCTTGAAAAGACCAAGGTTATAGGTAGGAGGAAAACAGTCAGCAGGAAGAGAGTTCCACAGGTCTGTGGTTCTTGAAAAGAACCTACTGGAATAGGAAGTTGTATTACAATGAGGTATCAAAACTGCGAACTGATAGAGATCACTAGACCAACAAGTCAAATGAGCTGGAATAAAAGAAGCGGAGATTAGATTACATAATTCTGAAGAACATATGCCATAATAGTAGTTATAGAAAAGACTGAGACTAGCAACATAACGTCTGTGAGAGAGAGGGTGCAGAGAAGAAGAAAGGGTAGGGACAATCAAATTACAGATACGTTTCTGCACCTTATCAAGAACCCTTAAATGGGACAGAGATTCACGAGCCCAAATATGACAACAGTACTCCATACATGGTTTGATTGTAGATTTGTAGAGATAGAGAATAGCCTCAGGTGTGAGAAAGTGGTTGAAGTGATAGAGAGAACCGACTTTACAAGAAGCAGAAAGAGCAATGGATCTAATGTATGAACTCCAAGAAAAATTTGATGAGAATGAAAGACCAAGAAGTTTCAGAGTCGATTTTTCCTCAAGAGCAAAGCAATCCAAGAGAATCTCAGGAAGAAAAGGGGCACACCTCCGATTGAAAGACACGAGTTGAATCTTAACTGGATTAAATGAAACAAGCCATTTCGTATACCAATCCACAACTGAACCCAGGTCAACTTCTAGATCAGCTGCATATTTCAACTGATCCGAGGGAGATGGACGAGAAGTAACACCAGAATAGAGAGTGGTATCATCAGCATAGATGTTAATTTTCTGAACAATATTCTCTGGAAGATCATTGATATAGATAAGAAACAGTGTTGGGCCTAGAATAGAACCCTGAGGAACACCCGCATTGATAGGAAAAGGGAATGAACAGACACTGTCCAAAGTTACTCACAAGCTTCGATCAGAAAGAAAAGACCTAATTATTTCAAGAACCTCACCACCAATACCATAACACTGAAGTTTGTGTAGGAGACCAGAATGCACAGCTCTGTCTAACGCCTTCGAAATGTCAAGCTCTTCCCTCTCCTGAATTATCCATAAACCGACAGATCCACTCAGTTACAACAGATAAAAGATCAGCAGTTGAACGAAAACCACGAAAGCCATACTGAACATCACTAAAGAGGCCCAGACTTTCCAGAAAATGAACAAGCTTGCCATTGACCAACCTTTCAAAAACCTTGCTAATAATGGAGAGGAAACTAACCGGACGATACGTAGTTGGGTCACCAGTATTTTTAAAGATAAGGGCAACAGAGGACTCCTTCCAACAAGAAGGAAAACGGGACTTAGACAAACAGAGATTGAATAATTTAGAGAGGATAGAAGAAAGTTCAGGAGCACAACACTTGAGAACGGCAACAGGAATTGAATCAGGACCGGAAGCCTTTGACAGGTCAAGATCAGAAAGAACCCGAGCAACCATATTTGGAGTGATAATGACAGAATCAAGAGACTGATCATTTTTCAAAGGAGAATCAGGAATAGTTATAGGATCGACATGTATCTCAATCCTATATATTAATTGACTAACTGTGTGTGCGCAAACTAACAAGCCATGCCCCAAAAACAAACTCACTGAAAGCAATTACATTTTTCTGCAAACGGAGGCTCCCAGCAAGAATTTGACAAAACAGCGAAAATAACAGTCATTTGATGTGCTTACGATTACGTCAGCATGCTAAAATCATTCTTACTACTTGAAATCATTTTAATGCCCAAAATTAAATTCATGCTTTGATCCGGTTGACAAGCATAAAAAAATTAGATTTTTCAACATATGAGACAAAGAGCCAGAAAGAAGACTGTCCACTAACACAATATTATACTCAGCTGCCCTGCCCTTCGATGCTAGGAGAAGTGAATAACTACTCGACTCATTCACAGAGAAGTTCATACATATTCACACACTGACACAGGCTACACACACACACAATCTTTACACTGCCGTCCTGAACTCACAAACACAAATTCACACTGACAAAAATCGAACATAAACATATGACATAGAGAACATTTAACTTTTCTAACCAACAATTTACCTCAGCAAAATATCTTTCAATCATCTATAAATTTGTAGATATATAAATATGCTGTGTTTGTTAGCCATGTTTTATCGACTTTATTGTTTTTATCCATTTTCAACATTTATTACATTTTAACTGTCAGCGTGGGTCTTGGTTGCATTTCAAAGACGCGACCATCGTCTATATACTATCCAAGCCAGGATCCATACTACATAGTTTTAAACATTCTAAGAGATGACTCTAATATTTTCTGAAAAACTTAGTTGAAATCGAGCATGAAATAGTGAAGACTTATCAACAGAGACAAAAAACAGACATCAAATTATTGAATTATTAGTAGGATCACCTCTTACCTATCATAGATGAGTACTTTAGATCAGTGGTGCTCAACCTTTTTTAAGCCGTGAATCCTTCATCATGTATCAGAATGATATTCCCCCCTTTCAAAAAATGTCTGACTTAAAATGTGCATTCATATTAACAATAATAACTAATACTAACAATAATAACTAATACTAACATAATAACTAATACTAACATAATAGCATTTAATACAAGCACTAACGGAAAGAAAATCCAACATGACCTTTCAGTAGCGATGGGCGATGCACATTACGTTTTTAGTGTCTGTTACTCTGTGCTGCCAATTCCCCCCTCCCCCTCCTGAAATCCTGAAATTCTCCCCAAGGGGGAAATTCCTCCCTGGTTGAAAACCACTGCTTTAGATAGTTGAAAAATATTTAGCTGTGTGCTAATTTGTTTTGACCAAGCTGTGCTTAACAGGAATGAAACTGATCTATAATTTTGTCCATTGTAGATGCGGATGAATGTTCTCAATCGACAAGATGTTCTAATAACGAAGACTGTATCAACACAATTGGCTCTTTTAAGTGTTTACCATCCTGCCAGTTGGGATATACGCGAGAAGATAAACCCGAATGTACAGGTGAGAAAAATGGAATGAACATGATTTTTGTTTGTATTTATAAATCTTTATAAATGTCTCCCTCCATCTGTATGTCTCTCTTGGTGTGTCACACTTAAGTTTAAAATAGCATTTTTATCATTCATGTGGCCTTAACCGTCCGGAAGAAATAGCACAAAGAGAAGATAATTAAACAAGAAATTGTATTAACAGAAAGTACAGAAGTAATGGGTCGACAGAGGCTGCTTTCTCACTTTGCTTCACTTCTCATTTCTACTGATTGATCATAACAACTCTATTCATAGAGTCAGGAAGAGTCCATACAGTGACAGAATAAGGTAGATCAACATTGTTATGTCTTCACTTACCGATGTGTGTATAAACCATTATACCCTCATGTCATCGTCGGAAACCCAGGTGCTTGCTTGTCTGTGGATACAATCACTCGGACGCCGATGTTTAGTTTTTAATAAAGGTTTATTATAAAAAGAAGAACAGTTACAGAAAAATCAGAGAAACAGGTTACTTGTGTGAGAGAGAGAAAGACAGACAGATCGATAGGTGCATAGTTTATCTTGCTACACCTGGTTACATTGGGCCACCCTCCCCTCCCCATTGGGGACAGCACCCATGATACATCTTCCCTACTTGAAGTCTCGCTAGACAAGAGACAGAAAATCTCTATCTGGAAGGCAGTGTTTCTCTGGGGTCACCTCCGACACTTTAAGGTGCCGCTCAAGTTTTCCATTCAAAAAACCATAACATTCGCCCCTTTTTAGCCATTCTCCGCATGGAGTCAATATTTTTTCTTTTGGGGGTGTATCCATATTAAGTCTTTCTTTTGGATCTCCTATGTTCTGCAGTAATTTGTAGTATCGGAATCTCAAATGTGTCAAATACGACATCCATTAAGTCTTCCTCTAGGGAATTGTTATCAACGGCATCTGAATATCGTTTCCTTATTTGATTCAGGTGTATTCTATGGATGGAATTTGTTCCCTTGATCATGTATATCATGTTCCCGATCCATTTATCCACAGTACCTGTTTCTCAGTAGGACCTGTTATTTTGAAGCATGCGAAAAAAAAAACCTTTTTCACTAACTTTAAAACGACCCTTCGTAATTTAATTTGATCGTCTAGGTGACAAATGGGTTGGTAACAATTTATCTTGAAACTTCTCATTCTCGACATTCTGAGGTGCCTGACATGAAATTCCTTCAGTATTCTCTTCTGTAAACTATTCGCTCACGATACATGACGAATTCATTGCAGATTGAATAAACTTCAGATATTTGTTTTTTTTTGTTGTTTTTTTTACTTTTTCTATAAAGTCGTCAGTTAACGCCTTTTCTTTTATCTCTTCGAGTGTGGTTACAGGAAGCTCCCTAATAGTGTTACATGGTGTATGTTTTCACTCTATCTCAGTTTGCAGTGAGGCAATCACTATATCTTCAAGGGGTTCAGTGTATTTAGGGATAAGTCTCGACAATCCGTCGGCATGACAAATCTTTGTAGATGGGAGAAACTCCATTTTAAAATTATAATTGAGGAGAATGGTCACGTATCTTTGTAGCCTGTTTGTAGTATGCTTTGGTAATCCTTTTTTACCCATAGCTTGTAAGTCTGTCTTCCATCGATGAATCTATGAAATTTACTGACTGCAAAAATAATTCACAATGCTTCCTTCTCGATTTTTGAGTAGTTTTTCTCTGAAGAAGTAGCGTTTGAGACGTGTGGGTGATTGGCTTTAGTGATCCGTCTTTTATTTTGTGTAATATGCAAGCATCAATGCCGTATGAACTGGCATCAGTGGCTACAATGATTTCGAGATGTGGATTATAATGCGTCAGAGATAATTCTGATGTAAGAATATTTTTTATTTTGTTAAATACTACTTGGCATTCAGGCGTCCAGACCCAATCCTTTTCTCTCGTTTAGAGGAGCTTGCAAACTGTGCATGCTTGGCACAAACTTATTGTAGCAATTTGCCAGACCAAGAAAACTTTGGAGTGAAGACATGTTTCCAGTTGCCAGAATATTTCTAATAGCGCAAGCTTGCTCTGGATTTGGTCTCCTACCATCTTCCTTCGTCTATAATTTAACCAAAATATTTTATCTCTTTCATTAAGAAATTACACTTTCCCTCTTCTAATTTAAATCCATAGTTTTGGATCATCTCGAAGACTTTGTGTAATTCATGTCGCTCGGTGCTTTTACACAATAATAACAGTTCAAAACCTTTAAAGTTTTAAAGACAGACTTAGTTCTGATAACCTCAGAAGAAGATTAAATCTGGACAGTTTAGGGAGATGTGTGCAGAAGAGTAGACTTTGAAAGTATGACCACGTTGAAAAAAATGGATGAGAGTTCTTAGGTTAGTAGATGTAGAACAATTGAGGTAGCAGGATCAGTTCACAGGGGAAGGGCAAGGAAAACATGGAATGAAATTATAAAAATGGACCTGAGGGATGGAGGGATAAATAAAGACCTGGGCAGATAGGTTAGTTTGGAAGTCAATTTCTTAAAGCTGTCCAATGCTTGGCAGCATGTAAAACGGACGTTAAAATGATGATGATGATGATGATGATGATGATGATGATGATGATGATGATGATCTTTATTCTTAACCTCGTTGTTGTCTCCTTTCGTATTCCTCATCGATGACACTGATAATTGTTGTTGAGTTTCTGTTTAACTTTTGCAACTTCACAACACAATAGACAAGGGGAGATAATCTATGTTAGGGGAGAAGGGAGGTAACCCATTAATATAATATACCCCCTTTTTTATAATTAACTGAACTAAAATTTGTTTTTTCTTTCTTTCCTAAAGATATTGACGAATGTAATATCCCGTCGATGAATGTATGCGACCAGCAATGCGTGAATTTGGAAGGCAGTTTCAGATGCAACTGTAATCCTGGCAATCGATACAACGGCACGAAATGTGCAGGTTTGTACAAAGATAAAACAATTATCGTTTTGTTTGTTATTTTGTTTTAGTTTAATTACTTTTTTTTTCTAAATCTTTTGATATTACACAATCTATATATATGAGTATTATCCATCTACTGCAGTGGTTTTCACTGGTGTGCCGCACAAACATTGTAGATGTGTTACGAACATTTTTGGAGGTTATTAAATGATTTATCTTTAAAAGAAGAATAAATGTCAAAAATAAAATCTCTTTTAATTGATAATTTGAATTATTTGGACTACTATTCTCATCTTGGTTGTTATTCTCATAACGTTTCAGCCGATGAACCTCTGACCTTCTTCAGGTGAATCTTTTCGAATTTGAGAATCTTTATGTCAGACTCTTGAATCTCTACTGAATTTTGAAGTGAACACTTCATTTAAACCACGACAGTGGATTATTCTTGTTCCATTAGTTATGACTGGTAGAAATGTCTATTGTTATGTTATTCTTAGTTATTAGCGCCTGTATATAGCTGTAAACCCAATCTTATCTCGATGTTGAGTATTACTACATATATATAAAGTTAGGTATGTATATATTATAATCTCAACTAATGAACGGACCATCATTATGAATTTGGAATATATATTCTAGGCAACACGGTGAGTAACATGGGCACATTATTTTTTGTAAATGTTAACATTTATGGGGTGCATATATATAAAGTTGTTTTTTTTTATTAATTTAAAAAACTTTTTATGAATCGATCATTATGAATTTTGGAATATATATTCTCAGCAACCCGGTGAGTAACATGGGAACATTATTTTTTTGTAAACTTTATCATTTAAGGGGTGCACACACCCAAATTCGCCCCTGCCCCCCCCATCCCCCCAAAATCTTTTAAAATAAGTCAGATACAAAAAATTTAATAGAGAAAAGAATTGTTCTGCATCAAATTTTGAGTTATATTGAGTAATTCACTCTTAAAAGGATTGATGTGCATAAATAATATGTATGTGCTTGGTAAAAAGCTATTGAACTTATTGTTATGAATTAGGGAATATGTATTCCAGGCAACAGGGTGGGTAACGTGGGCACATTATTTACTCCTTTTGTAAACTTTACCATTTAATGGTATGCTACCGAAACTGTACTATACCCCCAAAGAAAGAAAAAACATTAAAATTTAAAACTAATTCTATTTTTATTGCTTATACCCGTTCTGTGGCTGGTATTCTTCTCGTATATATATATATATAGATAGATAGATAGATAGATAGATAGATAGATAGATAGATAGATACGAGGATATTCTACTAGTATATATAGAGAGAGGAACATTCGGTATCTTAACGAACTTCTGGTTTCGTAGTGTGGTTATAAAACCGAAGGTTCTTTCATAATATCCTGTTGGTATCTATTCAAATAAATATGTTGGACTCTTACTCGAGTTTATATATATATATATATATATATATATATATATATATATATATATATATTTTTTGATTTTATTCCATTAGTTGCGACAAAACAGGTTTTGTTTCATTGGTGCGGGTAGCTACCAATTCATCAGGCCGGTGGAAGGAATTCAAATGGCATAAAATTTACTTCAACGGGAGATTTAAAATTGAAAATACATTGGAGGGGGAGGGGGATAGAGTTGGGGCTTTGTCTATAACGGCGACATGGGACATGAGAGGGGAGGGGGGATGACCTCAACAAGTCGTGTTTCAAATTATTACGTGGGAGGTTTTGCACGTGTCAGTGCTGCGACAATCTCAATCTCGGCCGGGGCGGGAGGGGGGAGATGGGGCGACGGCCAGAGTGAGTCAAATTCAAAATGAGGATAAAACCGTTGTTCTTATTTTATTTTAATTCTAATAAGTAATTATCATGTAGATAAAAATGTTTGATAATTTTAATTTAGGGTATTAATTGCTACTTTGCATTTTATTTATTTTATTTTAATGTTTTAATGTTTTGTTTATTAAAATCATTAAAATAAAATAAATAAAATGCAAAAGTAGCAATTAATACCCTAAATTAAAATTATCAAACATTTTTATCTACATGATAATTACTTATTAGAATTAAAATAAAATAAGAACAACGGTTTTATCCTCATTTTGAATTTGACTCACTCTGGCCGTCGCCCCATCTCCCCCCTCCCGCCCCGGCCGAGATTGAGATTGTCGCAGCACTGACACGTGCAAAACCTCCCACGTAATAATTTGAAACACGACTTGTTGAGGTCATCCCCCCTCCCCTCTCATGTCCCATGTCGCCGTTATAGACAAAGCCCCAACTCTATCCCCCTCCCCCTCCAATGTATTTTCAATTTTAAATCTCCCGTTGAAGTAAATTTTATGCCATTTGAATTCCTTCCACCGGCCTGATGAATTGGTAGCTACCCGCACCAATGAAACAAAACCTGTTTTGTCGCAACTAATGGAATAAAATCAAAAAAATATATATTTTGCTCTGAATTTTCATTGAGCACTCTTATAAACCCGGTTTCAACTTCCTTCGGATTCATACCCCCTGGATATTTGTAACAAGTTAATTATATATATATATATATATATATATATATATATATATATATATATATATATATATATATATATATACGTGTGTGTGTGTGTGTGTGTGTGTGTGAAATATGAAAATAAAGATAAAGATTATATCTCTAAATTATCTCTAAATTATATCGTATCTTGAATAGTCAAAGCTCAATATACGAGATAGAGCAATAGTGATGATAATAAACATTGGATAGAATGCAATATTTATTAAATGATCAATCGGTCAAACAAGGGTAATATAAAACTTTTTTTCTTTTCCTTAATCAATGGAATCAATCTTTGAAAGATTGCTCTTATCATCAGAGGAAATTCGACAGATAAGTCAGTAGAATTTACTGTAATGCAAACATTTGAAAATATAAAAATATAAAAGATATGAAAATATAAACAATTTAAAAAGTTTAAGTGTAGAGTGATGGGCATCTGAATTTTTGAAAAAGTACCATGGGGTACTCAGACTCTGCTCAGGTTACTGACTTGGTAGGTCTATACTTACTCCGGGAATTTAAACTTGAGTTTGAATACTTACAGGGAGGACTATACAGAGATGACACACTCTTTGTGTCTAAGGGGAGACTTAGACGATACAATAACATCATTAAGAAATTACATGCATTCTTTAAAAACTGTGGACTATCTATCGCTATAGAACCTGAGAAAAGAATATCTAACTTCCTAGACATAACGTTAAACATTAATTCTGAATCATATAGCTCTTACCATAAACCCAATCTAACACTATTTTACGTTCATAAACTCTCTAACCACCCAAAATCAATCATCAAATCTATAGTCCCCTCAGACTCTAACAGAATATCCAAACTATCAGCCAATAAATCGATTGTCAACCAAAATTCAGATTTTTTTAATAACGCTTTACTTAACTGAGGATATAATGATAAAACTACATATAAACATAACTCCCCTACCCGGGAAAACCCCTTGAGCATAATCACATACAACATAGCACTAGAAGAAAGAAAACAGAAGAATATAATTGCTACTAAAATAATAACTCTTATAATAATGAACCTAGGAAACCCACTAGCAATGGCAAACAACTTAACCCTCAACAACCTATACCACTTAAACGATGAAGGAGAAAGAATAACCTTTGGTTTAACACTCTCTATAAAACTAATATCCCAAAATATTTTTTTAATTATAGAAAAATCCTTTAAACACCCATACAGACATAGCACTATCCTAAATAAAAACTATAAGCAAAAGCAATAATAACCTCTAACAACAAGAAAATTAATTCTGCGCATACACCTATACCCCCAGTAACCTCTATTAATAATTGCGATTGCCAAAGATCTAGACAATGCCCACTCAATGACTGTATACAAAAATACATAATATACGCTTACACTGTGAAGCAATTCCCTCCCAATGCCAACCGACTACACAACACCAGTACATTTACACCTCCCCCACCATGTACTCTTATGCATTCTCAACCTTCACCACATCTCAGAACCCAAAATATAACTCAAAGCATTAACTATTCTACCACCCCAGTCAATAAGAATTGAACTCAAATAATTTAAACCTACCCTCCAACCAGAACTTAAATACACAGACCCTTAACTAATACTATAAATAGCATACCTAACGCAATAATCACTTCCTCTAAAATGCATAATTATATCGGCGTCACAGCTTTCCCACTGAAAACCTGCATATCCACTTTCAAAAGAAATAACGACCAGAAAATAGGGACTTCCCTAACCAATTTAATCAAGAATTTAAAACATAAAAATATCCCATATTCACTACAATAGTCGATCCTAAAAACATCTCAATCCTATACTTCAGGATCTAGGTTTTGCCAACTGTGTACATCAGAAGCCGTAATGATAACTACTGCTGCCAAGAGTAAAAAATATAATAAACTTTAAAATCGAGTTCCTCTCGACATGCAGACATAAAAGAAAATTTAAATATAGCAATTGTATAGCTTCAACTGATACCCCACCTCCATCCAATAATAAATCCCTTTCAGCTAACAGAATGCCAGTATTATACTACCTCACTTCAAGATTACTTTAAGATCCATGCGTTAAAAATTACCCATACCATACTTCAAATTGTTCTATACAAATCCATATTTCACTACTTGCATAAGACTATACGTAAAACCTATATCTCCTCTAACTTTCAGAATTATTTCAAATTGCATGGAGCAGGTTTTAATCCTTTGAATTTGATGCCCGCTTTTTACCATCAATATACCCCCCTTTTAATTTTTAATTTTTAATTTTTGATCTTTAATTTTGAATTATTTTCCGCTATAGTACTCTGTGCCTGGCCACCCCTTCAATTTTTCTATTTCACTAAAATACACTCCTTACTGCTTCTACGTTTCTAATAATCTTAAACTATCTCATCTTCATATATTTTTCAATCCTCACCTCTTTTATATTTTATATATTTCAATTATCATACACATCCAATTAACCTTTCCTCCTATCTATATAAACTTTGGCCCGTGCATATGTTACAAATATTACCGTAAATAAATTATTGTAAACCACTTAATAAATTTAATCCCGCTAATTCTCACTTTTCGATTAATTACTTTGATAAGGTTAGTTCATATAAATGAAGGTTAATCCCATTTTCTAGGTTCTTGCTCTCTACAAATCTATTCTCTATAATTTTGAGGCTACAAGCCTCTTCCTAACAGTATTTAAACATATTTCCTGGAAGTGTGTCGCTCCTTGGGATATTCCCAATATTTATACAATATTTCTTTTTCCTTCATCCTTTAATTTATTCCTGCCCAATATAATTATGCTTGACTTATTCTGACACACATACACATTATTAGTTAGCTAAATCTACCCTAATCATATAACTAGTACAATGATTAACCTATAATCTCTCTCCCCTTAATTTATTTATTTACTTATAATAGGATTTTGCTAATGTGACTGCACTCTATTTAATTAGTCTAGAATGTATATACCCTTTACTTGAATACTATTTGTCTATTTAAGACCCTTAATTAATTTTATTTGTGTATTGCAAACCCCTAAGTACTTATAACATATCACTTAACAATCAGATTGATACAGATTCATTTAAAATTTAATCTAAGATATATTATTTCTGGCTTCCTTTCCATTCTTTTTAAAGACACCTGACAATAACCTGCTCTTGGCAATTTTCCCCTATCATGTTAATTCCCTCTGCATTCCTTCCCTTCCTAATATCAAATATCAAATTATCAAATATCTCTACGCCCTAAAACCAATTTGACCTTGTAAATCAGGTTTATTCTACCTTCTCTCTCCCTCTCGCCACCACATCCCGATCAAACTCATTCCCCACACAACCCCTTTACCCCTCCTGCTACTCCCCGCTACACTTTCCTTCTCATGAGCCTGTTCTCACCTATATTGTCTTATCTCCTCCTCTGTCTGGCTTGTATCAAAAACTCATTCTTGCGCTCCTTCCCCTTCCACCTTTACTGCTTGATACTTTTGATTGAAATAATCAAATTACAATCTATTCTTTGATTAGAGTAATTCTAAAAAACTGCCTCCTTCTCTTAAGCCCATGAAGAATTTGTAATAATGGCTTTCGATATGCAAGTCTTTTGAACCTTTTTGAAATCGTCACAATTTCCATCAGAACGGATTCTTTTGTGTCATTGTTCTGGAGCCTTCTCTCTACTACTGCAAATGGAATTATTTTCCCTATAGAATCTGTTTTACCCTTACCTCTAAGAATCGGATTTCTCTACAACTGTGGCTGCCTAAACTCATTTCTAACACAGAACCCGGATTTTACCATACACCAGAATCTTCGAATCTGATTTTACAAACTCTTACGTTGAAATGTTGCATACATCATCTACATTATTTTATATTCTTTTATATTTTTATACCTTTTCAAATGTTGACATCATGATAAATTTTTATTTTATTTTATTTGTCGAATCTCCTTTTACGATAAGATTACATATTTGAAAAACTATGGTTTAAGGAAGGAATAATAAAATAATTTTCTTATATAAATCCCTTGTTTTGAACTATTGATGATTTAATAGATATTTTTGTTCTCATTACTTATTTATATAAATTCATATATATAATTTATATATATAAATTTATATATATAAATTTATATATATAAATTTATATATATAAATCGCCCAGAATGGAAGTTTTTCAAAAATGAAGAAAAAAATCTTTGTAATGATGAATGTCCCAATAGATGATCAATTACTGAAAAATCCATTGTAATGTATTGTGAAAAATATTGGGTTTCAATAAAATGCAAGAATATTCAAAATCAAATGTATTTGAAGATTAATATATATGCTTTGATGTCTTCCTTGGCAGTTCTTTTAAATGTGATATGGTAAATTCAGTGTTAAGTAAATTAGAAGTAAATAAAAAGAAAAAGAAAGAAAGAAAAAAGAAAAGAGAAAAAAAGAAAAAAGAGAAAAAAGAAAATCAGACGCTAAAGGGGAAAAGAATAAAGAAAACGGTTTGAATTTACAAATAATTTAAAATATTTAAGATATTAGAAATTTAAAAAAATTGTATAACAATCTTTTTTTAAAGACGCTATTAATATAATGATGGGAATTCAACGTAATGAATGTAAAATATAAGTAAGAATATATATATATATATATATATATATATATATATATATATATATATAGTTTAGAAATAAATAAATTTATAACATATTCATTTATATACGTTCCAATAATTCAACATCAACAACAGTTAAGTGTACGATCGTTTATGAGACGAAATAGACCTTTATTGATACAAAGTCTCTTCATCAGCACAGGTCATAAATACCAGAAGTTCAAATTCGAACCAAACCAACAAAATTTCAGTATTATTTAGGATAAAATACACAGCAATTTGAGAAAAAAAGGGAGCGGGATGATATCACAATTCATATCTTCCTCAAAATGGCACATATAATAAAACCACACACAAAAAGAAATCACAATGGAAGAAATAGTATCAAAAGTACAAAAATGTTAAATACATACAAAATTAAAAATAAAATAAAAATTAGAAAAGGCTCTTTATACTGATATAAATAATGTCTCAACCTACTCTTTCTTTCTCTCTCTCTCTCTCTCTCTCTCTCATATATATATATATATATATATATATATATATATATATATATATATATATATCAACATGGTAAGTATACAGTTAGTATTTAATTCAAGATATACTAAAATAAGCTATTATTGTTTTATGATTATTTTCTCTTCATTTAGTTCAATATTTGCGCTTATATCCGTGTTATATATTATTTAAAATATTTTTACTCCAGATACTTTAAACGTTTATTATTTATGTTTATTTTATTACATATAATTGTAATTTAATGTGCATATCCGTGTTATATTTTATATAACATTTTAATATTTATAATAATTCTAAAATCGCACTTGACCTTGTGTCTAACCTCCTGAAGAGGGGGGGGGGAATAAACATTAAGCCTCAATGATAACACTTATGAACCTTATTATGAGTTAAATCATAGATCATATGATGTCGATAAGTTATCTAACAACCGTAAATCAATAATAAAAAATTTTTTTAAAAAAAGGCCATAATTCTCATGGATGAAATTTAGTGTTCAGTTCGAAATTCCATCCAGGTAGGCAAGTCCGACATAAAGATTCCCAAGATCGAAAAGATAGACCTGGAAAAGATGAGAGCTTACACGAATGGTGGAATAACATTGTGAATAAAACAATCAAGATTAGAATAGTAGTTTGAAGGAGCTTTAAGCCTAATTTTGTCTAGAAATGTAGTATTACTATTTGTTACAGAGGTTACATCAGCCGAAACGTTGTGAAAATAACAACCATGATAAGAATAGTAGTTCGAATAATCTAAATTATCAATCCTCATCTGAAAATTCTGAAACATTTTATCATTTACTTTTCCAGATATAGATGAATGTTCTGAAATGGCTCCTTGTAGCCAAGGTTGTGAAAATATGGATGGCAGCTATAAATGTTATTGTCTACAAGGGTATCGTCTGGGAACAGCGAATACGTGTCTCGGTAAGTTGTGTTATATCAAGTCACTTGAGAAGCAGTTTTGTAGCAGTCATAAACCTTGACATTTCTTTCCTCTGTTTGGTCACACGATGACCAATCAGACTCCTGAGCATAGTATTAATTTCGGCCGGACCTTTTAAGGACTCCATCCGAAGACCTTTAGGGATTTGCAGGGCAGTCAGAGAGCTTTTAAACAGTCACAAGAAAGACGTTGACACCCTCTCCTACCTCTGTCGACTAGACACTCTGATCATGGCTATCTTCACTAGAAGAAAGAACTTTCATGTATTATTACTATTTAATTCCTTTCTTTTCACCATACAAATAAATATAAAATGTATTGCTTAGAAAAGTTTTCCTTTTTTTGTTGATACTTTTGTTACAAATTATTATAGGAAATAGTCTTACTGTTTATGCGAAGATTAGCTCCTATAGTTTAACATATTTTCTTTTTCATTGTTAGAGTATTATAATAAACATTGCCATCAGAATTGGCATATGGCTATCGATTAATCCCTCCAGATCACTAATTAAAAAACAAAATTATTTTGTATTTCTAAATTTTAAGAGGGGGGGGGTAAATATATGTCTTTCATTGATAATAATCATAAAGTGTGCACGGTGACAGGCAAATAACATAACAACACAACAAACAAACAAGATCCACAGATTTTTAGTAGCATGTAGATTTTACTGTGCATACTTTATGATTATTATCAATGAAAGACATATATTCATTTGAAAATAGATGATGTCATAAAAAATGAATGGTAGTTTTCAAAAAGCACTGGACGTTGGCGGAAACTGCTAGTTGTTATTGAGGAGGAGGAGGAGGAGGAGGAGGAGGAGGAGTCCACGAAGATCGTCAGGATTTTCTGGTCTGTGTGAAGTACTCCTCATTGCCTGTAATTACTCGTTATGTCTGCAAGATTGCAGGTTTTCATCACTGACACCCAGAGCAGTAGGACCCAGCGGTTGCATATGAAGTCAGGGAAGGTTTGCCTCAGAACATATAAAGGAAGTGTAGTTGCACATGCGCAGAAGCAACATTGTTATCCTCACTCCATGGATTTGCAGTTCTACAGCTGACAGGTCTTTGCTTGCCACAAAGGCAGAGGCGACTAGATGACGGCAGATCCTGATACTGACTTTTAGATTTTCACCAGAGCCATGTTAGCCAGGTAGTTCTGACACTATCACTTTGCCATCCCCCTTACGAATGTGAGGAAGGGTTTGACTTGGGGGGGGGGGCTGCTTTATTAACCAATGTCAAAGTTTACAAATCATATATTTATATATATATATATATATATATAAATTATATATTTAATAATATATATAACAAATGCTGAAACAATATTTTCTCTAAGAAAATGAGTGTTTATATTTCTTCGTGCAGATATTGATGAGTGTACGGAATCGGTTGACAACTGCGGCCATGAACAGCGTTGTGAGAATACCATTGGAAGTTACAGTTGTGTCAACTCATGCCGTTCAGGATACCAACTAGGATATGGAGGCGTATGTGTAGGTAAGTAAAACTTTGCTATTATATGGCAGGGTGTAGACCATGTTCAAAACCTGAATAGTTTTGAATTCTAAATTCGATCTGTCATTACCAACCAGTGTCTGGTCGACACAGATCACAACGAATGAGCCAGGACTGTCTTATTTTCGTTGTATTTACAAATTGGTGCCGGTCCTAGGCTTGCAATTCCACTAGCGCCGCATTTTACATAGAGAATTCCCAAATAGTCATCTATCTAAGTAGAAGGTAACAAAATAAAAGTAGTCCAAAGGAGTCGAAAAAAAAACCATCAAAAACTTTACTGTCTTCTATTCCCGACATGAGAATAGATCCTGCCTAATTCTGTATTAGACATCTAGACATTTTTGTTATTATTTTGAGCTCGGTTGTATTCATGATAATAACACTCACATCTTCTTTCTCATTTCTTTACAATTAGCCCCAAATCAATATTTGTAACAAACTCCCTCTTTCAATTCTTTTATACACATATGCAAGATCTTCTCTCACACCTCACAAACAAAATGAGTATTGTTTTTTGCAAACCTTGCTTCATTGTTTTCTTCATCGTTTCAAAATGCACGTCTTTTTCTCAATGGATGCAGGATGGATTGGTGACCATCTCATCTCCACAAATAGACTTTGATAACATTTTTATTTTAACACAGCTAAGTAAAAACTTAGTTTACACCAAGATGTAAAACATGTTCTTTTATGAGAGGATCAGATAGAAGAATAAAAAAACTCGGATTCTTTTATCGAAAGTTTATATTAAATTGTATCCCCCCCCCTCCCAGCGACTCCACTTTATCTTGAAGGGCCGCACCTTCTTTTAAATATGAAAGAAATATAAAATTACATCACAATTTGTTCCTAAGATATTTTATACAAACAACATCCTGTGTTAACAAATTTTATTTCACTTTCAAAAATTTATTGCAATGTTGAAACTTTTTGTAATCCGCATGCATATATATATATATATATATATATAAAGTCAGAACAACATCGATACCGTCGGTTTCAAATATAAACAAAGGGGACCTATAATTAGTCTCCTTGGCTGGACTATCTTCAGCCTCTATTCATTAAGGATAGAGAAAAGGAAATATAGAGGGAAGTGGGTGGAAGAGAGGGGGAGGGAGAAAATTTAAAAGAAAAAAGGGGGAAAGGAAAGAGAAAGTAAAAAAACAGACAGCTAATGTCTGAATCTTTTTTGGTAGCTGTCGAAGATGTGTTGATATCCGGTTGACGCTTTCCCGTCTGGTTTCAATTGGTGGTGGGATGTTAATACATTAGGCTCTAATCTTGTTTGTTTCTTTTTACTTTTTTTTTATTTGTCTTAGTTTTTTTCAATCTTTTAATTCTAAGGTTTACTTTTTTATTTCATCTTATTGTTATTAATTAATTTGTTTTATTAATTTATTTAGGCCGAGTACAGCACATTATTTTGAGGTGCATTAATTAAAAATTGACTCAAGTATAGTAATAGCAACCCCTTCATAAAAATAATAAATAATAATGATATTTATACTGATAATGATAAAATGATAAATATAATAGAAAAAATAATAATAATAACAATAATAATAATAATAATAATAATAATAATAATAATAATAATAATAATAATAATAATAATAATAATAATAATAATAATGATATCGATAATAATAAAAAATTATAATAGTAGTAATAATGGTATATAAAGTCATATTTAGGTGTATAGGATAAACGAATAGAATAGCGATAATCAGGATAAGTGATGGAGATAACACCAACTATTTAAATAGGAAGTTAACCCAATAATAATAATAATAATAATAATAATAATAATAATAATAATAATAATAATACTACTACTAATAATAATAAAAGTAGTAGTTAAAAAGTAATAATAATAATAGTGATAATAGTACAGAAAATAAAGATATAAATTAAAAATTAAAATAATAATAATAATAATAATAATAATTACTAGAATTATTGTTATCATATTTACAACTGATCTCATTACTATTATTATTATTTTCATTGCTATTATTATTATTATTATTATTATTATTATTATTATTATTATTATTATTAATAATAATAATAATAGCATTATTACCATTATCATTACTATCACTATTATTACCATCTGGATCGTCATCATCATTATTTTTTTTCTATCATATTTATTATTTTAATCATAATCAGTATTAATAATATCATTTTTATGAAGGGGTTGCTATTAGCGCACTTGAGTAAATTTTTAATTAATGCACCTCTAAATTATGTGCTGTACTCGGCCTAAATAAATTAATAAAGCAAATTAATTAATAACAATAAGATGAAATAATAAAAAAAGTCAACCGGATATCGACGCATCTTTGACAGTCACAAAAAAAAAATTCAGACATTAGCTGTGTGTTTTTGACTTCCTCTTCCCATCTCCCTTTTTCTTTTTTCTTTTTCTCCCTCTCCCCCTCACCCCCACTTCCCTCTCTACTTCCTTTTTTCTATCCTCAATGGATTTATAATTTATATTTTAATATTCTATCTTACATTTTACTCCATTTTATTTTATTTTATTTCATTTTATATTTGATTCTTGACAGTCTCAAATCTGATCATGTGACTTTCCAAATTTTAAATTCTTTCTCTCTTTTTTATTTCCCATTTAATTTTTACCAAATATGATCTGAGATAAAGATCGGATTCTAACTCTTCCTGATGAGATCGCAGTTTATAACAGCTGTTGATCAGTAACATCGACATGCCAGTGTCACAGATTTTGTACATGCCTGTATAAATAAAAAATAATCATATATATATATATATATATATATATATATATATATATATATATATATAGTAATGTTTTTGCTTGATAGGACCTTTTTTATTTTTTCAATTTTCCGAATAGTCCATTTAGTATTTCAGTCAAATTGGTGTATGTAAGTTCCGTGGGTTTCTTGTTACATACACCAATTTGACCGAAATACTAAATGGACTATTCGGAAAATTGAAAAAGAAGTATTATCAAGCAAAAACACTCTGTACAAAAATTTGTAGCATACAATTTTATTTATAACTTGAAAATGGAGATAAACCCCTATCATCATATATATTCTGAAACTACATTACCTTGAGTACATGGATAAGTATATTTCATTTTGATCAAAGGGAGTACAATAATATAGAATCAATGCTTAGTAAATCTTTGGACAACAATCTAAAACTAATTGAATATTATATATAAAAATTTAAAAAAATAAAAGATGATATAGTGTTATAGGCTAGGAGCAGGAGGACATAGGGTTCCTGGCAATGCCGGGTCGTCCTGCTAGTATATATATATATATATATATATATATATATATATATATATCATAAAATAATTATCCACAGACGTGCATTTCGCCATTTACAGCTGTTTAGTGTGGCTGAACTCTGAGGAGATCCAACAGCCTTACCAATCAGGCTACAGAATCTTGCTAGAATTACTGGATATTTTAGCGCTCATAAATGCGTACACATTAATTTTTTTATATAAAATAATATATAGGCGTTCCTACATATATAGGGTATAACACACAATGAAAGGGAGGTGACTATCTCATAGTATATAGGCTAAATGCTTCACCGTAGATGATTGAACTCGTTCAAATTGTCTCTATTGCCCAAAACAATAACAACAAAACTTGAAAGAATGATCAGCAGATAAAATAGACACCAAATATATATCTTAGTCCTTGAAATATGCTTCAATAAACAGATTATTATTTGAGTTAACATTTCCTGTCATAATCCATAGAGTTTGTATTTTGTAACATTGAAAACTACTAGTGAAAAATGAATCTCTCTCATTTAGTCAACAGTAAAAAAAATGTTGACTTCAAATTGTTACAATTTTTAATCCCTGCTTAAAGTCCTACTGTCTATTCAGCCTAGATGTTAGCACCTCTGGTCAACCAGAATCTCCTCTTTCTCTAAAGTCTGGCGACTTATATGGACTTTATCCCCTGTATTTTCATCTCACCTGAAAATATTTAGTCCTCCTGGAATTCTATCTAACATCAAAGGAAAGAAGGGTCTCAGCATCTATACTGTATCTTAGACATAAAAATAGATCTTAGCAGGAGACGTTTACTTGAAATGTAAATTTCTAGAAAGAATCTTGTCTCCTATTTCAAATGGCGATCTTCCACATGGTATTTTCCAAATCATCTTCAAACCCAACACAAAATTACGCACATAAGCACAACTTCAGCTGCAATATTTTACACTGTCATCAGAGCCAGAGTAGAATAAAATGAAGCTCCCTACCCCCTTAAAAAAGCATATATTTTGATCCACCTTTCACACAACTGAGTTTTAAATTAACATGAAAAAATACACCATGGGATTTAAATTCTGATTACCCTGATAATAACTAAAGTTTCTTACCCACAAAGTTACTGTGAAATATTGTTGAATATCATGCCTGGTGTCTGGAAATAGCATCTGGCAAGAATAATAAAACCTATTTGAAACAGACACACACCTGGTCGAAGAAACAAAACCTGGTTGATTGACACGGAGACACTGTTGGCTGGAAAATAGATATCTAGTGATTTAATGCAGAAATACCTGCGAAAGTCACCTGGAAAGGTTATCTGCAGACACAAATACATCGTCGCTAAATAAACAATAAAATAAATGGAATACACATCCTGTAGGGGGTGTGGCTACATTGACGGTGTAGGTGAAATCCTAGAATAGACATTTACAATTGTCGATGTGTGGATATCCAAAAATGTTATATAAACTAGCCCAAATTCCTGTGCATCCTCTTCTCCTCTCTCACCACATTCGTTTGCCACATCCAGGCAATAAAAATATATTATATCTTTATACATCAGTATTTTGTCACCATTCTTTTAAACACAGCAGCAATACAACAGTACTATTTTTTGTCTAGTTTGCTTGTTTTACAGCAAATCATCCATTTAATGGAAACGATTCATTATGTAGGTATAGATAAGCAAAAGTAATAAGCAAAGAACAAACTATATTGAACAAGAAATTATTTAACAGAATCGTGCTTATTTTGACTAGATATTTCGTTTTCGTTATGAAACTTTGTCAAAAATAGCATTTCTTGAACAGATTCAAATCACATATACAAAAACGTTGGAAATAGTAGTGAAAGACAAGCCCACAGTTAGGGTGAATAAAGTAAAGGAATGTACTAAGCTGAGAGAAGTGAGGTTGATAGTAGGTCGAACATTTGGGTGTGTGATTAAAAATTACTATTTTATATATATATATATATATATATATATATATATATATATATATATATATATATATTTAATTGAACACAAGTTACTATATTACCCACCGCTGAGCAAAAATTACAGGTTCATATTTTTCTCAACAATTGATCTTAGTAGACATGATAGGATTTTAAGTCGGTATAGTCGATTCTATAGTCAGCGACAGTCATCCATTAAACAAATTCCTCGCCTCCCCTATTTGTGTAATGATAACAACCCTTCTTCAAACATGTCGTCATTTCGCCCCTATTTTTGTCTTAAACGATGTTTAAAAACAGTAGGTAAATGGCAGTTTCCCAAACCATTATAATGGAGCTAACAAATTCTTTGGAGATATTCTTTGCCCATCAAAATCATCCTATGACGTCAGATTTACGGATTAAAGAGATGCAGGGTTGAGAGAAATTTATCTATGTACGACTAAAATGTTGTGGATCTTGTTATCTTATTACCGTGCGTGTTTGTTTTTCGTTTGTTTGTCCCTGTGCACACTGACTGACGTCATTGTTTTGTGACATCATCCATTAAAACAGGTGGGAATAACCGTACACAATTGATGTATGACGTCACAAAATGATGACATCATCCATCAAACCAGAAAAGGAGGAGGAAGAAATCCTTTATGACGTTTGATCTGAAGAACCAGTGATCTTTCGGGTCATGGGTCATCTACGAGACGACAAACCGTCTACACTCCTGGGGATCTAGTATAATACTAAAACTCTAAGGACCATGAATGTTTGTTTGTACATGAATGTTTTAGATGGTGGGAGGAAGGGCCAATGACGTAAATAAAGGGCGAATGATAAGAGAAATGGTGAGAGGAATAGAATGATTTATAAAACCCAAATTGTATGCTTTCTTTTCATAGGGAAAACACTTCTTGTTTATTTGGGCCACTTTGTCATTGGAGGCTTCCTCCAGCTTGTGACCATGGCTGCCATATTTAAAAATGTGCCTGCATCCACACATGTTGTGGCTTAAGTTTCACCTTGTGGGTTGGTCCGATTAGTATACTAGCCATAATGGGTTTTGTTTGTTTTTGTTTTTTTCTATTGGTTACCATTTCCTGCTTTGGTGCTATGAGTCCCAGATGGGCGGCCGCTGAAAGATGAGCTTTTCAATATTTTCAGACAAGCCGACCTAAAAGTAAATTGGTGGCTTGTTTCCTAAGCAGAATATCCTCATTCAACTAAAAAAAATTAATATGACAATGACCTGCAGTAAAATCGGAAGAACTGGACACGTTTATGATCGTGACCTCATTTATTATATAAACGAAAGTCGTATTTCCGTGTGTGTGTGTGTGTGTGGAGGGGGGGGGGGCTAAAACTCAACACAAAACTTTATTTACTAATGAGTTACAACTTATCAAGGCTTAAATCTCTTCGAGAACAAAGATTATTGAGATGGATAGAGTGTTAGTTGAATGATGATAGATATTATGAGAGAATTCAAAATAATGAATAGAATGAATAAAATATGATAACTTATGAGGTCGGTTTATGACAAGTGTTTATTGGTATTAGATTTGAAGATGACCATGTTGTATCCCTCAGGGCAGCAATTTTGTGGCAATGTGTTCCACAGATGAGAGGTTCCTGGAAAGAAACTCTGTTCATGGAGACTCTGTTTGATGTTAGGCACACAAAAGAAAAAAAGGAAAGTGGCGGGGAACGACGAGTTCTTGCTGTCAATGTTTTACAAGGAGGAACAAGAGATTGGAGATCAATCGAGCACTTTCCATGGAAATAACAATGGAGGAGAGAAAGATTAGCAAAAATACAGGGTGTTCCAGAAATCTTAGACACGTTTTGACATTGAATATCTCGAAAACAATCAAGGATATAAAAACGTGCCTGACATATTCTGAAAATATTTCATCTCAAGTTTTTCATAGAATGTTCAAAGATGTTCAATATGAACACCGTTGGTCACTCGGCACACATCAAGCCGATAGTCCAATTCATGGCAAACGTGTATTTTACAACTTCGTTTGCATTACAATGCAAACGTTACAACGATCTGGTTTATCAGTTGTCTTTCTAAGACACACCAGACAGTTGTTGTAGGAAATTGAAGTTCCCTACTGGCTCTTTTGATCAAGTTATGGGGCTCTGCTCAAATGCGGTTAAAACTTGCTCAACTGTATCATCTGAAGTTGAGGGGCGCCCTGTTCTCTTAGCTGGGCACAAGCACTCATCCTTCATGAACTTACCATGCCATCTCAATATGGACTTCATTTCTGGTGCCCTTTTTTGGAATTTTGTGCGAAATTCACGTTGATCAAGTGCCCATAATTCAGTTTCTGCAAAGGCAAGGACGTAAAACGTTTCTGGTTGAATGAACGCTATTACTGGATCTAAAAAAATATGAAAAAATCATTAGCATTACAAAAAACTTCATGAATTTTGCTTTAAAATGATACCACTTTCATCTTACTACCATTCATAGTTGAGCAGATATAAGGACTTAAATATGCCTAAGACTTCTAGAACTCCCTGTACTATAGATACAGTTAAAATCCTTACATCATCAGATTTCATATTACCCTGAGCTGGTTATGGTAAAAAATAGCATAATATTTATTTCTTTGGTGCTACTAAGAACCAAATTAGTGTATGAGGAAGAGGGTAAAAAAAAAAAATAACTGACTCATGGTTGTTCCAAAAACAACATTGAAATTAGGTTAAACAGTCAGCTGCTGTTGACTTTCTTTTTCTTTCTTGCTTGCTTTCTTTTCCTTTCTATTACATTGAACCAGTCGTCAAAGAGATGCACTAATATAACTGGAGAAGATATGAACAATCAATCCCCCCATTTTATGGGTGAAATAACAACTTACATTCAATTATGAATAGGCTCTATACTCACCGGACCTTAGCTTCCTAGATTTTTATCTGTGGAGTTATCTCAAAGATAATTTCTATCAAAACAATCCCCCAAATCAGGCAGTGACAATTTTACATGTCATATCCAAATATGCTTGTCATTGAATGGTGATAAAACAAAGACTGTTTCACATTCATGGTTGAAACTTGGCAGAGAAGTCAGGTTTAGACTGAAGTTTATTTGTACCAAATATAGTTGGATTGCAAGGAGGATTGTGGATATTTTATTAACTATTCTATGAGTGGAATTTGGGGGGATCCCCCTGTACAAAGACATTATGTTCGATACAACAATGATGATGAGGCACGGTAAGGTAGAGAAAGATAACCAATTTTCTCTAGCTAATGATTTAAGACCTTAATGAGTTAATTCAACATAGGATCTTTTAGAAGGTGAATGATTTATTCATATCTGCTACACTTGATCGTCCAGTGAGTTGCAAAGTCAAAGGCGGGCCGAAAGAGAAAGACTCCAGTTACTTATTTTATAAGTTTAAGTGTCAACGAAAAATACAAGATGACTTGAAGCAAAGGACTGATGTTGTTTTTAAGATTTTTTCTTCAAAAACTAGTTCGCACACACTGTAACATGCATACACACGCTGACAAAAGCAACACACACATAAAGCCTACTAAAGTGACTCACACACACTGTCATACACATACACACACTGACAAAAGGGGACACATACAATGTTTAATTTTCTCACACTCAGATACACACTGACAAGAAATAAACGTACACACATTTACTTCTAACACTCATAACTTTTCTCACCTCAGACTTTCTACAATATGAGAACTCACCTTTTCAAATGAACATTTACTCACATGAAATAACTTTCAGCCAATTGTAAATCTGTATATATATATAAATCTATTGTGTTAGTTGAACATGTTTTATCGCTTTTATTCAACATTCATGTTTTTTTTCTGTTTTTAACCATTTTCCAACATTTATTATTACATTTAATTGTCAGCATGAATCTTAGCACCTTTTCTAAGACGCAAAAAAAGTCAACACCTTAGCGAATCTACAGTCCATGCTGCTACAAACCCTGCCTTCCCCTTCTTTGGTGTTTCACTTAATTAATTTCTTGTGAAAAAATATTTACACATTTAGAAAGATAATATCATTAAAAATATCGATTTTGCAATTAAACTGATTGGTCGTCTTACGAAATGTCGACATTTAAATCTCATAAATACTTTCGAGATTTTTTCCCTTTTAATGACGCGGTATGAACGGTTTTTTTTTTCAAAACAGCTATTGAATGCCGGCCTTTTTTTTTTAATCGTTTTTTTTTTTTAGGTTTAATTGAATTACTTAAGATATCGTTTGGTTAATTAACCAAACGATATTTTAAATAATTCAATTGAGTAAAATTGTTTAAAATTCTAATATACTTTTAAAATTTTAATTTCAAAAGTTACGTTTGAATGTAAATTGTTCACAGGCAGACGACATGTTCTCTGACAAATGTATTATATAGACGAGATGTATATACTCGGTGTTGACTGGGAGTTTTCTTACTTTCATGTTTATTTTGCTCATCCCCAGCCATTTTTTATGTTTTTGTTTTTGCTTTTTGCTATAGTGTTCCAGTTATTTACTAACCAATATCAATAATCATCATAAACCTGAATAATATTTGTTTTAATAAAAACGGATGAAAAGTATTTAATAGATGTTCTTAATTTCTTATCTTGGCTATCAAATCCAAGAAAAGTTAAGAAACCCGGCATAGACGAGTACTTCAACTAGTAATTGTATCGAGTTGATGAGCTAATAAATAAGATGAGTTTTCTAGCTGAAAAAGATAAACGAACATAAACGGAATTTCGTTTCTTTTTTCATTTCATTCTAGATATCGATGAGTGTGACTTGAGGAAACATGGATGCCATTCATCTCAACAATGCATCAATACGGACGGCAGCTATGAGTGCAGGTGTCAACAGGGATATCAATCTGCTGGAGTTGGGGTGCAATGTCAGGGTAAGGAATGCATCCGGTTAAAGTTCAACATTTTTTTCTTTTTAGATTCAAAATTAATTTTTATTTCCATAAATTATCGTTATAGAAAGCTATGGCAACACGGTAAATACAAAATATAAAAACATAAAATATGGAGAGATTAAGAAAGAAGAATAAAAGGAAACGAGGATGATTGCATATTATCTGCAATATATATTTATTTTTATATATTTTCTTACATTTAATTATGTTATTCTTAGTATTTCGGGAGTAAAATCTCTTCATCATGAGTTAGAATTATTTTCTGGGTTTTTTTTTTTCAAATAAACCGGATATCAGTGTTGTAATCTACAACTGCCAGGGGAAAAAAGTGGATCTTAAAACTCTTAATAATTCTTTTTTGTTTTGTGTTTATATATATATATATATATATATATATATATATATATATATATATATATATATATATAATCTGTAAATAATTATATATATATATATATATTCTTTTTCTTGCCGTTAAAAGCTGTGATATTTTGTGTGTTTTTTTTTATTTGCTTGTTTATAATTTCAATTAATCTTTGTTTATAATTTCAATTAATCTTTCTTTGTTTCACTATCAGAGATATTCTTATGCATATGATTTGCAATTTTGTTTTATCTTGTTGTATTTGCCTGCCCATAAAATGCATGTCTACACAAAAAGAACAAAACTATTTTCAACTGCACCCTGCTTTTATGCCACTTTAAAGCCCGAAATAGGAAACTCTGGACAAGGATCACTTGGCGTGTGGGGCTCCATTCAAATTTTTACAAGAATTTTACAAGTGAATACAAAAAAAGAGACATAAAAATCATAGACAGATAATTTGTAAAACCGGCGATTTTGGGGGTCCAATTCACATGCTTCGGTTGCATTTTCCTAAGGTCAGCCTCAACTTTGGTTCATTAGCAACAACAAAAAACTGCAAAATGCAGGTAATTTGTTTATTTCCTTATTTCCAACTTATTTATGCATTGTAATATATATTTTTCCTTATTTCCAACTTATTTATACATTGTAATATATATTTTTTCTTATTTCCAACTTATTTATACATTGTAATATATATTTTTTCTTATTTCCAACTTATTTATACATTGTAATATATATTTTTTCTTATTTCCAACTTATTCATACATTGTAATATATATTTTTTCTTATTTCCAACTTATTTATACATTGTAATATATATTTTTTCTTATTTCAAACTTATTTATACATTATAATATATATTTTTTATTATTTCCAACTTATTTATACATTGTAATATATATTTTTTATTATTTCCAACTTATTTATACATTGTAATATATATTTTTTCTTATTTCAAACTTTTAAGCATCTCTGAAACGATCTTACACCAGACCATTGTTGCCCTTAAATTCTTGGAACTGTAATAAATAATATTGTAAATCTATTTATTTATCATTATTCATTATATATATATATTACTATTTCATGTATCCACATAAAATGTTATAAGGAGATATAATTTATTTTATATATATAAATATATAAATTTTATACGTACATAAAGTAATCCATGGTCACGTGTTTCTGGCTCACAGCCGTCATCAGCATGGCTAACTTAGACAAGGATCGAACCGTCGCTATTGATGTCTATAGTCCAGCGTCTTACCATTGGACCAAGAAATGTCTAGAAATATGTACGATTTTGATCACCTAAATATTTCATGTATTTTTATGTAATTATTTTTATTGGCGTTCGTTGTTTTTTTTTTGTTTTTTGCTTACTACTATTTCGATTAACATACAGTAAATTGCATTATTAGTCGCTCTTAACTTTATAGACGTATTTGTCATTAATATATATATATTTTATTAATTTTATACGTACACAGGGGACATACTTTTCTGATATTTCGTAAGTTCACACTACAGTCCTCATAAGGCAACTGTCTCCAAATTTCACTCTGTTCGGTCCTGTTTAATCATTTGCTACCAAGTTTTCCTTGGTCGGCCAACCCTAAACGTCTGATTCAAGACATCCATACTTCTGCAACGTTTATCCACATGATTATACCAACATAACCGATTTGTTCTTTAGCATAACATCTATGCTTTCAGCAAATGCTCTGACCTGATCTGTTGGTTCGGTAATATTTCAAATTGCAGATCCATCTAATCATGGATCTGTCATTGCACTGCAGTCGAGCGAGAGCGGATTCCAATAAACACTTGGAAAGATGGTCTTCTCCATTGAGTTACGTTTTTGTGTAGACATAAATCCTTCATCATACCTATAAAGAGAACAATGTAATTGTATAAAGTATAATGGTTATTGATGCAGACTATGAAAGAGACAAGACGAGTACAAATCTTGTCAAATTGGATTCATTTGCTCACTAATACCATTGGAAAAGGTATGAACCCTCTCACAATTCGTCTCCAGCTATTAGTAAAATAGTTTTCAATGCATTATTTTCAATTGCAAATAATGAATGGAATGAATAAAATTTGATAACTCATGAGGACGGTTTATGACAGGTGTTTATTGATATTAGATTTAAAGATGACCCGTTGTAGCCTGCATAGAAGCAATCCTGTGGTAACGTGTTCCACAAATGAGAGGTTCTTGGAAAGAAACTCTGTTCATGGGAATCGCGTTTGATGTTAAGCACATGAAGGAAGAAACGAAAGTTTTTTTACAGTGGTGGCAGAAAGGTGAGTCATTGCTATGAATATTATACAAAGCGGAACAAGAGATTGAAGCTCTGTCGAGCACCTTCCATGGAAATAACGAGAGAGTAGAGAAAGACTAGCGACATCACTAGACTAGAGATCATCCATCACTATATTGTGAAGTTGATTTTCTAGTCTGTCAAGTTAAGAAGGAGTGCTTTGAGCAGTACCTCCCAAATTGTGACAGCAGTACTCCATCTTGGGACGTATTTGACCATCATATAAGAATAAGATTGCATCAGGAGTCAGATACGTACTGTGGTGCTAGAATGATCCAACCATTTTTTGCAGCAACCTCAGCAACAGATTGGATATGTCTTCCATTTTAGATCTGGAGTGTGAGTCAGTCCTAGCAGCTTATCAAAACAAAGAGAGAGAACCATTTATTTCAATTGGGGAAAAACAAGGGTCTGAGTGTTGCTCGTAAAAGGAGAGAAGCTTGGTTTTAAAGATGTTAAAATTAACAGGACACTTTTTCCCCATTGCACCACATGCTCCAGATCAGAAGAGAGAGAATCAGCAAGATTTTGATCACCAATGCTCTTCGAAGTTCTGCCATAGACAGTTGTATCGTCTCCATAGATTTCAACAAATGATTTCAGAATAAAATTTGGAAGATTATTAATGAAAATTGTGAAGAGAGTTAGGCCCAGAATAGATCCTTGAGAAACGCCACATCATTGATATTATGTGCATAGGACTCCTGCCTATCAGAGAGAAAGAATTTGATAGTTGAAAAGACATACCAGATTCGTTTGTGTATCAATGATTGTATTTTAACTGTGTTCTAAATTGGTTTTAGACAAGCTGTGTATAACAAGAACATCATTTATTATATTATGTACCAAATTGTTTTATTAGATATGCTGTGCATAACAGAAACAAGTGAATTATATTTTAGCTGTGTGCTAAATAGGTTTTAGACAAGCTATGCATAAAATGAACAACTGACATTATATTTTAGCTGTGTGCTACATTTGTTTAATATTATTTGTATCTAGTTTTAATGGAGATCTTATAGTTTCAAAGTATTATATGCAAATTGAAGTGAAGATCATAGGCTTATATAGAGATGATGGCTTACTAGTTGTGAAAAATGCAAACGAAACTAAATGTGAAAGAACTATAAAGATGATATTTAAAGAAATGAAAAGGTTAGGACTATAATTAGAAATTACGTCCAACACTAAACAAGTTAATTTTCTAGATGTTAATTTTCTAGATGTAACTTTCAACTTAGATAAGGGAACATATGACCCATATACAAAGGATAATGCAAACCCAATTTATGTTCACCCACGCTCAAACCACCCAAAACACTCATTAAATAAATACCTAACAAATACCTAAACCAATAGAAAAAATAACTAGTAACAACTCCTCAAACGAGGAAATCTTTAACAAACATAAATTTCTTTATGACAAAGCTCTAAAAGACAACGGCTATAAAATAACTCAATTTAAATATGTTAAACCAACAATAGATCTAAAAGAATAAGAAATAGAGGAATTATCTGGTTTATACATCCAAACAATCAAATGGTCAAGACTAAACTTGAACCAACCCTCAGTTCCCACCTAATAGCATTTTATATTTAAAAAATTAACAAAAATACCCTCAAATTAAGTTACAGTTACAGAGATAACATAACAACAAAACATTAAGAAGTAATGTAGTAAGGAACAATAACATTAATACCAGCCCCAATTCAAATAATACAGTTATGGCAAAAAATACTTGCAATTTCAATAACAAAATAAATTTTCCACTACAACAAAAATGCTGATCATCCTCTATAGTCTACCTAGCTACCATTACAACTAGAGAAGATCCAATGGAAAATACATTTTATATAGGTATTGCCGGAAATACTTTCAAAGAAAGACTCAACAACCATAAATGCTCCTTTAATAATATTGAATATAGCAACAAAACCGCACTTGCCCAACATTTCTGGCACCTAACTACAAATAATAAAACACCAATAGTTAAGTGGAATATTATTAGAAAAACTAGTACCTTGTTATCTTTGCCTAAAGAAAAAACCTGAAATAATTAGATTTAGTGACAATGGCAAACTTCTTAACATTAAATCAGAAACCTCGATTAACTGTAGGCATAACAAGTCGCATACTCTTAGTAATTTGCATATAACACATTGAATCTATAAGACTCTCATTAAAACTAGATAAAAATAATATTATTAATAGCAATAACCTTCAATTTACTAATATGAAATTTCTATCCTACTTACCAGTATAGACACCATCTCCCGTGTGACGTAATCCTCAAATTAGATTTTTAATTTAAATATATACAGCAGTAAATAATTTCAAATATTATCTAGTGAAGGTATATTCTTTTACTTTTAAAACTTTATTTGTCCGTCGGCTTGAGAGATAGTTTTAAAAAATGGAGAAAAAGGGAAGGGTTATAAGAATGTATATTTCAGTAGGCCTGGCTGTCCCCTTTCCACTTTTGAGTCTACAGAATGTGACCGTTGAGAAAGAGGAATGAGTCATCTTGCCATCTCTGTGGAGGTCGCCGTACTCCGCAATCCGTCCCCTTATCTCAACCTGACATCCGGCTCAATACCAACTGTTGAATGGATAAGAAAGAAAGAAAAAAGAGGGGAAAAAAGAAAGGGACTGCTAAACACAATATACCCCAAGGTTTGGGTGTAGAGGAAGCGAAATTCGTCGCTCGAACCACGACAGAAAAAACGCAACAACCGATAAAACTTCAAAGAAGCATTTGTGCAAAGTTCCTGCACACTGGAAACCGTTAAATTGTCTGATAACGATACGGACGCCAACATAAAGAAAACGCCTTGGATGCATCTCACTGAATGCCAAAGGCATCTTAAAAGATAGTCAATCGACGAAGCAGCCACAATACACGAAGCAGACAAGAATTACTTGGACTCCTCTATCGTGACCACAACTGTTTATTTATGTCGAAGATTCGAAGATTTTATTCTTATAAAATTTGAAGGTGCACCAGTAAGTCAGTCCCTTTCTTTCTCTCAAGGTGAGTTTTTTTTCGCATTGTATATATATATCTTCACTCGGTCTAGTTAATTATTTGTTAAGACTCCATCTTATACTATTGTTGTTTTGTTTTTATATTTTGTCCCTACTTATATATTTTGTAAAATATTTTTTGTCATTTTAATCTCTTAACTTGTGTTGGTCTTCTGTTCTTTCACGAAGTGTTTGCCGTCTGTCTATTCATCTTTACAGATGTCACGAGAAAGAGTTCTCACTCCCCTCTCGTTTTGTGTGCATACATATTTGAACCCGAGGGCCAAAATCTTTTCTATTTTTTTCTTCTGTTGCGTGACCGTCTTGTCGTTCCCAACAAGGCGCGCCCGTAACACCCATCATATCCCTTCTTTCTATGTTATATATTCTATTGATTTTGGTGGATGGTTTGTGGATGGTATGTGGGCATTTATTTGTGTTTTGTTTGTACATTTGTATATTTTCATGTCTGTAAATTTTATGAAAAATCATCCAAATGATTGATTTTATTTTGTTTTAAAGCTAAATTGTATAGTTGGCTATCTACCGGTGTGCCGGATGAATGAGTGGTTCTTGTAGCCTCGTATATTCTCACCTATTTGATTTATAGCCGGATTTGTGACTTATCTTATCGAATGCACCCAATGAAACGATTTAATTATGTATCTAGATTTGTTATTCTTATATACATGTATTTTTATGGCCTAGTTTGAATATGAGTGCATTTAGTGTTGTGTGTATAGCATTTTATATTTGTGTATAGGGTTCGAGGGCCCTCGCACATATGCGCTTATAGTGATTGCATGATTGGTTTTGTATATATTAAGTGATGTATGTGTTTTATACCTCGCACGTAAAAACTTATATCTATTTACTTTTGGATTCTGTGCGTTGGTTACTTGTCCACACTTATGTAAGTTAATAAGAGTTGCTTAGCACCTCCATTTCTAAATTTGTATACAACTTGCTTAAAATGATTAGTTATATGTGTAGTTTATATATCAGCATTATATTTATTACTGTTGTAATAACCACTATTATTTTCAATTGTTTATTTTATATTTTATTTTTATCTTATCTTAGTCTATCTTATTTTATTTCTAATATCATGATACATTTTTATTTATATTTATATATTTTGATTCGTAATTTTAATTTTAATTTTATATTATTATTATTATTATTATTATTATTATTATTATTATTATTATTATTATCCTTTATTAATTGTAATATCAATTTTATTATTATTCTTATTATTTAATTTTTACTAAGTAATTGGCTAAGCCCATAAGAAATTTCATTCTAAAATCATACTTCGTATTTTACTTTACATTAAAAAAAACTCTTCCCAACGTATAAATTGTGTGTGTGTAAATATTATGTGAATGCATATATGACAAAAAAATGATGTGTGTGTTTCTAAGTGCGATTTTATTAGACGAAGATACATTCCACTAGACAGAATTGTATCCCTCCCATAACATGTCCTAGTTAAAGATATATACTTTTCCCCTCCACAATATGTCACCATGCCAACTGCTAATTGCTGACTCATTTACGATACAGAGACGGGAAAAGTTGAAAATCACAAGTAAATAAGTTTAACAGATTGATGGCTGATTATAGAAAACTTTATGGTTTGCATGTTCAAAGGTGATGATTTGAATTTAGTCGTGTGACCCTTACTGATTGAAATTTTGCTCCATTCTTCAACATAAAACATGAAGAGCAGACATTTATTTTGGGGCCTGAAAGAACAAGCTTATCAAAGCTGTGATTGTGTAAGAAAGAGGATATGTTATCCCCTATTTTATATTCAACTCACGAAATGAATTAACGAAACCTTTTTACAACAACAACGAAAAGGGTTTATTCAGCTAAAAGGTTACCTACACCGTTTGTTATAGGTGGAAGAAAATTGGACAATGTCCGAGAGAAGAGGAAAATAAGTTCTTAGGGCTCAGCAAATATCTCAGGCAAAGATAGTAGGTGGTGTGAGCGTCCAGTGGACAAAGAGGCAGGAGAGAGAACGTGTTTCCTCGTTGTTTGCCGGAGTCTCTCTGAGGCGAGTCTTCTTGGCTGGTGCCAGGGTACCGTCTGCTCATTTTCTGCAATGTCCTAAGGGAGCTCAAGTAGTCCTTTAGAGAACTAATGATATCAATGCGCCCTGCGAGCTGATTGGCCAAACCAGCTCACAAGAACGCTGATACGCATTACAAAGTAAATCTAATTTATGACTGCTACAATTGAAACATGTCTAGATGTGTAGCCATCTGTTTGTATAAATAATTTTTTATTATATATAAATAGCTCTATTTATTATTGAGCACTATTATATAAACACAGTAAAGATTCTTCAGATTTTAACCTGTGGATACAAACCGTACCTGAATTATTATTATTATATATATATATATATATATATATATATATATATATATATATATATATATATATAATTTAATGTTTATTTGTTTGTGTGTTATAGGAATCAATATGTTAACAGAACATTCAAATAAATTTCAGTAAGAGTTAAATTTCTCAAGGAATCTAAAACACCATTGAATTTTTTCTTCAAGTGCATGTGGGGTCACTAGAGGCAATTATCGGTTAAGTCCATAAAATAAATGAAATATATTGGAACGTAAAGAAACAAAATTCATTTTTTAATAGATGTTCATATTCATAATTCATAAATAAATTTAACAAAGAATACCTCAGTGAAGACTGTATTTAAAAAAATCTTTAAACATTTAAAAGAACTAATTCGTTTCGATTCGTTAAATCCATTTATCATTTTGTAACGATAAGAAACGTAGTTTTGTTTTTTCATAACAACACCGCGCTACCAGTGTTTTTTATTACTTGACCTCATATTACAAATGTTATTTTAACATTTTCTTTCAAGGATCCAAATTGTAACTGTGACTATATTTGAAATTCTATTTTCTTAAAATAAACATCCGACCAGCAATATATCTCCACACGGGTAACGCCGAGTGAATACCGCTAGCATAATATAAAACAACTTCCTAACACCCACTCACCCCCTGCCCCCCCCCCCCCCGCCAAAAAAAAAAATGAATAGTTATATATTGACAGAAACAGCTTGTAGATATTGTTGTCGGGTTTTCTATGCTGACTAAACAAATTTTTACTTGTGTTTTTGTCATGGCTAAACAAAAAAAATATTTTCTAACTCCTTCATGAGGACCATATGTTCTACTTACGATTTTATATTATTCACCACAATAACATATCTTGTTCATTTTGTAATCTTTTTTTTTCTTAACAAAGGTACTTTGGTTTAGCTTTTGATATTTTTGGACAGATGTATGTTTTCGCAGAGGTAATTTCGTATGTGGACATAATTGCTAGTAAATGACCATTGACCAGGTGGATCAACGTTGATAAGAAAAGTAAAGTGGTCGACCATAGTCGAGGGCGACCCTTTTTATTAGCTACTACACCTAGGTTATGGGGAGGACGTCACTCCTTTCCCAGGATTACTCCACTTACCCTTGAGACTCACCTTATAATAATGAGTATTTAAGTCTGGTATCTCTTGATTAAGGATTGAACCCTGGTCTCACAACCCATTGGCAGAACACTTACCATTATGCCAAATGACTGCTGGTATATTAGTGTCTACATTTTGGCTAGGAAGAAAGTGTAGTATCTGTTCCGATGGATACTGCATCCTATAGACTGGTGTCGTCTTGTCCTTTGGGGCTTGATTCTGCCGGTCTGTGGGTTTGTCCTGTGCAGTTCTAGGAGGTCCACCCTCCCAGGCTTTGCCTCCCCTCTTTGAGGAGGAGTAAGTTTATTGCTTACTGCCTGAGGCGCCCCTACCGGGGAATGCCGACGGGGCTTCCCAGGCAATTTTTAATGGCCAGAGTGCTCACCTTCTCGGACGCTGGCTTTTCAAGTTCCACTTTCCCGACCTGACCTTGGGTCACATCTTACCTTGTGGGAGTAAGATAAAACTGGTCTTGTGCCTAACCTCCTGGAAAGGAGGTAAATAAACATTTTGTGATGGTAGAGAGAATCAAGTTACCGTTTGCTTTCAATTTAAAAGAAATTTGTAAGATTTCACTAATAATGAGTCAACGTTCGTATATTGTATATTAGTGTATACATTTAGTCTTTTCCTTTTCTTCTTTATTTATGTAATTTATTTATTTGAATCATCCTCTTACTTTACTTCTTTTACACTGTTGCTACTACTATCACTCCCTCTATTTCCCTCCCCTATTCCTTCTTCCCACCACTTCTTGTCTCATTTGCTTTGACGGCCACTATTTAAAACATTCAATATACAAACAACTCTCTACTCTATCGTTATTTCTATCGAAGGTGCTCGATTGAGCTCCACTTACGTGAATAAGGTAGATAGAAAAGTCACATATGGAAGCGTTGGTGAAATGGCAATAATAAGGAAAATATTTTGAAAAAATATTTTGAAAACCTGGACAATGCAATTTATTTATGTTTTTTAAAATAAACTATTTATTTACTTTAAAAACTTGAGTACTTTCGGTGATATACACCCTTGTCAAAAGTATAGCATTTTTTTTCTCTTCAAGTTTTTAAAGTAAATAAATAATTTATTTTAAAAAACATAAATAAATTGCGTTGTCCAGGTTTTCAAAATACTCTCCATGTGTGACTTTTCTATCTACCTTATTCACGTAACCGTGTGCTACATACAGTGGCATATCAACATTAATCGTCGATAACATCAAGACGAATTTCAACTTGACTGCGATAAATATGTCTCAATCAAGGAGGATTAAACGAAAAAAGAAGAGAAAAAAAAATATGCTGATACTTTTGACAAGGGTGTATTCACCGAAAGTACTCAAGTTTTTAAAGTAAATAAATAATTTATTTTAAAAAACATAAATCAATTGCGTTGTCCAGGTTTTCAAAATATTTTTTCAAAATATTCTCCTTATTATGAAAAAAGTAATAATTAAGAAACAGTTAGCCTTACATATACATTTATTCTCACACACTGTTTGTCAAAGATGTAAGGTGTAAGATGGATATACAAAACATAATACATAAAAGAATAAAAACTACAGACGTAGTTACTAAAGGAAAGACTATGTTAATATCCCAACACAATCGATAATGAACATGTATTGCTAAGGTCAACAAATAGAGAGAGATATGTATGATATAAATAAATGTGACTTAGATATTGTTGATGATGTTATGGGATCTGCGATCACAAGGACGAGTCTGAAGATGACTGCAGCCAGCAAGGCAAGTTGCCACTGTAGACGTAAGGGGCTACTGAGAATTAGGGTGAAAGTTTTGGGGGGCATCTTAAATTGGGAGCTGTGCAGCGAGATGCTTGTTCACATTAGTTTAAAATTTCTGCATGTCGGTACAGTTGTGGAACAAGGGAGCAGGGATGGAGTTCAAAAGGCCGGCAGCACGAGGAAAGAAGCTATTGGAGTAGAAGGCTCTCAGGCATCTGGGGGCCTCCACAGTGAATGGATGGGATTTAGCTGATTGCCGGGTTGGTCGAGTGTATTTACATCGAAGGAGCACTCGAACAGCAAGTTCGTCGGAGCACATTCCACTGAAGTACTTGTAAAACAAGCACAAGGATGCAACATTGCGGCGATGGGACAAGGGCTGGAGCTTGGTGGATAGTGAGGGACCTATTAGATTAGCGACTCTTTTTTGGATCTTGTCTAAGAGGGAGAGACTAGTGGATGGTGCACCAGTCCAGATGTGACAACAATACTCCATGCATGGGCAGATGGTGACTTTGTAGAGATATAGGATAATGTCAGGTGTGAGGAGTTTACTAGCATGGTAGAGGGAGCCCACTTTTTTTGCACCAGCCTTGGCAATGTCTTCTATGTATTTGTTCCAATTCATATTACCTATGAATATTAGGCTGATGAGTTTGAACGTTGGTCTCTCAGGTAGGGTGTTATTTGCCATGGCCATCGGTGATTGAAGAGGTTTCTTGTAGTTGTTGAACAAAAGGAGCTTTGTCTTAGCAGCATTAAATGTTACCATCCATTTATGACCCCATTCCACTACAAACTGACTACGTCCGTTTTGCCCACTTAATAAAAGTAGAGCATGGTGTCATCAGCAAATATACCCATCTCAGACACAATGTCATCAGGGAGGTCGTTTATGAAAATCAGGAACAATAAAGGTCCAAGGATCGATCCCTGGGGCACACCTGCATTTATGTCATGTTGTTTAGATGAACAGCCATCGATGACAACCTGAATCTTTCTTTTGGTTGGGAAGCATCTTATTATATTAAATATTCGTCAAGTAATACCATATGAATTAATTTTTATGAGAAGACCTTTATGCCAGACCTTGTCAAAGGCTTCGGACATATCAAGCGCTACCACCTTAGCTTCACCTGCCTTGTCCAGTGTATGGTATATGCATTCAGAGATGACCATTAGGATGTCTGCAGTAGATCGTGCTTGCCTAAATCCATACTGATGGTCAGAAAGAAGTTTAGCATTAACGAGGTGCCGGACTATTGCTAGATTGATTAAGAATTCAAAGATTTTAGCGAAGAGCGAGAGTAGACTGATGAGGCGATAATTCTTAGTGTCAGTTCTATCTCCAGAATTCTTGAATACTGGTACCACAGAGGCAATTTTCCAGCTATCAGGGAAGCAAGATTCGACAAGGCATTTGTTGGAGAGGACAGGAGCCAATTCAGCAGAGCATTTCTTTATTACTATCACTGGCATAAGATCAGGCTCACATGCTTTAGGGGTGTCAAGGTTTTTTATAATGTCCTGGACATGAGATGGGATGATGACCAGGTCATCAAGTGTGGCTTCAGTCCGCAATGGGAAATTTAGGAGGGAGTCGTTTGCAGAGTCCAAAGTGGAGTTTAAGGCGAAATGCTGGGCAAGTAGTTCAGCCTTGTCAGTTGCAGTCATTGTGGTTGGATAGTGGGAGAATTGTTGCTTGCCCATTATTCACCACACTATTAAAGATTTTCCAGAAATCACGAGTACCTAGTTTCTGCAACTGAATGCGTTTTCTGGTCATCTATGTATACCTTCTTTTTGCTTCACCTATCACAGTGTTACAATTTTTTCTTGACGCTATAAATTTCTGTCTATTCATAGTTGACATATGGCGTTCAAATTGCCGGAAGGTGTGCTGCCTCTGAATAATAGCAACTGCACATTTCAAGGTGAACCATTGTGGAGAGTGAGGCTTGCTGTAGAATTTTTGCATGGAGACATGTGCTTCAATGCCTGCTTTGACCCATTCGGTTACCTCATTTGCACACTGATCAGCAAGGAGAGAAAACGTTTCACTCCATGGGGCGTCTCTGATGTGATCTCTGAAGCCTGCTTGTAGTATCTCGTCATTTTAAGCAACAGCTCATCAGCTTTGGGACGAAATTTTAGAGTGATATCAATCATTACCACAAGGTGATCAGCGTTCCCGAGCAGGCTATGGGCATTCGTCACACAAACCTCGGGTAGTGAGGTCAAGAACAGGTCGAAAAATGATGCTTTCTGGTCTACGCGATCAGGGAAGTGGGTCGGGAAAGTAACAGTCTGTGAAAGGGAGTGTGCTATAGAAAAACTATACGTGGAGTTACCAGCTGCATTTGTATAGCTGGAGAATCCAAGCCAGTTACGGTGATGTGCATTAAAATCCCCAAATACATGTATTTGGGCACTTGAGTCAAGTGAGAGTGCTCTATCTATGCTTTCAGGGGCAAAGTTATGCAAGGTACAGTCCTGGGTCGAAGGAGAACGTTATAAGAAATATAAGTAACTACCGCTGTGCTGTAAGGTTAATCTAAAGCACATGTAGGCTTGATCATCTGATTCTAGCTGATGTTTTCTAGTCAAGGGGAGGGTGTTCCAAACATAAACCCCTAGCCCATGCATATTTTTGTCAGAGTCTTTACGGTAGAGTGGGGGGGGGGGGTATTCAGTCATGTCAAAATGGTGTGAGGAGATTGAGGATTGTAGGTTTGTTTCACTTAATGCTAGGATATCCTGGGAGTTTACTAGGAGAAAGGTTTCTACGTCGTTGATGTTGGTTCTAAGCCTCCGGATATTTGTGAATGCTAGCCTCAAGGGCAGAGGCGAAGATGTTTTTCGGTGGGTGTCTGGCTAAGATTTGTTTCTTTTTCTTTGTATTGTCATTTTGGTTTTAGATAGAGTGGGGAGGGCAAAGTGGGTGCTTGTTTTGTTCCAATAAGCTCACACATCCAGATCATTAGTCGAGTCTTGATCTATGGCCTCGGGAAAGCCTATCGGAGATAACTGTCGGGTCCCTTTCCATGCGTGACATGGCACGTACAGTTACTCACAATATTATACAACTGTTGATGCAGTAGCCATTCTTAGCGTTACCTAAGAGTTTGGGATCCTGCACTACGAGTCGGAAACAGCAGCCAAACAAGCTGTCTAACCTGTACCCTCAACCTGTCGGAACAATAGCGATCCAGACTAGTCATGTGAGACTTAGTGACGAATTTTTTTTCCCAAGTTGCCCAGATAGAGAGAAAGAGAGACGGCAATCATTGTCCTAGTCAGGAAACAAGGCCAATCACTGGGTGTCTTTAAAATGTCCCTGTGCTAGTACCTCTGCACCTGGCTAATAGATAAAGAAGGAGTACAAAGGCCAAGCGATAGGCAGAGCCCATCTACTTCTTAAGCAATTTTAGGTTTACAATCCGGATATTTTGTTTTAGACTCCAGCTCTAGGAAGGTTGTTGATCAGGACTAAGGAGGCCTCCCTCCCCCAATCGTTTGCTGCTAAAGCGTGTGTAGTCAGTAGCACAGTTTTTATATCAGAGTTTTCCTTCTCCTAGATGGATGACCTGACAAGGTCTACAGGTCCATCACACCGAGAGGAGTAATCCTGCACCCATGTATTACTTAGTTATCTCCGAGCCCCCGCAGGTATTAAACAAAACAAAATCCATATACATACATACATATATATGTGTGTGGGTGTGTGTGGGGGGTGGGGGGTGAAAAAGACAAACGGAAAAAACAAATTTAAATACAGGAAAAAATCATCAAGAAACGAGATATTTTACCGGTTTCGTTCGGATCAACGAACATCGTCAAAAAAAAGTTAAGACATTTTACCGGCGAGTACGATGGGTGAGAGGATTAATCTACTTTTGTATAAGTCATAAGAAAGAACACTTAGCTATGATGTCACAGAATAGAAGAAAAAAATAGAAAATATGTAAAAGAAAGAAATGTATGAATGATAAAATAATTTAAATAAAAGTAAAAATCACAAGAGTCTGCAAAAGGCATGCCAAAAATGACCAGACAATTGGAGCCACATCTGATTGCCTATGCGTCCAAGCCAGAAAGAGAATGAATTCGGTTTCATAGAGTAGAATTTTTGATTCCTGAAAAAAGAAGAGTATGTTCTCTCATTGCTCAATATAATTCAGGGAAGACAATTTGAATATGGTCCAAGCGATATCACTCCTAATAATTCTGAGCCATCACTAATATCTGAGAGTATAAGAGCATTAGTATTTAACCCCGAACATTGCTAACAACCTGATTTTATTTTTTATTTCTCAGAATAACTGCATTAGTTTGTGCAGAATAACATAAAAATTCCCTGAGTTGACACATTATGCTTCTTCAAATATAATGATGGCCAAATTAAAATGACCATTACTACTAAACTAATGGTTGTATCTGAGGTTTCCCAACAGTTTATAATAGTATAAGATGTGGTTGATAATATACCCAAAGTTGATCACAATCTGACAGCTGGAAAGGTAGTATTTTTAAGATGGCGTCCAACATGTCTGGCTGTGAAATTTTAAAATGCTCATAATTTGTTAATTAATTAAGTCTAAAAATATTTAAGAAAGGTAATGTGTAATATGTATTATGCTGGGGCTGTGGTCGTGTGCATATTTTAGAGCTGAGTATGCAATGATATACCACCTTCCCCGGACTTTGAAAATCCTTTGAAAAATACCACCCAGAAAATGGACATCTGAAATAGGAGACGAGATTCTTTCTAGAAAGAGTAATTTTCATTTCACGCGAACGCCCTCTACTAAGATATATTGTTATGTCTAAGATACAATATAGATGCTGAGATGATACCCTTCCTTATTTTCTTTGATGTTAGCTGAAATTGTCAGATGAGATGAAAACACAAGGGATAAAGTCTGTATAAGTCGCCAGATTTTAGAGAAAGAGGAAATTCTGGTTGATCATATCAAAAAAAGGCTAACATCTAGGCTAGACAGAGACAGCCACAATTAGAAGTTCACATATTTTGTAATGTTAACCAAATGATAGAGATTCCTTTTTTACTAGTAGTTTTCAATGTTACAAAATACGAACTCTATGGATTATGACAGGAAATGTTAACTCAAATAATAAAAGTTGTTAATTGTTAATAGTACAATGTTGTGCCTTTATTTGAATAAGCCTTTTTATTCAAGTTAGTCAGACACATTACCAATTTTGAACAAGACATCTGATGTCATGATGATGATCACCTGACCACATGGGCAGCGTGACGATCGCTGTACTACAACAGTATAATATGCAGCTTTCTTTAATGCAGTTCTAATCTAAAAAATACCACATAGATGACTATTTCAAATAGGAGACGAGATTCTTCCCAGAAAAAGTAAATCTCACTTCAAATGGAGGTTCCCTGCCGGGATATATTTTTATGTTCAAAATAGACTAATGCTGGGATTTCAAGAGAACTAAAAATTTTGGGATAAGATAATTATAGCTGGAAAATTGCCTCTGTGGTACCAGTTTTCAAGAACTTTGGTGAAAGAACTGATCCGTAAAATGATCGCCGCATGTCTCCTCTCTTTTTCACTAAACTCTTTGAATCATTAATTAATCTAGCACCACCTCGAAAATGCTAAACTTTCAAACTTCCTAACATTCACAGGTAACAGGAATTGAAATAATACCAACTCGATGGATTGTACCAAAAAAATGTTGGCACAAATAATAAAAGTTGTTGGCAGTTAATTTGGATGAGAAGCCATTTTTTCCAGCTAGTCAGACACATTATCACAGCCATGCAACAGAATCGAACACCTATCGGTTCTGGACACATACACAACGAATACGATCACGGACCTCACATGATGTCACAATGACAATCACCCAACCATACGATGTGTAGTGGTGACAACCGGCTGTGACACAATACTTAATAGCATGCTACAGATCTACCATAGTCTGGAAAGGATATATTTTTAAGATGAAAAAGGAATTTTGTAATCACTATTTTCACAAACTTTGAGCTTTCCCCATCCGGGAAATAGAGTAGGCCATGCAAATACACATATACACAGTTTGATATGAAAATATCTCATAAAAATCTCACTTTTAATTTCAGATTTTGATGAATGTAAAAACAAGCCAGATATTTGTTTACATCGCTGCGTAAACACAATTGGGGATTATGAATGTTTGTGTCCAGCAGGACAGCAAAGGTTACCCGATCTGAAATCTTGTGTTGGTGAATAGAACTTGATTATTTTATGTGTGTGCGTTTTTTTTTGTTTTTTTTATATGCTGGAGAAACTCCAATTTGTATAATAAATAAGCATATTTGCATTGTTTCAGAAATTTGCAGATAAGGATTGATAATTTGATTATTCAGACTACTATTCTCATCTTGGTTGTTATTTTCACAGCGTTTTGGCCGATGTAACCTCCGACCTTCTTCAGATGCAGCTTTTTGAACTCAGAAATCTTGATATCAAACTTGGGAACCTATATGGAATTTCAAACTGAACCCTTTATTTAATCCATGGAGGTAGATTGTTCTCGTAGAAGTGTTTTTTAGTCTATGGACCCGTGGCACAATGGATAAAGGCGTTGAGTAACAATCAGTCCAATTCTCACGATAATATCTAAGAATAGAAAAAATCTTTAAATTACTTAACACTTCGACCCAGTCATGACTGACGGAACGAGAACACTTGACTTGTATAGATGAAATAAGGAATTCGCTTCGAAATTCCATATGTGTTCCAGAGTTCGAAAAGATGCACCTGAATTTAAAAATAAATATTTACTAATTATGTTTTCTTCGCACATTTCGGTCAAATGAAAAAAAGCAAAAATATAAGATTATATTGCAGCGGTTAGATTCCAAAATGGCAGCCAAATTTTATCGACTACTTTTGTCTAATTTTCCAAGCAATGACAAGGAAAATTAATCTACCGTATTCATTTATTTTCTAATTTTGGCGAACTATTTTGTAAATACTAATTTTTTTTTTTGATTTTTGCGGATTTCTTTGTTTTTCCTTTTTTATTTTGTAAATATTAATTAATTAATTAACAAATAATAAAATCAAACAGTGTTTATTAAAAATGAAATTGAAATAGACTACAAATTAAACATCATAATAGAATATTGCCGAATAAATTGTTTTTTATATGATGGCATTAGAGGAGGGGTGCGTTGCCACCCAGACTTAAAGTTTGTGATAGGGTTAAGGGAGGGTATGTTTTGTTTTGTAAGAAGAAAATAATAAAATCCAACGGTGTTTATTAAAAAAAAAAAGAAATCTGCAAAAATCAGAAAATAAATAAATATTTGCAAAATAAAAATGAAAAAGAAAAGAAATCTGCAGAAGTCAAACAACAAATTAATACAATGGATTAATTCGCTCTGTCACCGCTTGGAAAATCAGACAAAACTAGTCGATAAAATTGGGCAGTCATTTTGGGAGCTAACCGTTTCAATATGACTCAATATTATATAACAATATATAATATGTAATCCAAAATACTTCAACTAAAACTGATAAAATACTTGTAATAGTCGCAGGAACTCAATTCTTTTAGGAATTCAAGTCTTTTTTCAGCTGTTATGATTTCCAATCATTTTGCGACCTGGTTTGAAGTGCACCGTTGTGAACAACTGCCTACTTTTATCACAGTCGTTATGCACGGGGCATAGGCGATGTTGATTATGTCGAGAGAGGTGGGATAAGCCTTGTCCATTACACTCCTCCTTGACTGATCTCATCATCACACATGTAGCATCTACGGGGCGGTCTCTTTCGTCTGTGACTTCTTCAGAGATGTGACACAGCAGGTTCAGTCACTTCTGTAGGGGGTCCTTTTGAGACCTGTTGATCTCTGCTGCTGCTGTTGCTGTTGCTTGAACAATCAAAACCATCATCAACCAAGTGATCAGCCTCGTCATTTATCACCGGCACACCCATTTTGCCATCATTTAAGGCTGTGATTTCACTTTCTTCAGAACTGCTCATCATCTGAGAACACGGACAGAGGTCTTTATTGATCTCTGCTGATCTCTATTGATCTCTATTGATCTCTGCTGCTGCTGCTGCTGCTGCTGCTGCTGTCGCTTAAACGATCAAGGTGATCATCGACCATATGATCAGCTTGTCGCTTATCATACATTTCCCCATCACTTGACACTGCGGTTTTGCTTTCCTCAGAACTGCTCACCATTCAAGGACACGGCCAGAGATCTCATACGTGGTGAGGCACTTCATCCATGTACACAGTTTGGGGACTCACCACTTCCATCAGTCCCCATCCTCAATTCACTAATGCATCTATTCAAATAGACTCCCACCAGCACTGTGTCCCATTTTTCATACATCCTATGCTCGCAGAAGAGCTTCATCGACACCTTTCACACGAACTTCATATGGGTACAATGATTGAGCCAGAGCAGTTGCACTGCGGACATCATCCTTAGGCGTGACATTGTACCAATAAATCACCTCTTGGGTAGAGCATTGCCTCCTAGTAGCAATCCGTCTTATTGATCTGTGGGATCACTCAACAATGCCATTCCCCAGCTTTCAGAAAACATACTGAAGCTCCTACTTTTAAATGCCATGCCGTTATCGGTCAGGATATCTTGGTGGGGGGGGGGCAGAGACTCTCAAGGAAAATAGAGTCGAGACACTGAATCACAAACCTTTCCTGACCTTTGCTGATGATGGTAGCGATTCTACTCAACCTCTGCCTTCCACTCCTGGACTGGATTTACTTTGAAACCTCTTGTATCGCTGTATAGTAACACCTATAATAAATTATGCTCTTACAAACGTAATCGAGCCCTCTGTGTTTATTCCCCCTTAAACTATATAACTATGTATATGCAAACACTATCATTTTCATATTCTGAAAACTGTACATCTACATTTCCATTCCAGGCTTAATTCACATTGAAGATTCAATGACTGTCAATCCACTTTGGGGTGATGGCCACAAACAAGCTGATTCTCCATTTGGTACCCGAAGACATATCCTTAACTTTGATTCGACTACCCCACCTATGCGTTCTAATCATCCCTGCCCTCCAGGTTTTGAATTTGATCCGCACCAGCCCTCACGCTGCAGGGGTATGATGCAATATTTAGCATGTCTCACCCAAAAAATAGTCTAGCGTTTTTTTTTTTTTTTTTGCTCTTGGTCTGTCTATCGGTCTACTTCCTAACGATGCTTTCTTTCTAAGTGAAGGGTATGCGTGTGTGAAGGGTCAAACCCTGCTTGCTTTTTACCTTCTCTCTCACTGGAAAAAAATACATTAAAAAAATGTACTGTCTAAGGACCATCTCTCTTTCTCTCTCTCTCTCTCTCTCTCTCTCTCTCTCTCTCTCTCTCTCTCTCTCTGTCTGTGGAAAAAGTTGCTTGTTACCTTTATCACATCTAAAAGCAAGCTTCTCTCCTTTCACCACTAATGCTCAGATCCATGTTGTTGCTCCAGTTGAAATGAATGGCTCTCTTTTTGGGGAAGTCCCTTATTTTGATAAGCGTCTTGAACTGACTCTCACTATAGATCTAAAATTGAAGACATATCCAATCTGTTTCTAAGGTTGCTGGAAAAATGGTTGGATCATTCTACCGCTCCAGGAAATACCTGCATGCAATCCTATACCTATATAAGAGTCAGATACATCCTACGATGGAGTACTGCTGCCACATCTGGGGAGGTGCCACTCGGAGTGTCACTCTTTCTTGCCTTGACAGAGTCAAAAATCGACTTCACAATCTAGTGAGGGATGATCTCTCCTGTTCTTTACAGACCCATTCTCACCATAGAGACGTTGTTAGTCTTTCTCTACTCTATTGAAAGGTGTCTTCAATCTATCTCTGGTTCCTTCTTATAAGACATTCACAGCAAGAATGCATCTTCCTATCACAACTTTCCTTTCTTCCTACATGTGTTTAACATCAAACAGAATTTCCATGAACAAAGTTTCTTTCTCAGAACTTTCCATCTGTGGAACACGTTACTACGGGATTGCTTCCCTGTGAGCTACAATGTGGTCGTCTGCAAATACAATGTCAACAAATACTTGTCATAAACCGTCTTCATAAGTAATTAAATTTTGTTTATTTCATTCATTATTTTCAATTTTCTCATAATATTCTTCATCATTCAACTGACAATCTATTCATCCGGAGATCTATTTAGTTAAGTAAATCAAGTTTAGTTTAAAGTTAAAATCGTTGACAACTTCTTCTTAAAGAATATACAAGTTTTCACACGAAAAGGATCCAAATGACATCTTCATCCCTAGCCCTTGAGATGAACCATAAAAGACTAATTTAGAGTGCTTGATAGAAACCTGGTCCAGATGGGCATTACCAAGTAGCTTTAATCATCAATAAATACCATGGTTCCCCAATATCTAATATATAAAGTAAAGTCAATCTATATCGTTTCTTTGTCATCGATAGTTTTCTTCCTATAAAATCAATATTTAATTTTGGTCCATTAAGTTTTCTTGTGGATCGCTGCAGCATGCTGTTTAGAAAAATAAAAAGCAATTCGGTTTAATTCCTTCCAAAATATACTTTATCTAAGTAGGAATTATTTTCAAATGCTGCCATTTTTTTAAAAAGTAAGTAACTCTGTATTCGTCCATACAGAGTTACTTACCTTTGAAACAAAAATAATAATTTGGAAAAAAAAACGAAATAGTTTTAAAAGAACAAGATCCTATCACAGCAAATTTTTCACCCGTCCAGAATGTCCCCCACCCTTTTGGAGATAAAAAATAAATTTGAATTAGCATGGTACAGCTTTTTGACTGACTCAATTCTGTCGTTGGCATTTTTTCCCTAATTCTTTTGAGAATAAAGTACTTACAGGAGGTTTCACGTGAAGGTTGCAAACATCTATAAGTGAAAGTGATGTTATGGAATCGACTGGATTCGAACTTGGCATGCCCAGGTCGTCAGGTCGTCAGTTCGTATCATTATCCACTTTACCACCGCCATCCCCCCTTTACTCATTGATAGTTGCTAAACATCTCTGAAGTTGTAACAAGGCTATTGTTAAATGTCGAATGCTGATTAAAATGTCGGATGTTTTCGAAGAAGTCAAATCTTTTACCCTTAGTGAGTTGAGGAACAAACAGCTGATTCTAAGGATAAATATCAGACCAGTAGACGACATTTTGAATCAATTATAGAATGAGTAACGATGTTAGAAGACAACATCCCAAATCAAGCTTGCTTATGAAAATAAGAAGAAATAAAAAGTATTAGGGCCAGAGTTTGTAATCTTGCTCTGGCCACGTGTAGAAAATTCAGAACTTCCGTTTTCTGGTGCGACTTTCAAGACGCACATATGTTTTGTCCGCTGCTGTCATTCGGAGCATGCTTCACAAATCCTCAGAAGCAGATGAGATTATTTTTTATGATCGAGTCACTTGACTATCAAATGCTAGTTAAAGAACCAAACGACTTTGTTGTATATTTTCTCTACGCTGTGTGTCGACGCTGGGAAAAAAATGTAATTTTAGTACAATTTATGTTTTCGCACATATACTCCTTTTTCTAGCTTCTCAACACGTGCATTTCTTATCGCGATGGGAACGATTGTATTATTTGTTTAGTACTCATTTCTGAAGTAATTTCATTGTCTACTGTTTACGTCATGAATGTCCAACAGTCTTTGTTTTATCACTGGTCAATGATATGGGGGGTACTTTGGTGATCATCTCATCAGTAGGAGGTGTGAGCCTCTGAATGAACTTTACACTCACAGAACCTTAACCTCCCAAATTTTTATCTGTGGGGTTAATGATAAATGTCTATCAAACATAAAATACAGAGATGCACATTTGGAGCATATCATTGAAGATTGGAGATTCATGACAGAAACTTGGTGGACAAGTCAGGCATAGAATGAAGTTTATTTGTACCACATATAGTTGAATTGCAGAAAGGGTGACATTTTGGGGAGGGGTTACCCTGTAGTTGAACAAATATCTTTTTAGGGGACAATTTACTCAAATTAACCCCTTTTATAAGCTATTTTACATTTTGTAAACATCACTATTTCATCACTATTTAAGAAAAACTTGTTTTGCTTGTTTCTTCCAACAACCTTGGTATTTAATATTTGCAAAAACATTCAATAAAATTTGAACTCACTCATAATTCCGTGTGTGATCAGCTTGCTAACCACTGCATCATGACAAACACTGCATGTTGACTTTGAAAGAATATATACAATCTATTAAAACACATACCATTAAAAGATGTACAATCTATTAAAACACATACCATTAAAAGATGTACAATCTATTAAAAAATATACCATTAAAAGATGTACAATCTATTAAACACATGCCATTGAAATGTACAGCCTATTAAAATGCAAACCATTAAAAATTTACAGTCTATTAAAACGCATAGCATTAAAATATGTACAGTCTATTAAAAGCACACATTTAAAAATGTTCTGTCTATTAAAACGCACACCATTAAAATTCATAGACTAATTAAAATGCATACCATTAGAAAATGCAGTCTGTTAAAACGCATACAATTACAAATGTACCGTTTACTAAAATGCGTACCATTAAAAATATACAGTCTATTAAAACACATGGCATTTAAAAATGTACACTCTATTAAAACGCATACCATTAAAAATAAAAACATTTACTATTCGAATAAGCTTAAAGTGTTATTAACAAAACAAAATAGATAACCAAAAAATAAAAAGAATTTGATTAACACCAACACCCTCCCTACTATTGTTCCCCATCTGCGTAGCTCTCTTATGGAGGAGGGAGATTCAGATTACTGCCTGTATTCGTGACTCATCAATAAAGTCAGCATTCTGTTTAGTTCTGTCTCTATTTTTCTTTATTACTAACCCTATGAACGTAACAATCTTACGACACAGGTATCTTTATTTATACTTGTCTTCGCAGCGCGCCAACCTCCAAGGCATTACCCTCTTGTTTCTAGAGGGATGGGTTTATTGCCTGTAGCCTGTAGCCTGTAGCCTGAAGCATTCTCATTCGTGGGAGGATTGCCGATAGTATTAATCTACTTTTCACTTGATCCAAAGTGCTCCTTTTTTAGGGGAGCTGGGTATTAACACGGTACCACTGCCACTGACTGGTGTTATTTCCTTCTCTTAGTCTTAGGTTAAAATGTTTGTTATATAATCCTTTTGAGAAAATAAAAACGAATTTTGGGTCTCGAGACCGGTTTAAAAATGATGCAGGGGGGGGGGTACATTAAATTTGCTTAGAAAATTTAATGTATGATCGCTTATTATTTACAGTGAAATCGGTTTCGGCACTATTGCTAAACGACTCATTTTTACTAAAATCATGTTTTAGTAAAAAATAAAAACTAGGCCACTACCACTACCACTATTTATTCTACTTTGATTTCATTTGAACATTCATAAACTGTGACATCGGTTAAAACATTCTTCTTGCATAAGAATTATTATTTAAATAATAAGTCACTTTATTTCTATATTATCTTTATGGATAATATAGAAATAAAGAGATTTATAATTTTGTCATCTAATTTACATACATGTTTGTGGTGTGTACAGACATTATGTAAATTAAATGGCAACACTGAAAAAAGAAAGGTACTCTTTCTCTAAATGGGTGGTTGAATCAACATAGAACGAGAGAGGGCAAAGGAAATACATAAATAGCTAAATGAGAAATGTGTGTCTTGTTCAGTTAATTAGCAATTGCGGCTAATTAGAGCAATTAAAATAGCATTTTATTTTTAAGCATAACTCAATACCAGATCTAGAGTACATGTATTTGAGCATATATTTTGTGTGATTAAAATATTTATGAAAAAGACCTTAGAGCAACAAACGTTTAGCATAATAATCGATAACTTTTAAACCAGTAACTCATAGCAACTTTAATTGCCTACGCCAGACGCAGACAAAACCAGTCGACAGACAAAAGAAAGGTGACCGATATAAATAAATCAAGAAGGGAGACAACTCCAAGTTAAAAAAAAATTGTAAAAGAAAGGGTAACATTTCTTAATAAGGGGCAAGGTGAGCATTTTGATAAAACCTGAGGAAGAAATGATTATAAATAGAATAACTTGGTTTTCAAGCATTCAATTCGGATTCTGGAATAAACCGTTATGACACATACCATCTCGCCTCGTTCTAAAACCTCACAGGAAGCAATGAAAGACTGCCGAAACTCATGCCATTGTAAACGATAAATTAGGAGATTATCGAAAAGTGAATCTACTGCCAGAAACTGAACTAGTCATTTAACAAAAGAAAATTTAGCACTTAATTGATTGTATTCTAAAGAATTTAAAAAAAGAAATTCTGTGAGGTTTTAGAACGAGGCGAGATGGTATGTGTCATAGCGGTTTATTCCAGAATCTGAATTGAATGCTTGAAAACCAAGTTATTCTATTTATAATCATTTCTTCCTCAGGTTTTATCAAAATCACATCTGATTTGTAACAAATACTATTGTATTATTAATTATTAGTGGGACCCGTGGAAATTCTACAGTGCTTTCTATGTCAAACTGTGTAATTTACTGTTAATAATAATATTCCTTTTGAAATAATAAATTCTGTCAAGGTCAATATTATAAAAGAATGACTCTTTCTTCTTCTGTAAAAATAATTTTTTTTGTTAGCTAAATAGTCTTTAAATAAATAAAGTGAACAAGGACGGCGGCACCTCACTTTTTGACTTGACCCCCCCCCCACACTTTAGGGTCATCAATAATTAAGTTGATATGCATGTGTTTAACTGCCCCCCCACACACACTTTTTAGGAGGCCCCCCCACACACACACACTTTTATAACTGTCCCGCCGGCCCTGGTGAATATGTCTTTATTTATTTATTAAAAACTGTAGCAATTTAATTTTTTTAAACGCTAAATATTCTGTCTTCTTACTGTAAAAATAATTGTCGGCTAAATATTCTTCAAATCAATAAAATGAATGTCACTTTTTGAAATGCATTTATTTAAAATAGAACTGTTTTAGTTGATAGGATAATTTGATTTTAGAACAATTTATTTTAAAATGGGTAAGGTCGGAATTGTTTACCTTAGCGACATCAGATTAATCACCAATCTTTGCTGATCGGACGATCTTATTTTTGAAATGTGTGGGAAAGGTGATAACGTACGTACGATCATTAGCGTATTATTATATAGATTATTTGTTTTTTAGAAAAAACGTAAAATGTGTCCATTCTCGATCCGTCCTTATATATATATATATATATATATATATATATATATATATATATATATATATATATATATATATATATATATAAATTTCTTTTCATTAACACAATGTTGTAGCTCAATAGTGTACAACTAGAGCTCTTAATTTAACATCATATAAAACCTTAATTATTCAGGTAAAAACATTTTTATTTGCATACAATTGTTTCTGCCCATCTCAAGAACATGCATTTTTCATGATATACAAAATATCATCGATTTTTCATGAGGAGTCTTCCTCAGTGAAGAAAAGTTTACTCGTCGGGCTGAAAAAAATTAAATGTGTCTAATATTCTTTGATCTTTTATATACTTTCTTTTTCCTCAAAATTATTTTTTACCACTACTCAAACTTGTTCTGTCTGTTTTAAAAAGCTTTTTGAATTATACAAACTTTTTTGAAAACTTTGAATTCATATTTTAAAATTTGTCATTCAATTTTATTTCAGTGGAAATTTTCTGTTGATTTTTTTTTTCTTTCAGTATTTTTGCTTTAATCAATTTCTTATTTCAAGCTTTTTTATTCTTTTAAATCATTAATTTTTGTTTTAACATTTTTACTTTACTTTATTTTAAGTTAAAATATGTGTTGTTGTTTTATAATTTTGTTATATTTGCTTATAAAAAAATTACATTTATATTCAACACTTTGCTTGTATTACAATATATTTCTATCATTTAATGCACTTTGCGGTTTGATGCTTTTTTGTTTCTTTTGTTCTTTGAGCAAATGTTATTGCTGATATATTTTTGTCTTTTTTGCTCGTTTTGTTGCGCAATTAACTTTGGTTGTCTACCTTGAATCGTGAACTAAGGGAGATAATTTGTGAATTTTAACTTACAACAGAATGGAAAAGCCAAGCCATTTCTGTGATAGCAGAACTGAATCTTTGCCACATAAACAGATTGTCCATCGTGTCCTCGTGTCTTTCCCCTCATAGGAAAACAAATAAAAATGGGCTTAAACGACTCAAATGTTTGTCATCCAAATTTAGTCATTTGAACTGTTTTTGATTAAGCACTAAATTTTCATTATAAAAAAAAAATGAAAACAAATGACTACTTCAAGTTTTAGCAAGGGGTTCAGCTATGTAAGTTTAACATATAAAATACTACCTAAATAATCAGGTATACTAATAACTGTTCAGAATTTCAAGTGAGGCGATAACTTTGCCTTGCATATAATTTTTTCAGAATTCTGTATTTTACTGGCTATACATTCCCGGCGTTGACTGGGGGCGTATTAATTTGCGATTTTTTTTCCTTCTCTGGTTTTAAATATTATTTTTTGTTCGAATCAAAGAGAAGTAACTGGAGGAATACAGGTTTACGTCCCGTTTTTAAAGATGGCAGCCATTTGAAAATAATTCTAACCCGGACGAAGTCCTTTCTGGAAGGAATTAAATCGAATTATATTTTATTCTTCTTAGCATCATGCTGCAACGACCCATAAGAAAACTGAAAAAAAAACAGAATTAAATATTGATTTTGTAGAAAGAAAGTTATCAACGGCAAAGAAACCATAAAGAGACTGACTTTACTTTATATATTAGATGTGAGAATTTCGTGTTTAAATCGTATATTAAATTGAAGATTAAAAAAAACAAATTAAATAACAACAAAGATTTCGAATCAAGTATTATATCAACTCCAAGTGGTGTTTTTATGTTAATTTAGAAAATTAAACAAGTTGTTCTGTTTTTTATTATGACAGTTAACATTACATATACATCTATATTTCAATTATTTATTGAAAAATAAATGTATATGTAATACTAACTAAGCTAAAAATATTTTAGGAATAACAAACATCACTTGAGATAAATAGAGTTTATTCTTCGGATTAACATTCAATTAATTTATCTGTTAAAATACAAGGGAAATAATTCACTGATAAGAAACTGATGGTTATCACTCTTTAATCTAATAAATTTCAAATAGTTGAAAAAAGAAAAAAGAAAAAAATTAACTCCCTTTGGAATTCTCTAATTAATAAAATTATAAATAAGCGAAGATTTTGAAAACATTTTAACGATACAGCTTTTCAGTTTATAATTGGTCATGAAGATTTTAATGGCAAAGTTTTTCTTTGCCATTAAAATCTTTAAAAATATGTTTTGAAGCTAAACAAAACCAATTAATAATTTGTCTATATCCTATTGGAAATATTTTTCATGGAATTTCTAATGATAGGTTCCAAGTTTATTTATGTATTTTATTTCAAACGATCTAATGAAGAAAGAAGTGATAAATCAGAATATTTGTTTTGTTAAATTGATTTTGAAACAATTGTAATAGAACTTTTGCTACAAATTTCGTTTAAATGAGCTAAAAACCTATCTTTATATATTTATATCTTTATATCTTTATCTATTTTTATATATTTATATACAGTTAGATATTCGTATATGTTTACATATTTCTACTTCTAAACTAATTAACCGATCATTATGAATTTTGGAACACAGCACAACTGCTAGACGTAAAGGTGGGTAATGTGGGCTATATCTAGTCTAATTTAGTTTAATGCAAAGGGGGGAAGAGAGAATGGGCGCCCTTCACGAAAATTCAGATACCTTCGATTTTTATGAAATTTTGACAATAGATATTGAATATCAATTAATAAATATTCTTTAAATTTCAGTTTTTTTTAAGTATTTTAAAGGGTTTTTAGGGGGCATGATATGGACACAACCTTTTATTCAAAAATTCAAATATGTAAAATTTGCATTCATAGTCGTTAGATACCAATTAAGCAAGCTTCCCTGAATTTCAATTTCTTCTTACGACCCGTTAATAAGCTTAAACTTTAAATTTTAAAACATTTTCTAGAATCAAAATCATGTAATAGATTTTGATCAAAATTGGAATAAGGATTCTGGACATAAGGTATAGTATCATTATATCTTGATGTTAATCTTCGTAAGGAGACATAAAGGTGGTGCAAAACTGTTCTGTTCGGGGAATTCATTTTATTTGTGATAGGAAAGTATTCTTCTAGTGTGTGTGTATATATATATATATATATATATATATATATATATATATATATATATATATATATATATATATATATACAAAGAAATATTAAATTATTTATACCTACATATGCTGGCATTTCGAGTTTACGCTCTCATCAGTGCAGAAAATGACAATCTCAGATGGCTACAGGAACATGGTTCACAGAGTCAATATATATATATATATATATATATATATATATATATATATATGTCTCGGAAGTTTCTCAACCATTAAAACTATATAAGAAAAAAAAAACATTTTAGTCCCAAGTCATTCAGTAGAAAATCACTCATGTAAGTCAATTTATTTTTTCTAGTTACTATATTAGTTTGCTTCCAAGAATTTACACTAGTCTTAACATTATTTAAGGGATCATCAGTTGTTTACCATGAAAAACTGTTTCGGTATATATAAACAATATTATGCTAAATTCGAGTGACCAAGTATTTATTAATTTTTTTCCAAAAACAAAAAAAAAACAAAAAAAAAACTTTGATGCATTTTGACAGACCGTTTCGCAAACTAATGAACAACCAAATATATAAACATTTTATGATCTGATCCACAGATTTTTTTTTTAAATCTTAAAGTCAAAATAAACATTTTAGAGAGTGAAGGGGTGACATCATTTAATTCTGCCCAAAGTTTATATATATGCAATTAAACAAATGTCTCCATCTTAAGACATAATATACTATATGCTTCCCGTTTTCTTTCATCCACTTTTCATGTCTGCTTCTGTCATGCACTGGAATGCTTTTTTTACTTCCTCACACAAAACAACTCAATTCTTTTAACTGCTTAAGCGAATGGCACCCAGTTTATCTCTTGTAGTACCAGTTGAATTTCAGAATAACCTTATTAACGCTTTAGTTTACAATTTTAAACAAATGCTAAACCACCTGTTGGATCATTATTTTTTGTTATATATATATTACACTCTTTGGTCAAAAACATTTGGGGACACAGTCAGAAAAACCTTAATGTTGTAGAGTGGTAGAGGATTGTCAGGATCACTATTTTGTAGTAGGGGTGGCTACATAGATATCCATCCTACTGGCCTTGTTGGATATGAAGAAAATAGGTTACTGAGTTTTGGTTAAAAGAACAAACTTCTTCTACAATTTAAATCAATTTTATTCAAATAGTTTCATCAACACAAAGAATGGTCCGGAAAGTGTTATGAAAACAGGAATCTGCAGACGTATATGTACTATAGGAATGGGATTGAGTTCAGGTCTTTTATTTTGCCTCTCGCTCAAGTCCTGGCGAGAGGCAAGAAAGGAAATATGGTGTCTTGTCAACACAACGCTCAAAATCTGACTTTATAAATCGTGGGAAAACGTTTGGGTGGAAGTGTTAGCCTGCACAAAAGTGTTTTGGCCGAACAATGCATGAATCGCTCTGCGAGTGAGAATATGCAAGTGCGTTCTTACCGAACCATGTATTAATCACTGTGCGAATGAGAACTTGCTACTGCATAAGAAAATAGATGGCAATTACGAAACTGCTACAATGGTTTTATAACAATTCATTTTATGTATTTGATAAAAAAAAACAAATTAGTCTAGAGTGTGCTGAAATTAAAACATTCACTATTTTTGTTTAAAATCGATTGAGAAATAAAAACATGACAGTTTCTACCAGGGGATATTTCAGGGTTATTTTACAGACTAATCATGTAATAATATGACGGAGGTGGCAGATTAAAAACCGGACACTGGCATCTCGAAATCGCATATGTTAATAAGAATGATGATTAAAGTAAAAAATAAAAATTATTATTTTGGAGAGAGATTAGAAATCAAAACATTTCTTACTCTGTGACGGCAATAGGTCGAAACAATGAACAAAAGAATGAATATTGTTATTAAAAGAATGTGGTTTGAAATTCTGACGAAAACTGGACACCAATGGATACTTAGTGGCTAGTGGAAAGTCAATTAGCAGCGCTGACGTAAATTTACGTAAGCAAGTATTATATAAGAGACATAGAGGACAGAGAAAGGGGTAGGAAGTCTGACAGAGAGACAAACAGTACGAGGGGGGGGGGGGTAGAGTTCATGCAAAGGTCTGGGATCTGTTTGTTCATCTTAAGAAGAATCAAAGAGAAAATAAAATGATTATTTTCATTAAAAAGAAATCGTTAATGGATTCAAGGGGAATAACTCTTCCACAACAAAATATTTTTGACATTTATTCGTTATCTTTGTTTCTTGTATCTCTTTATCTTCAATTCTATGCAATATAATGTATTTCTATAACGTTAAAAGTATATTATGTTTGAGTTAAAGTTACCCCCCCCCCCTCCACCTAACCTAATCAACGGCAAATGTTCTATGCATAAACTATTTCAAGTTACGGCGGCTGCTGCTGCTGCTGATCTATATAATACTAACAGTCTGTGGACGTGCATGATGACCTCACAAAGGATGAATTGTAGCTTCTGGCAACTTTTGAAATAATAAAGCTCATTTTGTGATGTCATTCATTTTCAAGTGAATATATTTCTTTCTTGCTAATAATAATTTGTTTTTTATTCGTCCCCTCTCTTTCTCTCTTCCCCCTCCTCTTTCTCTCCTCTTTCCTTTCTCTCTCTTTTCTTCCCCCCTCTCTCTCTGTCGTCTTTCCTCTCTCTCGCTTTTAATTATTTACGTCATTCGCCTCTTCCCAATAGTTCTCTTGTCATTCGTGCTTTATTTATATTCTGTTATTCGCTTTTTCTTTTGGCTAAGATCACAGTGTAGTATCTGTTCCGATGGATACTACACCTTATAGACCAGTATCGTCTAGGCCTTCGGGGCTTGATGACGCCAGTCTGTGGGTTTGTTCTGTGCAGTTCTAGGAGGTCCACCCTCCCAGGCTTTGCCTTCTCATCCTTTGAGAAGGAGTTAGTTTATTGCTAATCGCCTGAGGCGCCCCTACCGGGGAATGCCGACAGGGCTGCCCAGGCATTCTTTGAAGGTCATAAGTGCTCTTCCTCTAGGGTGCTGACTTATCTAATCCCACTTTCCGACCTTGTGTCACATTTTACTCTGTGGGAGGTAGATAAATACCTTTTTGTGGTGTCATCCAGCATGTATGCTAATGAGCAATCATGACTTACAGAGTTTTAGTAGTATACTAGATCTTCCAGTATACTCGCCTAGTATATATATACCCTATTTATCTATGTCCCACACAGTAGAATGTGACACAAGGTCGGAAAGTGGGAATGCACTCCAGAGGAGGAGTGCTAGGGGCTTTTTAAAAAATTGCCTGGGCAGAGTGCCTCAGACATTACGCATTAAACTTAATCCTCCCCAAAGAGGGGAGGTAAAGCCTGGGAGCGTTACTTCCCAGAACTACACAGGACAGACTCATTGACCGGCGTAAATCCAGGCCCGAAGGTCCAGACAATACCAGTATGGGGTGCAGTATCCAGATACTACACTTTGATCTTGGACAAAAGGCACAGTCACTGTCCACTTGTTCTCTATTTTTATTACTTAAGCATTTATGACGTCATAAAGGATCTCTTCCTGAATTTTTCAACCTGTTTTAATGGATGACATCGTCAATTTTTGGTGTCTACTCTTCGTGAAGTCTGTTTAAGTGGATGAGGTCATCTTTTTATGACGTCCTCCAGTGTGCACAGAAATAAACAAACAAAAAACAAGCAATATCCACCGAGTAGTATGTAGAAAGATTAAATATTTTTTAAATAATATTTTTTTCATAGTTGCTTATATGTATTTACGTTTTTTTTAATTAAAAATTAAAAGAAAAGCAGTTTTTTATTATCAATAGATATCCTATTTACTCAAGGAAGCGCAATTTCTTTATATATATAATAAACATTGCCAGTCAATAATATGTATGTATAAATGACTTTTTAAATGGAAATCACATTCACTATGATGCATGGACAGATAACTATTTTAATATTATAATTAGAAGACAATAATTCTCAATGTTTGATATTTAAAAGTTTTAAATATGAGGTAATATCTTTGAGAATTGTGACATAGTTTTGGTTACAGACATACACCAATTTGTTATATAGTTGAAGAATAGCCAAGTGAGAGTTGGCTCCATGCTTTAATTCGACTCTCGTTTGATTCATCCGATAATTCTTGGTTTTTCTGGACAGCCATCTTAAATTAAGTCTGCACCTGTGTTGACCTGGAACAAAAGCTTTCAAAGAAACAACAACACTTTTTGTTTCGGTTCACAGGTTTATTCATATTTCTAGAAATTTAAGTAGTGGACTGTGGTTATTTAAAGTACCTTAACTTCCCACCCCACGATCGGACACCGATTATTAAGACATGTCCTCTCTAGACAGGATCCAGCAAAGAGAGAGAGAGAAAGGAAATGGAAGTGACCTCACTGCTTTTCCAGTTCTGATGTCATTTGCTACAACTCTGTCGCCTACAATGGTCATGGGAAGGGTGGCCAACCCATCCAATTGTAGTAAGAGTGATGACGATTATTATTTGAACTTTATTGTTTCTCTACCAATATACAGGGTGTTTCAAAAGTCTTGGGAACATAACGATTTTTAATAACTCAAAAACTATTAGGAGTTGAAAAATGAAATTGGTACCGTTGGAAAGGTTAAAGTTTCAAGTTTTGTGGGGAATCTTCAAAGTTGCTCAATATGAGCACCATTCGTCACACGGCAGACATCTAGTCGATAGTCCATTTCCTGCCAAACGCGTTCCAGCATCTTGACGTCAATGGTTCCCACAACTGCCGTTACTCGAGCCTTTAGTTCGTCAATATCTCTTGGAAGGGGCAGCACATAGACTTGTTGCTTGACAAAGCCCCAAAGGAAAAAGTCACACGGGGTAAGATCTGGAGACCTAGGAGGCCAGGGCATGAGAACGTCATCACCTCGCCCAGATCTCCCAATCCATCTACCAGGCAGCCTTGTGTTAAGAAACTGCCTTACTCTAAGACTCCAGTGTGGTGGTGCACCATCTTGTTGAAAAATGAAGTCATCAGATTCTGCTTGTTCCAACTGAGCCATTAACCAGTCTTCCAGCATGTTGAGATAGGATTCACCAGTGATAGTTGCCTCTTCAAAGAAGAACGGTCCATAGACACCTTTCTTGGAAATTGCACAAAACACGTTCACTTTTGGTGAATCTCGCTCGTGCTCAAGAAGTTCATGAGGATTCTCAGTACCCCATATGCGAGTGTTATGCTTGTTAACTTTGCCATTCAGATGGAAGGTCGCCTCATCGCTAAAAACAAGCCGGTCATCAAAGCCGTTATCTTCCAACTTCTCTTGCATTGCAATGCAAAAGTCACGGCGAAGTGGCTTATCAGTGTCCTTCAACTTTTGGACCAACTTGAGCTTGTAAGGTACCATTTGCAGTCGTTTCCTTAAGACACGCCAGACAGTTGCTGGAGCAAGCTGAAGTTCCCTGCTGGCTCTTCTCACTGATTTACGGGGGTTCCGCTGAAAGGCTGTCCGAACTTGCTCAACTGCATCTTCTGAAGTTGAAGGGCGACCTGTTCGCTTACTTGGGCACAAACACCCATCTTTCACAAATTTAGCATGCCATCTGACAATGAATTTCCTTTCAGGGGCTTCTTTTTTAAATTTCCTGCGAAATGCACGCTGAACACATGTCCACGATTCAGTCTTTGCAAATTGGAGGACGCAAAATGCCTTGTCTTGTTTAGAGAACGCCATTACTGCACCTGGAAAGATAACACGAAAATCATTAGTATGACCAAAAACTTGATTAAGCAAGCTTTAAAATGGCACCAGTTTCATTTTTCTACCTGGAATAGTTCATGAGATATACGCATTTGTAATGTTCCCAAGACTTTTGAAACACCCTGTATAATTGTTCTAGGTATGACATCGGTGGTGACATTAGGGAGTTTGGGGCCACCTCTTTGTTACCATTACTCCCACGTCCACTCTGATCCATTGTGGGAGTACTTACCAGGGTTGCAACTATAGGTCAAATAGTATCAGTCATGAATATGACATGAAAACGCATCCGGTGGAATACTGTTATGTTATAATGAACTAACTATTTGTAATGAATTGGTTATGGACAAAAATGATACATGGAAGAAGTATAAAACTTAACATATTTATTGACATCATTTATGGGTAAAGATGAGATGGATAAGCCGCAGAGTGCGCAATGAATCCTTTTGTTTCGTCCAGACACACTTCTACATTTCTGCCTTCTTTCTTTCTACACTGCCACCTAATGGCTGGGACCAGTAACAGGATGCAACCCTGAGGGGATCCGAATTGAGAACCCTGGACTGTGCAACCTTCTTAGGATACTGGCTTAACAGATACACATAAATTTACATCATATATAACACCATGAATGAAGATTTGCAGATATTATGAACTCAAAGCAAAAAAAAAAACTGTTATCAAAATGACTCAATTCGGCATTAATCAAACCTTTTCAGTTTGATTAATGCCGTAAAACAAATAAAGAAACCTACATTTCAGCTTCTGTGTTCTCCATCTCTTCATCTATTTAATCCTGTTATTCTCTGTCTCTCTTATCTCCAATTCTTCAATCATCAAAGATGTGCTTAATGAATGGCACAGCACGGCATGAAGTTTAAATGGCTTCAATTTTCATTTTAATGCATGATATTGAAAATATTGACTACATTTTTATATGTACAATTTTCATTCTTAATGTTTTTCTAGTCTTTCTTTTTCCTTTTCACTTATTTTATTTGTATTTCTGCAGTTTACACACCCTGCAATTTTTTAGATAGGATTTCAAGTTTAATTCAATTTTTACGGTATCTTTTGTTTATTAAATTGTTAGGTGAAAGTACAAAATAGTTAACAAAGCCCCCTCCCCATGTTAAGAATGGGTTTCTAAATAATAAGGCTATTATTTCAGCATGGTCCGCAAACTGCAGAAGTATTTTTTTATTTTCTCTCATTTTTATTATATTTGAAATATTTTGAATAACAGTTAATAGATTAAGAATTCTGTAATTGCCAAGAGAAATAGACTTGTGTTAGTTAAAAGTTGGGCTTTATTCGCTCAACTAATTTTGGAGCTGTTTCCACCTCTGCTCCTATTCCTAAAATGAGAGCGTTCTACCGTCCATATTCCTTCTTTTTTTTTTTAAACGAACGGTCTTGCTTCTCTCGAAAAAAAGAGCCATTTATTTTTTCACTCCAATAAACTGCTTAAAAAGTCAACAAATTATAAATGTACACTTGCAAACCAGAAAATATTGCTATGAGGAACAAATGGTAAAAATAGAGATTACATGGTTAAATTTTTTTTCCTTTTCTGGAGTTGAACTCCCATTACAGGATTTTATAGCAGATCAAATCTTTTTGGGTTAATTTAATGTCGAACTTTGACCGACCCATTTGGTTAGAGTGTTTGCTAATGGGCCGGGAGACTAAGGGGTTCATACCAAAAACTCAAAAAATGGTACTTAATGCCTCCTTGCTTAAACACTCAGGATTATAAAATAAGTGGAGTAATCATGGGAAAGGAGTGGCGCCCTCCCCTACATCTCGGTGTTGTAGCTAATGAAAAGGGAGCCTTCATGTCGTCCACTTCTTTTTACTTAATGCCGAAATACAATACCTATTGTAAACAGTACAGTGAGCATAAGTTGCTTTTGGGTAAAATCATGCACTCTCTGTTTTCCCCAAATCACTTCAGATCAGTGATCACCAATAGATAGTTCACGGATTACTTTAATCTGTTTGATTGGATGGCATCATGCCTTTGCGACGACATAAAGGATTACCTTTCCTCAGTGTCTTCCATCTGTTTTAATCGATGACGTCATCACTTTGTAACACCATCCCTTTGTGATATCATCCAGTGTGCATGAAAACAAACAAGCAAACAAATAAGATCCACAGAGTTTTAGTAGTATAAAAATAACAGACTGACATGAAACAAGGGCTGGTGACCTCAGAGAAACTCTAGATTGACCTCTAGGAGGACTGAAAAATGCCTACTCTCCCTCAAATTTGCAAAAATTCCACTTTCTCACAAATATCTAAAAGTACATTCATTAGTTCTTTACCCCAAAACTCGTGATTAATAGTTGTGTACGATTATTCTAGGAGTAGTGCTCGCAGGAGAAGATAACTCATGATCTAATTGCTTTATTTTGTTTTATTTTCCTTTATGAACATAATTTCAAATATTTTCTTTTTCTTTCAGATATTAATGAGTGTGAACGATATCATCGTTGTCAACATAACTGTACAAATGTTGAAGGATCATTTATGTGCTCATGTCCGAGAGGATACAGATTAAAATCGGACAGAAGGACATGTCAAGGTAGGTGTCCATATTTGATTAGGAAAATACTGAAATATTATCAAATACTTTTAGATCAAAATTACGATTGGTAATATCCTAAATTCATGAGAATTAACCAAACCCTATAAACCTATGAGACTATGGGGGTAGAAAATCTATTAGGGTATCGGGTGAAGATTTTAATAGTTCTGAATTATAAAATAAATTCGGGTGTAAGGGAGATAACTCGATTCGTACTTTCGTTTTCTTGGTTACAAATATATTCCTCCTGAAAAAATAACACAATAACACAATGACGACAAGTTGTACAAAAATTATCTTTTTGTTGTTGTTGTTGTTGTTGTTGTTGTTGTTGTTGTTGTTTTTGTTGTTGTTGTTGTTTTCACATGGAGGACAACTCTATTAGTTTCCCCCAAGTTTATATAAAATTTTGTCATATTATGTCAGATCTTTTGTCTCCAATCTCAGAAACGATATTTTTAATTTATGGCTTGGCCCAATTTCGTAATTGCTTATTTGTTTGGCCTACTTTCCCCCAGATTCTATTTGTCCCATTGTTCGTCTTATTGACATTATATTAAAGGAATGTTGTGATTTTCAATTCCTCTCTATTGCACACAATGTAACTAGGTGTAGCGGAACAAGCAATCCGTCTATATATCTATCTGTCTTTCTCTTTCTGTCACGCAGATAAAAGTAACTTGTCTCTCGGATGTTTTCTGTAACTCTTTGTAATAAACCTTTAATAAAAAAAACTAAACATCTGCGTCCGAACCTGGGTTCTCGATGACGATGGGTATATAATGATTTATACATCCATTGGTAAGCAAAAATATAACATTATTATTTTTAAATAGTCCAATTTTTAGCATGAGTTATCTTATAGTCATAAACTCTTAGAATCTTGGTGCATTTTGAGAGCATTATGGGTTTCAGCCATGTTTCAGCCTCCGCAATAGACTGCACAAAACAACCCTCGTTATTTTTATTGAGTTTTAGGTTTGGGGTACCAGACATAACAATTAAACGAACAAAATAAAACTTAACTGATTCACACAGACACACTCCTGGCCGGAAAATATCTAATAATTTGATATAGAGACACCAGCAAAAGTCATCTGCAAAGGTCACCTGCAGACAGAAATACACCAGTCACTAAATAAACAATCAAATGAATGGAAGCCACGTCCTGTAGGAGACATGGCTGTATTGACTGTGTAGGCGAAATGCCAGAATGGGTGTTGCAGTTGTGGAGGCATGGGTGTCCAAAATGTTATATTAACTGTCCCAAATTGAGATCAAATAGAGCCTGCTGACTAGCAAATTCAAGAAATCAACTTCTGTCAATTCCCGTGCTTCTCCACTTTCTTTTTCTCTCTCTCACTGACTCTACAGGTTCACCACAACCAATTGATAAAGATATACCATTAGATTTTATACATAAGTGTCTGTCGTCATTCTTTTAAGCACAGCAGTAACATTTTGATGTCTGACGTTAATTTTCAGGACTTCTCTAATTTAGAAAATTACATAATATTGGAAATAGGAACATGAATCATAAAAAAAAACAAATAAGAAAGTTTAAAATAATATATAAAAAAGATGAGAAAATGTTGATAAAAACAAGTGCGAAAGATTAAATTATTTGCATTTTTATTGTTAACGTCCGAGACCACCTAAAACATATCGACCAGAAATGATGCTTGCATTCCCAATCTGTCCAACAACATATGAAGTGATAACTCGTTGTTTAAATCTATTTCTAAAAGTTCCCAATGGAAGGCAAATAACTCTTACCAGTCTTTGCACAAGTTACATCCGAGTACTGATACTTATTTCAGTATATCATTGTTTTCATAACAGTTAGGCGACTGCGTTTTTTAAAAAATACTTCTTCCAAAATGTATGTTTTATTGATCACTCAACTATTTATTTAGTGCAAATGACAGCATCATCTTAAAAGACAAAGTATTTGCAGTTATACTATCAAGTTTTATGAAAATTTATTTGAAAATAAAAACATTATATACGTACTGTCTACATGATGCATATGTTTTGTGGAAACGTGTGCAAACCTCAGACAGCTAAACTCTTTTCAGCAACAAAAACTCTGAGTTATGCTGATTTTATACACAAATTTATTAACCGTCAAAAAGGTCAAACTGAAAAAAAAGACAAAACATAATTTAATAATTATAATTTAATAAATATAAAAAATATAGCAGAGACGAGAATTGACAAAAACCTGAAGAAACCATAAACTTAATAACATTGCAGAATAAGAGATATTTTGAGCATAAAAAATAACAATAGAAAGTGAAAAATACAAATTATATTAGGTGAGAGCCGATTTATGAGCGAGAAGAACTATATGCTCGCACGTGGGAAAAGGGTAAACAAAATCTGCTAAATATAAAAAATGATACTAAAAAATAATACTGATATAATTTAATTCTATTCTTAGAGAGAAGAAAGGAACTATTTCTTATTGACGATGCTCAAGACGACAGAATATTTAGAGAGATTAAAAACAGCGCTATGTGGTCGCAAAGTAAACAGCTACAATACATAAAGAGAACCAAAAGGACTCTTGCTGGTGACGAGCCTGCGGAAATCCCCTAAGAAATAAAGGCTTGCTAAGAGAGCGAAATGATATGGAATCTATACTATGTTATACAGAGCAATATATAAACATTTAAATGAAAAACAAAATGTGTTTAGCCATTTTGGGGTAATTTTTTACAAGATAGAGGCTCTGGATTTAGAAAATTTTCAACAGGACATTTTGGAGAAACAAATGAATATTTGACTTTTAACAACGTCAAAAACTAGTTTGATTAAGCCTGCCTGGTCCCATGAGCATTGTTTGGTAAAAGTCCCTCAGGTCACAGTCAATAAACCCATCTCACTTTCGAGGGAGGTAATGCCTGAGAGGATGGCACATAAAATTCAAATGTCAAAATAATAACCGTTATTGACCGGAATTTTAGAGAGAAAAATTGAATACTTAAATTTTAACATCTATAAAAACTAAGTTCATGAAGTATGGTCGGTCTTATTGACATTGTCTGGTCAGCATGCCTCAACTAACTGACAATAAACTCATCCCACTTTCAGAGGAAGTAATGCCCGGGAAGATGATCCCTGACACTTTGATCTCAGTCTGACGGCTAGAAATTGAGTCTCAGAATAATATTTATTTTCATTAAAAATAGTTTGTTACATCGACTTGAATACATCTGTGAAAATTAGGGATGCAACTGTTAAAATAGTGACCATTGTTTTGCACTTCTGCAGTTTAATACAGACACAAACAACATGGCTGAAACCCGTAGTTTTATGATGTTATAAGTAAAATTTAAATAAAATAGAAACTATTTGTTTGCTATCAAAATGCATAGAGATTCTAAAAGTTTATGCCCACTCTAAAAATTGAACTGATGAAAAAATAATAAGGCACTTTTTACATTCAATAAATAGGAAAGGTATGGTAGTTTTGTTTTACGGCATATCAACCCTTTTTGGGTTATTTAATGTCGAATCTGGTTATTATAGTAAAAGTTTTTATGCTTCAAGTTCTTTATATCTTCAAATGTTTAATCATCGTTTTTGGTTTGGTAGTTTTGTTTTACGGCATATCAACCCTTTTTGGGTTATTTAATGCCGAATCTGGTCATTATAGTAAAAGTTTTTATGCTTCAAGTTCTTTATATCTTCAAATGTTTAATCATCGTTTTTGGTTTGGTAGTTTTGTTTTACGGCATATCAACCCTTTCTGGGTTATTCAATGTCGAATCTGGTCATTATAGTAAAAGTTTTTATGCTTCAAGTTCTAAAAATAAAATAAAAAAGGGGAGGGAGAAAGGGAGAGGGGCTGTTGTTTTTGTTTTTGGTTTTGTAGAACATAATTAAGTTTTACAAAAAAACAAAAAAAAAAAAAAACGTCAATGTAGGTGAATTTCGTCTCAGGGAGCCACAGGGCAGCCTGATCTGGTATCACCAGAATAAATAGGAAAGAAAATAGGTCTTAAATTTCGATCACATGTTGGTACAGGAGTACTGCGAGATCTTGTGTATGCAATAATATTTTGGGATTCACCTGTTATTAACACGGCTTCTCGCCCCTAGGGTAATAACTCTAGTATATAAAATAATTTCTCTAAAAGGGAGATAACTACAGTCTTCCTTACAGACGACTTTTACAGCTTTTATCCTACATGGATTTATATTTTTGCTTTTCTTTAACTTGTCTTATTGGAATTGAAGTCTATTGTACTGCGTTATTATCGACTGTAACTATGTCGGCTCTGTTAACTATAAGAAGAATACTGGTCGAAATTACTGGCATTTGACGGGGGGGGGCGGACCACGTGAAAAACGGAAGTAAAATGAACAAATATTGATGTTTATCTTTTAAATCTAACTTTCTTTTATTCTTTTCAGATATTGATGAGTGCGAAGAACGAAAGATTGATTGTGGCCCTGACCAGATGTGCTTCAACACACGTGGATCTTTCTATTGCGTAGATATACCTTGTCCCAAGAATTATAAACGTGACAAACATACGAAGTAAGTAAAACAACAAGAACACATATTCTTAAGACGTTTCTTAATTGTTCTCAAAAGAGAACAAGAAAAACTTGTTTGCGTTTACAAGTAATACACCAAAATATGCACACCTGCCAAAGCTGCCAAAGCTTCCTAATACATGCCTATAACGAAAGACAGATCTACCAAATATTTGTAGGGATCTAGTCTCTAAAAACACATAAACCGAACTGGTCTGTATAGAGAGGCGACTGACCGCACCTGTCTCATAAACACATCAAACATAACTGGTATGGACACAGAATGTTCTCACATTGACGGTTAGAAGGTAAAGGAAAAGAAAAAGGAATTGACAAGCATGTTGTCACCTCGGCAGTCATACCGAAAAATGGAGACAAGAAGAAAGTGGACTTCTGAGTCAAAACTTTTATATGGGTGACCACGTGGCTAAATCAACCAATGGTTGACCGCTCTATTATCACGTAATCTGTTACCCCACATATTAGGAAAAAGCAAATCAACATGTCGATTCAATCTGCACATTTAGCAATGTCGATTCAATCTGCACATTTAGCAATGAAAATGCTATTTCAAACTAAAGTCTAACACTAACTTAAGACTAACAGAGCATCTATAGAGATGCCTGCACACATAAAAAATGAGATGAAAATGTTTAGGAATTTTTAAGATGAGGATTGGTAATCTGTGTTATTTGGATTATTTGGACTACTTTTTTCATGTTGGATGCTATTCTCACAATGTTTTGGCTGATGTAACCTCCGATATTTGTCAAATGCATCTTGTTGAACTCAAGAATCTATGCTGAACTTGGGAATCTACAATGAATTTCAAACTGAACGCTTTATTTGGGCACGTGATGTAATGGATAAAGGTGTTAAGCAACAATCAGTTCTAAGTGAGTGTCTGCTGGGGGTTGAAGGTTCAAAACTCACTAAAGGCTCTACTAACTATAAAATAAAAATTACTTACTTCTACCACAGCTGATGGAATAAGAACAATCTACCCCGTGAATTAAATAAAGCGTTCAGTTTGAAATTCTGTATTCGACATAAAGAATCCCGAGTACAACAAGATGTACCTGAAGTAGGTTGGAAGTTATATCAGCCGAAACCTTGTGAGAATAACATCTAAGATTAGAATAGTAGTTCGAATAATCTAAGATGGAATTGCTATCTAAAAAGACTTAATTATGACGGACAAAAATGTTTTTTCAAACGTAAGAGACTCAGGATGGACAAAACTTCTTATGCTTGGACGCATCTAAAATAAGATGCGTCCATTCAATCTGCTCATTTAGTGATGAAAATGCTTTACATGTCCGGATATTTATGCATGTAACATGAACTTTCAACTGTATGTATTGTTAATATATATATTACACGTCCCTCGTGTGTATATATATATATAAAAGAAGGATGAGAGTAATCCGATGTGATGGGAAATGAAAAAGGAAAAACCAAGAGATAGTTTTTATATATTCATCAACGTTTCATCTTTATTGTAAGACTTCCTTAGGATGATAATTTGCATGACATTTTTCTTCAAATTATCATCCTGAGGAAGTGTTACAATAAAAGACGAAACGTTGATGAATATATAAAAACTATCTCTTGGATTTTCCTTTTTCATTTCTCATATATATATATATATATATATATATATATATATACTACCCGTGCTATACGGTGTTGCCCAGGGCCACGAAAAAAATAGAAGAGATTAAAAAGTGTGTGTAACATCTATATATTAAAACTCCTATATCTCTACCTCTCTCAATCTGTCTCTCTATCTTTCTCTCTTCCCTGTTTCTCCGCGTCTCTCCCCCCCCCCCCTCTTTCGCTTCCGCCCTTTCCATGCCTCTCTTGTTTTAATGTATTGAAAATAATAACAATGTAAGTCATTCACTTGAGCTTTCAGTTTTAAAGTTATTGCTCCAGGGCAACACCGAGACCCCTCCTTCCTCAAAAATATAATGAAATCTATATTTGTTTTAACGTGTTCCAGGGAAACGCCGAGTTTTTTTTTATATTTCCCTCCCCCTTAATAATATAATGAAACCTATATTTATTTTAGTGTATTTCTGGGCAACGCTGAGTTTTTTTTTATCTTCCTATTGTCCATCAAGCATATACCAAACAGGAAATGTACCTGCTCTATCTAGAATATTGAGCACTGACTCCCGTGCAATGCAGAGTACATTTTCTGAAAATCTATGTAGGATTTCTCTAAAATATTGATGACTCCCGTATGACTCGGTATTTAAAGGACATAAATAGACTCACTTCTGATTTGAATGTTATGAAAGTATGAAAATAAATATGTAACTATATATATATATGTGTGTGTGTGTGTGATCATCTTCACTCCCTTTCAACCATAATAATGCTCTATTCCCAAATTCATCGTATTAGGAACTTTTTCATCATACTTTTGAAAATAGATTTATAAAATATTTCGATATTGATGTCGAGAGTCCAGCGTCTTTACCACTGGACCAAGACGCTTGTCTAGAAATATGTACGATTTTTATCACCTAAATATTTGATGTATTTTTATGTAATTATTTTTTATTGGTGATTGCAGCGTTCGTTGTTTGCAAGGTGATTATTAAGAGGGAAAGTGTTCAGGTGTCTAGCCTTGTAGAGATATCTCATCCTTATGTTACTTAAATACTCAAGAAATAAGAGAATACAAAGCAGATATAAATAATACACAAAGTAACATATAAACTTTGAAGAAAGGAAAATGTGATCTGTGGTTGTCAAAAGCAAGACTTAATTGTCCCTGGCTATAGTCAGATGTATATGTGAAAATAGCATGTAAGATGAAAAGTGTAATAGTAGTCAAAAGAGTTTAACATAAGGCGTGATCAAAAGGGAAGATAAAAAGAGACATAAGTGTTCTTTGAAGAGAGTCCTCTGCTTGGTGATGAGTGGAGATGAAGGAGGGTGTCATGCTAAGCAAATTCGGGAGTAGAGGAGGGGGGGGGGGGCATCAAATGAGTGTTTGATGTCAGGAACCGTGAAAATCCTTCTGATTTAATTTCTGGATTTTGTAGCTTTTGTAATCTTATCAAAATCTCATGGGTTCATGAAACACCCAATTTTGTATTTAAATAGAGACAATTTGATTGGGTTAAACTACAGAGTGACTCTCAAAAATACTACCCATCGAATCGTTAATAAAAGTCACAATCCATGTTTGGATTTCAGCCATGCATGTCCAACAGTCTTTGTTTTATCGCCGTTCAATAATAAGTACACCTGGATACGACATGCAAAATTGTCAATAACTCTGACATGCTCCTCTCTTGACACTGCCCTCATTTTGTCTGTGGTGGCCCTCCTCACTTCAGGAATAATCTAGGAAGAATTGTTTTGATAGACATTATCTTTGAGATAACCCCACAGATAAAAATCTGGAGGGAGTTAAGGTCCGGTGAGTGTGAAGCCCATTCAGGATAACAACTTTGATGACTAAAACTTGGTGAACAAGTCATGCATAGACTGACATTTATTTGTACCAAATATGGTTGGATTGCAGAAAGGGTTTTATTAATGATTTCATGGGTGGCATTTGGGGGGGGGGGGTACCCTGTAATTAGGCTAGGTCACTCTTAGGCAAGGTGACCCTGTATAAACATTTTTGTATTTATTGATTTTACTGAAAATGCTGCGTGGAGCAACCTGCGTACAATCTATTTTGAAACACTTTTTATTTGGACATCACCAAAGCACCAAACATTAAAATCCATGTCTTAACATTTCTTTCTTTATTTGACAGCTACTGCATTCTTGAGTGTAATCCCTCTCAGCCCGGCTGTCCATCAAGCGGAACAGATATCATCGAATTCCGAATTCTGGCGTTACCGTATGGAATTCAGCCGCGTAAAGATCTCATCAGACTTATGGTTTATAACCAGAACAAGAAGCATCTGAAGAACAGTCAGTTCGAAATATTAGAGAATGATCAACGCAATACGTTTCACATCAGATTAGAGAATGGAAAGGGTGTGCTATCTACGAGGAAAGCCCTACGCGGCAGACAGATCTATAAAATTAAAGTGCGGGCTAAGTCGTTTGACAGAAGGCGGCTGCTGAAATATCAGACAACATTTATCGTGTACATATCAATGTCTCGGTATCCTTACTGAACATCACGAAGAAAAAATAAAGAGAAACAAAAAAAAGACATTTTTTACTATCAGCAAAGACTGCACTAAGAACAAAAATTATGAAAAAAAAAGCGGATAAAAAATATTGAGAGGAGTCTAAAAAGAAAATGAAGAAAAGAAAAAGCTAGAACGTCTGTAAAGAAAAATCAAACAATATTTTTGGTCAGGATTATAAATTGATGAGTTCCATAAAATTTGTTTGATAAAAATGCTCAAATATCTCATCTCAAAAACAGAAATGGCGGGAGAATTTCTTTCTTTTTTTTTCACTTTTTTAAAAATAAAAATGAGTTTTGAAATTAAAAAATGTATGGAATAGTTGCAATTTTAGATTTTTTTTTAAATAAAATATATTAATTATTAATGGTTTATCATTGTTCATTTTTATTGTCAATGCCCGACATTTTGTTTTAACTAAAATATATTAATTATTAATGGTTTATTATTGTTCATTTTTATTGTCAATGTCCGACATTTTGTTTTAACTAAAATATATTAATTATTAATGGCTTATTATTGTTCATTTTTATTGTCAATGTCCGACATTTTGTTTTAACTAAAATATATTAATAATTAATGGCTTATTATTGTTCATTTTTATTGTCAATGTCCGACATTTTGTTTTAACTAAAATATACTAATTATTTATGGCTTATTATTGTTCATTTTTATTGTCAATGTCCGACATTTTGTTTTAACTAAAATATATTAATTATTAATGGCTTATTATTGTTCATTTTTATTGTCAATGTCCGACATTTTGTTTTAACTAAAATATACTAATTATTTATGGCTTATTATTGTTCATTTTTATTGTCAATGTCCGACATTTTGTTTTAACTAAAATATATTAATTATTAATGGCTTATTATTGTTCATTTTTATTGTCAATGTCCGACATTTTGTTTTAACTAAAATATATTAATTATTTATGGCTTATTATTGTTCATTTTTATTGTCAATGTCCGACATTTTGTTTTAACTAAAATATATTAATTATTAATGGCTTATTATTGTTCATTTTTATTGTCAATGTCCGACATTTTGTTTTAACTAAAATATATTAATTATTAATGGCTTATTATTGTTCATTTTTATTGTCAATGTCCGACATTTTGTTTTAACTAAAATATATTAATTATTTATGGCTTATTATTGTTCATTTTTATTGTCAATGTCCGACATTTTGTTTTAACTAAAATATATTAATTATTAATGGCTTATTATTGTTTATTTTTATTGTCAATGTCCGACATTTTGTTTTAACTAAAATATATTAATTATTAATGGCTTATTATTGTTCATTTTTATTGTCAATGTCCGACATTTTGTTTTAACTAAAATATACTAATTATTTATGGCTTATTATTGTTCATTTTTATTGTCAATGTCCGACATTTTGTTTTAACTAAAATATATTAATTATTAATGGCTTATTATTGTTCATTTTTATTGTCAATGTCCGACATTTTGTTTTAACTAAAATATTTGCAGCAATTTGTTTCCCTTGATATCAATGAAAACACTATAAATGATTAATAGCTGTTAGTGTGAAGCTAATGAATATTTTATAGCCTAGCTTTTACATTTTTAGCGACCACGTGTTCAGGTATATCTTTCCCGAGCACGAGGACGCCATTTTGTGTGCTGTGTTATCATAGGTAACACCTTTGAGAGTTTGAAAAAAGAGGAAAAAGGGACAAAAGTGAAGAAACAGTTGGATTTACATACAAATTTATTCTCACATGAACAATTTGTCAAGAACAAACATAAAAGGGGTTACGTAAACATGTAGCAAAATGCACTATATGATATACAAAGGAAGCGAATGACAAACATTGGTACCTAAGAAAGAATGTTAAAGTCCCAATACAATAAGAAAGACATAGGCTTTGATTATGCATATAGTATATACATGACTTTCAATGGTCTCTTTCAGATATTTCAAACTTGTGGATATTTTATATATAAAATATTAATGAAATCATTGTGTGCAGTGACCAGGTGCATTACAGTTCATCAAAAGTCCATGTGCATGTATGCAGGGGGGGGGGGCATCAGATGTAGTTTTGGAAAATTTCAGAAAGCATAATGGTTTTAAAGGATGCAGTGTATTGGCAGCTACCAACAAATGCAAGCAGTTTGTTCCATGCTTCAGCAATTCTGAGCAGGAAAAATGTTTTCGAAAGTCATGGGAGCCGTGTTGCTTTCTGACTTTGTAGGCATGTCCACATTTGTTAGACACATGGAGATCAAAAAGGTTATCAGGATTGTTGTTGGTGAGATGGTTAATAATTTTGTAGGTGTTTACTAAGTCAGTTGCTAGACGTCGGAACGGCAATGAATCCAAGCCCAGGGAAGCAAGGCATTCAGAGTATGGCAGGTATTCGCTTGGTTGAACATTTCTGAACAGTTTTCAGGCGATCAATGTTCTGTACAAGATTGGGGGTTCTTGACTGATGATGCGAATTCTAAGTGTGGTCGAACCATAGCTGTATACAGTTCTAAATAGATGGTTGGAGAGCGTCCTGCAAAGATTTTGCTACGTGATGCCAAGACACCCTCGGCTCGGCCGTTTTGACAATTTTAAAGATGTGCTCAGAAAAATTTACATAATTGAAAAAAAATTAAAATTAATTACTATTATTGAAAACAAAAGTGTTATTTGTGCCTCATTACATTCAGGGTAGCCGGTTTGGATATTTTTTTGCTATATTTTGAGTCCATGAGAAAACTGAAAATGTAAAAACAAAGATGAACCAAACATTGTATACATATGTGCATATGTTATGTATTTATCAGTTTTCTTTTGTTGATGGTATCGTTTGCATGGGTAACATTACTAAACAAACGATTCAGTTAATCCGTGGCCCTAGATACAAACAAAGAATACCACAAAGTGAAAAATGAGACTTGTACAGAATTCGAACCTGTGTCTCCAAAGAGTGGCCGCCTAACATGAGCATCATCTTGAGCCACATGACTAACAAACCGAAATTGTAATATAACTCATCTCTCAAGGTTTGCGGCAAATCTTTGTTTACGATTTTACTAACAATGTAACCATATCTCCAGGCTGCATCAGTAGCGAAATACGATGAACGTTTTAATGTTCTTTTAAAATTGGAAAATTATTTCCAACAGAATACAGCATATTATGCATTAAGCTGCTTTTTTGTTGATGCTATTGTTTGCATGGGTAATATTACTTTATGGTATTCTTTGTTTATATCCAGCTCCGCGAACTAAATAATCGCTTGTTTAGTAATATTAAGCACACAAATAGTAGCATCAACAAAAAGAGCAGTTTAATACATAACATACTGTATACTGTCGGAAATAAACATTTCCAATATTAAAAACATACATATGTGTAAGGACGACTTTGGGGATTTCTCAAAGATTTTAAAGTTGTTATAGAACCTTGTTCAATAAGCAAGCGGATATTTTTTTGTAAAAAACAAACTCTACAATATTTTTAAAAAGAGATGTTTCAATATTTCACTCTGAGCTGGCCAATTTCATATTTAAGCAAAAGCCCAACTACCATTTGATTCAGTCTGCTTTAAAATCTTCCACTGTACACATCGCCTCATTACCCATAGCAACCGATTCCTACTGTTTCGTTTACTACTAATCTCATTAAGACAAGCTAATGCAGAAACAGAAGCTTACTGACTATGCGTGAGCGCTAACAGTCTCTCCCTGATGCTGTGCTTCTTGTTTTTCAGACCTTGCACAACATCCTAACTTACTTGTTTCTCACCAGTCACTTGATTTTTGGTTATTATTATTTCTAGTTGTTATCTGTTGTCAATAAAACATATATTTTTAAAGGTATTGACTTTTCAGTCTTTTTGATAATTGCCTTTCTCCTTACATTGTCTTTAACCATCCTCCTGCGTATTCAATACTGATTGACAACTTGCACTTTGGGATATATTTTTAAACGAAATTTAAAAAATTAAAATAGATTGTATTATTTGGACTACTATTATCATCCTGGGTTTTATTCTCACAACGTTTTGGCCGATATAACCTCCGACCAAGTTCATTTTGTACAACTTGGGAATTTATACAGAATTTTCAAACTGAACCCTTTATTTAATCCACAGAGGTAGATTGTTCACATTCTATGAGCCATGACCCAGTAGAAATGTTAAGTAAGTAATTTTTATTTTATTCATGTGGATATGTGGTTCAATATTGAGTAACAATCAGTTATAAGTTACAGTCTTCTGGAGTTCAAAGGTTCAATCCTCACTGCAGGCGATACTAAGAATAAAATTAAAATTACCGACTTTTCCTTTCTTTCTCTTTTTTCTATCCCAACTATGGTCATGTATGTATGTATCTCTATGTACATATCAGGGCCGTCGGGACAGTTATAAAAGTGAGGGGGCTTGCCGTCCATGCATATTTGTAAGTAATATTGGCCTCCTTTTAGTCTTGAGAGACGATGGATACCCGCTGTGAGGAGTCTATTGTTAAAAGCAAGGGCTGACTAATCCACAACCTCTCCTCTCCTGAACCAGCATTGCTTGAATCCAGTGGCAAAAAGTCCAGGACAACTGAAAACAATGCTGAGATAAGCAGATAAAGACTGCTGTTATTTCGGAGTTTTCCTTCTCCTATACTAGTTGCTTGAGAGTCTAGTGTACACTACTGTTTAACCCATAGCTGGAGGGAGCATATATAGATTCATACTTTTCCCAAAGGTATAAGTGAAAGTCATGCAGTAGCCCTGACAGAACTTGAACCTGGCACACCGAGTCCACAATCTGCACCTGTAACCACTACACCTTGCCATTTTCATAAGTATGACTATATTTGTAGGTATGTATATATGTGTGCATCTGTGTGTTTGTTTCTTTGTGCATTATGGCTGAGTATACATTTATATGTTTGTGCGTGTATATGGAAAATAATCATTTTCAGTAACATGTATACAAATTATCCATTCCTCACACTCCATTACAGCCAATCAGTAGAGTGTGAGGGTCTATAAAAACATACACTTTCTCTTAATGGTAGCTCTGTTTGGTGGTGGTTAAACACTGTTTTGTTACCAGGCATTCTAGGCCTAAAGTTAATAACTCTATCCTATAAAATAATTTCTCCCTAAGGGAGATAACTCTGATATTCTTATAATACCCTTCCCTAGCCGGGTTCTCAGACCCAAAACAAATCCTTAGATTAAGTACAGCAAACAAAAAGGATAAGAAATAGAGAACAAGGAAAGATAACTTGTGAATTCAATAAATGGAAAAGAAAAGAGGTCTTAATTCTCGACCACGTGTTCATATGAGAGTTGCTGCGAGATCAGGTGTATGCAATGAGACTTGGGGATTCTTTGTGTAGCACTACAGTGGACTAATTCTTCGATCTCATCAGATTATCTGGATGGCAGACCATCACGTAAGCAGCTGGAGTTTGTTGTGTAGATGACACCTAGCAGTAATTCCCCCTCTCCTGTTCTTTTTCGTTGTTTATCGTCCTCTTTTTAATAACAGCGGTTGTAAAAGTTATTAAATATTGACAGCACACGATGCTTTCACGACTTTTATATTTCTTTTACAGTAAACATGTATGCATACATAATACCCTCAACCCATCCCCCATAGTGGAATGGGATCAGCTCTCCAAAGAGAGATCTAATCTGTTTATCAGTTATGTGTTACTACTGACTTCCTGTTTGTGACGTAATATTCTGACACGTAGCCCTAACTCTAACTTGACTGCTGATGGAATTTTCCACTATTCTAACCTTATGTGGAAAAATACCGTTTTTGATATTATTTTCACACACTTACATATAATCTTGGGACATTTAGCTTGATTAAATTTGAAATGTGTTCTGCTTTTTTTCAAGGGTTTCTTTTATTCAATGGTTGGCTTTCTGACATTTCTGATTCTTAGCATCAGAGAAAATAGACCAAATTGGATCAATATCTTTATCTGAATCCATGCTAGATAGTGAAAGGGGGCTCATAAATACCAAAGTGTCTTATTTGTAGAGCTGGATCACATGTTAGGAGAGAGAGCAACATATTTGAAATAGTTAACAGTTAAGTAGTCTGTTGGCATTTATCAATGGTGAAACTCGTTTGGGGGCTTTGTCCTTTGGGGCAACTTGGAGTCTATGATAAAAGTAACCCTACCCCAACTGGTGAGATTAGTTTGCAGAATTAAATACATTAATGTTATGAAGACTCAGCGTGTTTAAGGAATGATATTCAAGAAGAATATTCCTAAGAACAGGCGATACTAAGGATATAATTAGGAATTACTTAAGACTTCTACCCAATCATGACAATCTACTCCCATTGATTAAATAATATGTTCAGTTCCAAATTTCGTATAAATTCTCAAGTTCGACAAGATGCACCTGGTGAAGTAGGTTACATAAGCCGGAACAGTGTCAGAATTACATCCAAGATGAGAATAGTAGTCCGTATAATCCAAATAATTCAAATTATCAATACTCATCTCAAAAATTCCAAAACATAATTTAGTGTTGTGATCAGCATATGATGCAACATCCCTGATCGATTCTTCTCCACGATATTTTGTGAAAATCGATTGACTAATTTTTGTAGAATCCTGTTAACAGTGTTGGTATTCACTTATTTTCTAAATTATACAACAAGCTATTTTGAGATGTTCGCACCTAGAAGGTAGCAATTCAAATTAAGTGGGCATGCATAGATTGACCAGTCAAAACATTCACCTATTTATCTACGTCCCACAAAGTAGAATGTGACACAAGGTTGGAAGGTGGGAATTTTCACTCTAGAGGAAGAGTGAGGTGAATCTCAAAAAATTGCCTGGGCAGGGCGCCTCAGACAGTAAGCAACAAACTTACTCCTCCCCAAAGAGAGGAGGCAAAGCCTGGGAGGGGGTTAACCTCCCATAACTGCACAGGACAGTCAGAACAGATACTACACTTTGATCTTAGCCAAAAGACCAAGGAAGCATCCGAAATTCAAAACATTCACGCCAAGAAAAGGTTGAATCTAAAACTTTATATGCTGTTGTCTATAAAACATCAGTTTGAAGAGAGAAAGAAACAGATAAAGCTAAAATGTCTACAATGCCACACATAGCTACGTCATCATAGCTATGACACATAGCTACGACATCATAGCTACGACACATAGCTACGACATCATAGCTACGTCATCATAGCTACGACACATAGCTACGACATAATTGACTGATACTTTTGCACCAATTCGTAACCAATTTTCCATCTGTTCAACAAAAGAATATACTATCAACGTAAAACACCTAGCAACCAATTTCACCTATTCTTTCTTCTGTAAAAACAACAAGAACAACAATGCTATGATTATGTTACGCCATGCTAAACACAAACTCCATCATCATCATCATCATCATCATCATCATCATCATCATCATCATCACTAGCAATTACAAAACAGCATCAACATGCCTAAACAAGACCGCTATATTTTTCAAAAGACATTTAACATAATTTATCTCCCTTTGATTGTACAAAATGTCATATGTGCACACACTTGCAACCACAACACTTTTCTTCCCATAAATAAATCTTAAGCATTACTTTCCTGTTGTGATATCGTGTGCTGACGAGTCTAAAATCAGGAAGAAAACAACAATAGTATGATATGACAATGATGTTTTATTTTTATTTTATCAGTTTTTACTGTACTAGTAAGCCGTTTTTTTATCACTGACAGCATACCTAGGCGAGAGATAAGGTGTTGTGCTACATAGTATTGTGAATAAAAGTCTTTCTCTGTTTTATTTTCTTGCATTATTATTTTTTATATTATCTTTTCTTTGTTGATTCCTTCCTTTTATCTGAGACTTGCATAATGGTTAAAGTCTTCACTAATGGGCCGGGAAACTAGGGTTCAATCCTTAGTCAAGTCATACCAAAGACTAAAACAATGGTACTTGATGCCACCTTGCTAAACTCTCAGCATTATATGGTGAGGATCAAGGCTAAGCCGAGTAATCCTTGAAAAGGAGTGGTGCCCTCCCCTACATTTCGGTGTAATAAAATTATACAAAATTTAGGGAACAATTTTTCAGTCTTTTCTACATTTGATTGGACTTAATTCCTCTGCTGATTCTTTGGTGTTACGCACACTCCGATGTTCAATTGGCTTCAGTAAAATGACCTCTGATCATCACCACATGAGAGTAAAAACAAAAAAAAACAAAATTCTAACCAAATAGTTTATAATTTCTTCGTTCTTAACATTCACCCCCTTCCTAGGTTTTACATTGTGAGATGATGGGTGTGAAGTATAAGTGATTAGTTGGATGCTTATGTTAGGTGAATACATAAGCCACCTATAATACTTTTAAATATTTCTATATTTAAAGGGAGAAAACTCTTTAGTGCCCTAAAGTTATCTCCCTTGCCAAGAAACATTTTTGAAACATGATTGATATTGGCTAGATTATCTGCCCCTGGATACACCAGACGACACAACAAAACAGGAACATTCAAATGGAGGATGCTACCTAAATTTACATCCATTTATTTCTTTATATTTGTGCCTCACCATTCACACACCACTTCTTAGCATCCCTTTTCCTTAGGTACACCATTGCTACAATTCCTAACAGTAACAAAATATCTCTTATGCCTATATTAACACCTAAAATTAGTGATATCTTCGACCCCTCAAATGCTTCACTAATATTTTTCATTTTTATCCTTTTTAATGCATCATACAAATCTGAAAGTATGTTCTTTGCCGAGAAATTGGGAAATACCCTTGTTATTGTGGACCACATAACAACCCTCAAAACGTTAAATCTGAAAGTATGTTCTTTGCCGAGAAATTTGGAAATACCCTTGTTATTGTGGACCACATAACAACCCTCAAAACGTTAATCGCCGCAATATGCAGTTGATCTATTCCCCCGAACCTAGATTTCCCGTTGACCTGTAATTGACTTGTACAGCCAACACCATAAAATCACTATAAGCTTTACATGCCATATCTATTGTTAGTGTAGTTAGTGGAATATGTGCTACTATTCTGTCTTTGGTCTCGCTCCCACCAAAACTATATCGATGGATGTTGCAAAAGTGGTCTACTTTGTTTCTAATGCAACCTTATAGTTCCTTCTTATTTCTGCTTCGTTTTGCCTGAATAGAGACATTTCACACGATTTCCTGGTATTGACTGTGTATACCGAGCCAGAAATTTCATATAGCTCGCACGCACTGAAGAAACAATAAGCGACCTCTGCCCAATTCAGCAACATATATCAGCCACTTGCTTTGTGAACAGCAATCATTACGGACTCCATATGTAATCTAGCTGATACTTGCGGACCATTTGGATCACTTGACTATGAGGGAATTGGAAGAGGAAAACTCAGAATTGTATATATTATATGCTAATGTTCCCTATCTAACAATGGAACGTTCATGACCTTGTTGTACATTTCAGAATCTTATAATAGTTTCATAAGTGCCTTTCGGAATGACTCTCAAATTTGAAATTATCTGGCAGGGTATTGGCTATGTTGTGTAGCAGTTTCCTCAGACTGTGTGAAATAATTATACTTGGAGATAAACGCCCTACTGACAAGATATTCAGTTCTAGTTCTAGATGACACAATGAATTGCGAAAATCTAGGGAATATTTACTTAACCTATCTAGCATCATCTTACATACAAAATACTTGGAGATAAACGCCCTACTGACAAGATATTCAGTTCTAGTTCTAGATGATACAATGAATTGCGAAAATCTAGGGAATATTTACTTAACCTATCTAGCATCATCTTACATACAAAATACTTGGAGATAAACGCCCTACTGACAAGATATTCAGTTCTAGTTCTAGATGACACAATGAATTGCGAAAATCTAGGGAATATTTACTTAACCTATCTAGCATCATCTTACATACAAAATACTTATGCAGCATCTCCGTTCTGTATATTCGTCTTTCGAGATCTCGTATGGTATTTTCGATGGAATCCCCCACATACTTTAGACCCCTACTATATCATTAATTTTGTGTCGATTTGCTGACACCTTGTGATATTCACAATGAAGATATTCTCCTCCATTAAGTGTATTATTACTCTACCTTGAGTATTTTACACCATAACTAATGCTTTCCTAACTGATCAGAAATCGCCATCCATGGCCACCCCAAAAAAGAAACTTAAGGTACTGCCAAGAAATGGTAACACAGAGCGTATGGTTCTTTGGGCGATGGATTTATAATCTACATATCTAGCCTGAAGCTGTTTATGCTCTAATCAAATATCCCTAGTTCCGTTTTACACTGATTTGCAAAGTGCCTCCACCATGCTGGAAAGTCATCATTCTCCTTAAATTCCATCTTTGATATGCTATCTACCCTTCCCCCCCCCCCCCCATAAGCTGAATGTCATCATATGGTCAAAGATCGCTCATAAATGTCACTAACCACCTGGACCGTGTGACTAACATTTCACTCTGTTTATGAAAAATCACTTTTTCTGGATGTTCCAATGTCCCCGCAAATCCGACCAGGCAGGAAAACATCACATGTAATAATCATCATAAAATGAGAGAGCATTCTCTTTAATATTCTCATCACTAACTCGTTTCTAACATAATTTTCGAGGGAATTTCTGATTTTCTACTTGGGATTATCTCCCTTACACTTAATAATTGTGGATTATCTCCCTTATTTCTAGGTACGTGCAAAAAATGTCCGTCTCTTGTATGGACTATGCTTATTAAAAAGCGCTTATTATTAATTATTTAATTAGTTTCCGTGTAAACTTTGATTGTGTTTAAAAGATAAAAGCCTAAACTTAATCTCTAAAATGAAAAAAATGTATATTTACATGTGAAAAAGAAATTATAATTAAGAATGTTATCATGATGGCTAAAAAAAACTAAAAAATTCAGTGAATTTTGAACTTTTAAGAAATTACTTGTAAAAATCCCTTGAAAGATAAATATAAGTTTTTTTGAACTATTTCGAAGATAATTATTAAATTAAAGTCATAAGATACTGAATTTTTTTTTTAAGTCTACGTTTTACTAAAAATTAGCAAAATTATACCCCCAAAAGTCAGTTTAGTAAAATCCGGCATTCAGTTAATCGGTAAACGACTTTGTTTACCGATTGACTATCGCTATGCAAAATATATGGAAGACAAAAATGTCATAATATTTCTGTTTATAAGTTTTAACTTTATATATAAAAATGGTTTTGTAATAGTTTATAGAACTTGAAAAATTATTATCCATTAATTTCTTTATTCTATTTAAGGTTATAAAGAAATTTAATTAATTTAAGTACTCTTATTTTGTTGTAATAAAAAAGGAAATGCTTATTTAATTAAAATATTTGTGAATGTACGCAATTAAGATATTATTTATTTTATTTTTAACTAAAAAGATTCATATTTAACTTGGTATTAGTTTTTAATTCAGTAATACTCTGAAATTATTGATGACGTCTGTTTACCAATGTTTTTCCTTAGAATTTGAAATAAAACTTTTTTAAAATGTTAAAATTATTTTTACGTTACGAACTGCGTCAATTTTATCAATTTTTTTACATGATGATTAAAAAGTTTAGTTACTCGATTTATTCTTAACGTGTCGTAACGATAAATTAAATTGATTCTTTTTTAAAATAAAGTGTATTTTTTATTTTAAGTGTGAAAAAATTAATTAAAGTCAATGACTACACTGACAATTTATTCATTGAAAAAAAAGTTAAAACAATTATTTATTTATAAATAGAATTCAATTTTGAAAGAAAATGTAATGTTTGAATTCTCTTTATTTATTAATAAATAATTGTTTTTAACTTTTTAAATATTTATTAATGAAAAAAAGGACAAAACAAATACAAATCTTTCAAAATAATTGACGATGAATTGGGAAATTAACGAAATTGGTGAATCTCTAAAAATAAAATTTTGAGGGGGGTGTAAAAGTGAGTGGTGTGGAGGGTTAATCCCACCTGTTTATTACAGAACAGGGCCACCATACCAATCCGAGTGAATCGTTAGTAGAAATTATTCAATTTTTTAAATTCTTTTTTTCGTTATCTTCCTGGGTCTCAAAATTTTCAATTTTTGGTTTATTTTCAAGATTATAAAAAAAATTTCTTGCACTGATGATACACGTTTATGTATGAAAGGGAAATATAATTATGTCGCATTTTTTATTTTCCCAGAAACTCTAATCATTAAAATCACATGAAATATTTTTTGCAATTATATTATTATTTTGGTGAAAATATTGATTAAACAATGCTTTATTCAATAATAATATCGCTAATTCAAAAAATTAATTTTTCTTCGAGTTATAGTGATTTTATCAACACAGTATTTAGGGGCCTTTTTGTAATATATACGAAATTTTTTTTTTTTAATGTTTAATTGTTAACATCTACAATGCTTTATTTTCATAAAAAACATAAAAAATTCATGCATTTTTTTTTATTAATATATAAAAATATAACTTTAGTAAAGGTGTATTTTGTCTTTAAAAAATAATATATTTTCACTAAGATTTAAAAAAAAATATTTCATTATATTCCGTGATTGTTGATTAATAAATATTGAAAATTTCATTAAAATTGGTTGATTTTCTGAATTTTAGTGAATTTTTAAGTGAAGGGAGGGTCAAAATGTTTTTACATTTTGGGGATCGGCCATTGATTTTGCACGTACCTACTTATTTCCCTTTACTTGTTATCAAATTATTGTTCTTTGTTTCACAGAAATTTCGGCTGTCCTTGAATTCCTGTCAATGATGTAAAGGAGATAATTTTATCTCGATTTTATGCTTGTATTTTGTAACAAATATTTTTCAACAATATTAAACTTTTTATTTACAAAAATAAGGAATTTTTATATCAACAAAAATGAGAAACAATATTTAAAAATGTTAAGAAACAATGTCAATGAACAAAAACCTGAGAAACAATATTATTCTCAAATACAGATAACGATGCGAGGAAATACTTGTCCCTGTAATAAAAGTTCAATGTTGGTGAAAAATATTTGTATTTTGTAATACAAACATAAAATCAAGATTGCTTTTAATTCTTTAAGATTAAAGATGACAAATATATTTACGATTTTCGGCAAAACATTGAAAATAAAATAAAGGAAAACAACTTTTTCAATTTTAAATGAAGGTGTAATGAGTTAGTCAAAAGGATAGAATAGAATGAGTTTAAGAAGACTGAGTTAGCTTGAAAAAACTTTATTCAACAAATATCTACGCAGTCTCTGCGAGAAACAATGGCTGACTAAAAAGAAAGAGAGATCAAGGGAAGTAATTCACTTCCGGAGTATAGAAAGGAATAGAAGAGTTCTCTTTTCATCACATTCTCCGCCACCCAGGGAAGGTTTAAGGCTGTATGTTCGACTTGGGAAGAAAGAGTTCTAAAGGCATCTCTGCTTAAACTGAAAAAGAGAAAATCAAACAAAAGTCTAAAACTGATAGTTTTCAGTTAAATATGAGGACTTCGATGGATTCTGACAGAGCGTCGAAGATATCCTTGGGCCACCCTCCAAGTGTGGAGAGTGAGGAGGACAAGGAACTGAATTCTCGGTATGGAGTTTTCATGAGCTCTCGGCAGAGGAAGAGTGGGAGAAATATTAGACTGGAGAGGTGCCGTCTGTATCTCTTGGTTTTCTGGCATAGGATCAATTTCTGTATCCGGACTGCCCGTTCCATCACCCCATAGAGATATGTGGCATAGGGACACCGCCGTCTGGTCGATTATTGAAACGTATATGAGCATAGCTGTGATTGACTTTGAGTACGTGAACAGGCTCTAGTAGGGGCTCATATTTGCTTCCACGTACATGCCGCTTTAAGAGGACAGATGTCGCTTTCGTTAACCATGTAAGTATGGAATCTCGAGTAGCTGATTTCCTTTGGAAGTTGAAGAGACGTTCATGGGAGGTGCAATTAGTGGAGGTGGAGAGCAATGAGAGGATGCTGTAGAGGGCTACATCTAGCACTTTTTCCCAATTGATAATAGGGAGATTTCTCGACCGGAGAGCCAGACTTACTGTTTGCCAGATGATACCGTTGTACCTCTCCACTTGTCTGTTACCTTGAGGATTAAAGGTGGTCGTTCGACTGGTAGCAATGCCTCGGGAAAGCAGGAATTCCTTTAGTTCGTCTGACATGAAAGCTGTATCATGATCAGAGTGTACAAAAGAAGGATTTCCAAAAACAAAAAATAGATTAGTTAGATGTTTCCAGACAGTTGCGGCTGAGACATCGGCAGAAGGAAAAGCGAAGGGGAAGCGAGAGTATTCATCAACCACTGTTAGTATGTAGCGGTTGTGAGTATTCGAAGGTAATGGTCCCTTGAAGTCTACAATTAGTCTTTCAAATGGTTGACTTGCTTTTATGAGAGTCTGAGGTGCTGCATTAAGGAATCTCGGTTTTATCTCCGAACAGACTTTACAGGACCTTATTACCACTCTTACATCTTCCAGAGCGTATGGCAGATTCTTGCCCCTGACAAAATGTAGCATTCGGGTGACACCCGGGGGACATAAGTCTGAGTGCAAGGTGTGTAACTTGTCGGCAGAGTTGGTAGTAGAGCAGATGCAAGACAAGGCGTCTGCAATGGCGTTTTGTTTCCCAGGGTGATATGCAATGTCGTAGCTAAAACAGGCAAGTTCCAGCTTCCATCTTGTTATCTTCTCATTTTTTATTTTGCTTTTTCCTTTAGGGTTGAACATGAAAGAGACAGATTTTTGATCTGTGATTAGCTTAAAATGCTTCCCAAGAAGTAAGTGTCGCCATTTTCGGATCGCCTCGACAATAGCATAGGCCTCCTTTTCAACAGAGGAGTGCTTCTGCTCAGCAGACGTTAAAGTTCTTGAAAAGAAAGCCACGGGCCGAGAATTTTGGGTTAAAGAGGCAGCAATCGCATGTTCCAAAGCATCGGTTTCGACCTCGAGAGGAAGAGAAGAGTCTATAGCTATCAGGTATGATTTTGCAATTTCCTTCTTCAGGTACCTGAAGGCGTCTGCTTGTTCCCTAATGAGGGGAAAATTGGTAACTTTGGTAAGGGGGTGTAGTTTTTCAGAGAAGTTCGAGATCCACCTAGAATAGTGAGAGAACATCCCCATTGCTCGTCGAAGAGAAGGAAGATTTTGAGGTACTGGCAAGTCCATCAATCCCTTGAGCCTATCAGAGTCTGGTTTTACCGAGCCCTTGCTTATGGTATACCCAAGCAAGTCTACAGAAGTAAGTGAGTAGTGACACTTGTCTTTGTTCAGCGTCAGTCCGTACTTCGCTACTGCATTCACAAACTCTTTCAAATTAGTATCATGCATAGCCTGATCTTCTCCACAAATGGTAATGTTGTCGATGTAAGCATAGGTTCCTCGAAGGTCTTCTCGCTTGATGATGTCATCGATGACTCGTTGAAAACTTGCTACTCCATTGGTTACTCCAAACGGGATTCGAAGAAATTGATACAGAGATCCAGAAACTTCGAAGGCAATGTATTTTCGTTCTTCCGGCTTGATGGTAAGCACTGGTTAGATCAAGAGTGCTGAATATTTTGTAAGTGGCAATCTCATTTACCATGTCCTCCATTCGAGGAAGAGGATAAGCGTCAAGGAGAGTAAACCGATTTATTGTTTGGGAGTAATCCACAACAAGTCTCTTTTTGTGATTTTCAAGAGATACCACAAGCGTTCGGGCTCGCCATGGGGATTGAGATACCTTCCTTTAGCATACGGGAGATTTCCGATTGGATAAATTTAGCATCAGGTAGGGTATGTCTCCTGAATTTAACAGCTATTGGGCGACAGTCCGAGGTTAGATTGGTAAACAACAGAGAGGGGTAAGGGATATTTTTAATGGTGGTCAGTCTACAAACAGTGAGAGGAGGAGGGGTCCTCTAAAAGATATTTCCACTGAGGAGTGTTGGCATAGAAATTTATGCCCGACAATGATGTTACAGCATAGGTTGGCCATAATTGATAGTTTCACATTCCTGTACTCCCTACCTCTCAGAGTGAGAGACACGACACAGTGCCCGAGAGTAGAGGACGAATGAGACCGGCTAGCCATCAAAATCCTCTCAGAGCTTGGCATGACCACCAAACCGAGCCCCCTAACCTTATCCGGATGAATAAAATTTTCGGAGCTCCCTGTATCGACGAGTATCCGCATAGACTCATCTTTGATTTTCCCCCATAAGGACGAATGAGATAGACTTTCCAAGGAGTTAAAAGGAACCGATGAAGCAAGAAGGAACTCACCGTAATTGATAGCAGCCGCTGTAAGTGACCTGCAGACACGAGCAAAATGCCCTTTTCTTTTGCAATTTTTACAAATAAAGTTTTTAGCAGAGCACCTCGCTCTGTCATGTCTCGGGTTTCCACAGAAAAAAATATTTCTGTCTGGAGAGTATCGCTATTGTGGGTTGCTCCTCGTGTGTAAACTGGTCATGCTTCGATTTTTCTTTTTCAGCAGTGGAAATTGCGGCAGCCAAGGAGTTAGACTGAGCGTACAAGTTTAATTGTTTTGGGGCTGTCTCAAGTGTTAGTGCCTGGTTGTACGCTATGTGTAAGTCGAGTCGTTTGTTTTCTAAAAGCCTTTGTCTGATGTGGGATGATGAAATCCCATTTATGAATGCATCCTTGATGTACTCATCCCTCGCCTGTATAGCTGTCACGGTCTGGAAATCACAGTCCTTAGAGAGTGTTTTTAGAGACTGTAAATATTGGTCCATACTTTCGTTGGCCTGTTGCCGACGAGTTGCCAATAAATGCCGGCAGAAAATGTTTTTGGGCTGGCCGGAAACTTCTTCCAGGACGTTCATAACCGAATGATAATCAGCAACGTCCGATATATGTTTAAAAATTGACGGAGACACGAGGTTGATTAACAAATTCAGTTTTAACAAGTCTGTGGACGATGGAAAGCAGGGTATAATCCGGATATTGCGTTTGTCAGCCATAGTATCTCCAGATTGAGCAAAAAGCAACACCGTCCCATTGGCATCACAGTCAATGCTGAAATCACCCCAGCCACAGTTCCATTTTGAAGAAGATTCAAGTTTGAGAAAGAGGATTTTGAAAGGAAGATTGCTCATCTTCCAGCAGACCAAAAACTATGACAGCTTCACCAGGTTTGTGTGCCAAGCCGCCCTAAAGAACATCCCAAAAGGCTGCCACACTCAATACATATCTGGACTCGATGCTCAAAGCAGCAAATTATATGAGCAATAGCAACAGCTCTATGAATCTGACCCCTTTGCTGAAAGTGCCATTGAAGTAGGCGAGAGACTCATGACCTCCCTATTAGAAGGCTGACAACGGAAATGGCAAAACCTGTTGGAGAAAACTGATATAACTAAAAACAGTAAAAAGGCATGGAGTCTAATCCGGAAAATCACCAACGATCCATCAACTCCAATGCAACAGCAGTGCACCATCACTGCAAACCAAGTTGCACATCAGTTGTTGCTCAATAGGAAGTGCATTACCAAACAGCAAAGACAAAACATAGACCAACTTCAATATTCCCAGAGCACTGGAATGACTGAGTCAGTCTTACTTAAAGAACTCGATATCAGCATCAGTTCCCTTAAGGCTGGTAAAGCCATCGGTCTAGACTATATTTTCGCAGAGGAGATCAAACACTTTGGACCTTTGACACTAAAATGGATCCTTGAGTTGATGAACAACTGCATGTTAACAAGAAGGATCCCTAAAATCTGGAGAAAAACTAAAATCATCGCTCTACTCAAACCTGGCAAAGATCCAGCGCATGCAAAGAGTTTCTGCCTGATCTCCCTGCTATGTCACTTTTTTAAGCTGTTCGAGCACCTAATCCTCAACAGATTGGCCTCAGTTGCTGAACCAGCCATCATTGCCCAACAAGCAGGATTCCAGCCTGGAAAATCCACAACTAGCCAACTCCTGAATCTCACTCAGCACATCAAAGATGAGTTTCAGAAAGGACTGGTAACGGGAGCCATCTTTGTTGATCTATCTGTCACATATGACACTGTAAACCACTGCCTGAAAAAGATCTTGGAGCTGACAAAAGACCTGTCACTCACAGATTTAATTGGAGCCATCTTAAAAGACAGGCGCTTTTATGTTACCCAAAACAACAAACAAAGTTGCTGGTGCCGACAAAAGAATGGTTTATCTCAAGGTAGTGTGCTGGCTCCATTACTGTACAAAATCTACACTAATGACCAACCAATGAGCCAGAACACTAAGCGGTTCATCTAGTTGACGATCTTTGCGTAACATCCGAAGAGAGTACGTTTGAGTCAGTAGAAACAAATCTCAACTCAGCCTCTACTACGAGAGTAACCACCTGCATGCAAACCCTGCAAAAACTCAAGTGAGCTTGTTTCATCTCCGAAACCGAGAGGCCAACTGACCCCTAAGCATCACTTGGTCTGGAATACAACTTGAGAATCGCACTAACCATGTCTACCTTGGCGTAACCCTGGACCGCACTCTCTCATTCAGGAAACATGTAAAGAAGACAAAAATGAAAGTCAGCTCCCAGAACAACATCCTACATAAACTGATCAACTCCAAGTGGGGGAGCCACAGCACACACACTAAGATGTACTGCCTTAGCCTTGCACTATTCCTTTGCAGAGTATGCTTGTCCTGTTTGGGAGAGATCAACGCATGCCAAACACCTAGACCCAGCATTGAACAACACCTGTCGCTTGATCACTGGCTGCTTGAAGCCCACCAACCTGAACAATCTGCATCTACTCACTGGCATTGCCCCTTCAGATGTGAGACAGGAAGTTGCCAGCCGAATAGAGATCACAAAGGCTATCAGTGATGAACGCCATCTCCTTTATGGACATGAACCAACGGTCTAACAACTGAAGTCAAAGAGAAGCTTCCTCAGCCATGTCGAACCCCTAACAACATCTCAGGAAGAGACCAGACTACAGCTGTGGACCAGACGGCTAGAAAATGCCCCTCCCCTTCATAACTGCATGGGAATCTCTGCTTCTGAGGAACTCCCTCCCGGTTCAGAGGCACTCTGGCTCCAGTGGAAAACACTAAACCGCCCGAGAACGGAAATGGGGCAATCAAAAGTTGCTATGAGTAGATGGGGCTACAAAAACTGACCCAATCATCTGTGAATGTGGAGAAGAGGACCATACGATGCAACATTGCCTAGTCTTTCCCTTACTGCCCAATTGGCATAGCTTGAAAAATCTTGCAGAGTACAACATTATTGCAAAGGACTGCATAAAAATGTGGAAAACTGTCATATGACCACATGTTTCAAAGACATGCAAAGAAGAAGATTCATCTCAATATAGAGGGGCAATGCATCTCTCTCCAGATACAATGGAAGTAGCTTGCCACATCATCCACCTTCTGAAGTCTCCCCACTAAGCTCACTTTTTTGAGCCATGCAACTACGTCTCCTTTGTCAGTAAATGGCTTTATTATATTGTTGCTTATGCGTACTGTTATATAACAGATCTCACTCTATCCGGAACTAATGTTGGACAGCGACATGCTGAGCGTTCACCGTTTCCGGAGAGCTACAAAAAGAAAAACAAGAAAAGGGGCTTGGCGCTAGTTGGAGGTAGCCGCCATCTTTTCCCCAGCTAGCGACCAACGAGTGAACACGTAGAAAAAAGGTCACTCCGTAACCGTCGCCGTCGTCATCAAGAATTAAGATAACAACTTAACCGTCGCCGTCGCCGCCGTCATCAAGAATTAAGATAAACAACTTAACCGTCGCCGTCGCCGTCGTCATCAAGGAATTAAGAATAAAAAGAACGATCTTTGCTTTGGGGTAAATAAATATATTTGATTAATCCTATTCAAGTTGTCCGTGTTTCCTTGCAACCATACGCTTGTCTATCACAGTACCATCGCCATAGTACACCAAGATAACTTGCCATAGTAGAAGCAGGAAACGTCCACCAGATAAAAAAAAACGTCTCTTGAATTGCGAATGACTAAAACATGAACTTCACTGACTGAACACCAACCAGATACAAATGACACGAGCTGTCTAGCTTCCAACCCCACAATATCCTTTTTATCAAGCTTTTTCGACTGCTGACTACTTTGCATAGTCACACGTCTTCGACCATGACTTTTGAAATCAGATAGTCCCAGGTTAACTGCTGCATGCAGTCACTGCCCCTTTACAATAGGCACATGCCATTCATGGTTGCTCATCCCGCTGTCTCTCTACACCGTTACAACATATATGGCGAAATTTAGCTTTAACCTTCCTGTAAACTACAAATGGACTTTTAACAGTCCTGTCACACTCACGTTGCATACACCTTTTCTGAAGTGTATGTGCTTTTTTAAGATTTTTAAGATCAGATTTTATCGCACCATGTTGATTACTGGACATCTCATGTCAGTGTTAAAAGTCATACAAAGAACACATGTACTTCCTTAATCCTACCATTAACCTAAGTGGCAATAAAAAAAAAATGTTTTTTAATCTCTCACTGCCTGTCTGCCTGATGTTTTTTTGTTTTTTGTGTTGTTGTTTTGTTTGGGACGTTCAATTTTCAGGAACCCTTAAAGCTCAATTTCGCCTTTAATGGTTTTATGCAATCATAAGATGTTTTGAAATAGTATCGAGTGTCATTTTTAGGATTCCCATAAAGTTAATATGAACCAATAAAAACACATCAGCCATTGTTTAATATATTAAAATAGCTTGCCCGTCTTCAGATTTGGATCATAGTGTTATATTTTGTCTGGGTAAATTGGTAGATTTACACCCTCAGCTAAAAAACAAAATAAAAAATAACATTTAATAAATTTTTAAACAAACGTTTCAATTTTAAATGAAAGTTTGTGATCACAAAGAAAGAGGAATATACAGAAACTGTTAGGAACCTGACAGGACATTTTCCGTTTTCCTATAACTAGGCAATAAAAAATGTATGATGATATTGAAAATTGCACCCAACATAGCGGCAGAATGTGACGTCAGCACTTTGCCACCGGTGTTAATCTGAAACATGTTCGAATATTTTACTGAGGCCGGCGAATAGCAATTTGTTTTCTTAATGAAATAATCCGAAACAATGTTTTAATAACTTTTAAAACAAATTAATTTAAAACAAAGTGTTTTGGGTTATATTGCCCCAGTAGACAGTCTCTTGGACAGAACAGCATATCCTGGCTCCCAAGTCCATTGTTCCATTATACCAATTTATTTCACTAAGTTTATAAATAAATATAATTCACAAGGTCACAAGTCACAAGGTTTTTTATAGTGCCGTCATATAAAAAACAATTTCTTCTGCAATATACTCTATTGGATATGGCATTACTATGAGGTGTAAATTTATAAAAACACCAATTTTATTATTTAAAAAAATTTTTTTTAATTTCATTGCTTGCTCAATTGTAAATTTCTAATAATTTTCAAATCCACTTATAAAAAACACTGCAAAAAAATTGAATTTATTATTTGAAAAAATGCGAAGAAAAACAAATTTATTGTTTGTTAAATTGTAAATTTGTAATCTGAAAAATAAATTACTGTTTGTTATATTTCAAATCCATTTCTAAAAAACACTAGTTTTATTTCCACAATAAAAATGAAAAAAGAAAAATTTTGTAACCGATTATTCTTATATGCAAATATCAGAAAACAAATTACTATTCACCAGTCAATTTAATTTTAATTATTTATTAACTATATTTATTTATAAACTTAATGAAATAAACTTAATATTAATAACCCTTTGTGTCAATTAATTTTGATTTAAAAGTTATTAAAACAAATTGTTTCGAGTTATTTCATTACTATTCATCGGCCTTAGTAAACTAGAGGACTTTTTCAGATTAACACCGGCAGCAAAGTGCTGACGACACATTGCCGTCACATTCTGCCGCCATGTTGAGTGCAAATTTTCAATATCACCAAATGTTTTTTCTCGTTTCCATTTCAAAACCACAAAAAAATCTTGAATACAAAAATAAACGGAAAATGTTTTTTGCAAGCATAAATTCGGGATAAGTTATCTCCCTTACGTTGACAGCATTAAACATGAACTAAAAAAAAAGTCTAAATGATCCCTCGTTTTCAGGATATTCTAACATTTTAGGGAAGTTACTTAAATGTTGGTGCTTCTTGACATAACACTCCCCAGTAAATACGCTAAATAAAATTCTAATTTTAGGAAATACTTACTTGTTCTGCTAATTAAAAACTGGTAACTAAATTTTATGGAAAACAATCCAGTAGATGTTTTTATTATTTAAAGTATTCAAATTTTGTCATCGATTGACTAAATGACTTAAGAACCGCCATTTTCTTTTTTTTATCACGGGCGATAACTCGTTTCTATCGCTAATGTTACATAGTCGTCCCGGAATGGGCCGTGGCAGTTCTCATTTTGTATACCCGTCGCGGAACGGGCCGTGGCAGTTCTGGCTTAAACAACTGGTCACTCCCAACACCAAAAATGTATATGTTGCATACCTTTTAATTTCTCATACCTTTACTTCTTCCTCGCAGAGTGGCGCCGTCTCGATGTTGTCTAGTCTTTAAATTCTCATACCCCCACTTCCTCGTCGTGTGGGGGCGCCGTCCCGATGTCGTCCAGTGGTTGGATTCTTTCTTCGTTTCTGTATCGCCGCTACAACAAAAAGCTTCATGACTGATTCAGGAGACAAACAATCTTTTAAACTTTCAATTCTGTTTTATTTCAGGTGTCAGATTTCTGTCGCTTGGAGATGCCTCACCAACGTTAAGAGAGAGAGACCAAATTACTACTCTATCGTAGTTAATTCCTAAATTAAGTCCTTAGCCATTCGAGGAGGGGGGGAGAAGGAATCTCTGCCTGTATTCTCTTAAGGAATTTAAATCACCTAATCATGTTGAAGACTACATAGTGAAACACGTCTGTTCGGCTTGCTTCCAAAACCCAGACTGACAAAACACAGCTTCCCACACAAAAGCCTGTGACGTCACAGAGTCCCTATTGCAGGTGCACATTGACCCTTGATCTGAGGTCTTGTCAACGTGGTGACCCTGTCAGCGTCTGTGAGCTCCAACCGTGAAAACAGCCCTATTCTGCACTCGACTGTACGGGTCAACCCACACTAAATCGCGCAAGCCAAACCAAACGATTCCCAACACATACGCCCACCTCAAGATGCGTCCGGCCCCACAAGGCCATTATCCAACACTATGAGTTAACACTTTTGGTGCAAATGGTGAATTCCTATTTAGAAAAATGTAGTTGGTTACAGAAATTCGATAAATTGAATATCTTAAATAATAAAAAAAACTACATATTTACCGGAAAGTGTTATAAATATACATATACTCTTCAGGTAAAAGGCTAGGCCTGTAACACCAACTCCATGCCTGGTCTTTGTGTCACTGTGTGGTTCGGACAGAATATTGTCTATGCTTGTCCAGTTGTCCCTTAAAATCGTTGACATCTTTGGCATTGACAACCCATTCCGACAGTTCATTTTAGCTATCGACTGCCCATAGCCGAAATGAAAACTTCCTCATGTTCAATCGGCCGTACTTCTTGAAGAGCTCAACGCTGTGTCCTCTTGTTCTTTTGGTTATGATCTTTCTTGGTTATCCCTTGTTTCTTCGTGTCAGGATCTTGTAGACTTGAATCATGTTGCCTCGATCTAGTGATAATACATTGAGTGCAGCATCATTGCTTCCAATCTCTTCTCAAAGGGCAGATCCCGTAGTGTTGAACACAACTTAGTAGCTCTATGCTTAACTTTCTCAACCTTATCGATGTCACCAGCAAATTGGTGAATCCTGGTAGCATTTCCATATTCCAATATCGGTCTAACCATTGTGGTGAATAGCTTCTTCATAATTATCTCATCTTTGGTGGCAAAAGTCTTTTTTATTAATCCCAGTGTATGGTTGGCCTTCTTCACTGATTCATCAACATTGAAGTGGAATGCCAGACTTTTGTCAACATGCACCCTCAAATGTTTTTCCAGCTCTGACTCTTCAAGGTCTTTCAGTTCTCCATGGTTGTCTTTCATTTTGTATATAGATCCTATGTTATTGTGGCCAAAGTGCATCACACTGCATTTACTGGTATTAAACTGTAATTGCTAGTCTTCTGACCGGTTTGATAGCCTGTTCAAGTCTTCCCGTACTGTCGCTCTATCATACTATGCAGTAGATTTACCATATATCTTTGTATCATCAGCGAATATGTGCACCACACCCTTGAAAATATCCGGGAGGTCATTTATAAAAATGACAAACAGTACAGGGCCAAGAACACTCCCCTAAGAAATCCCACTGGTAACGTCAGCCCAATTGGACATCTCGCTGTTTACGCACACATGTTGGGTGCGGTCTTGTAGGAAGCTGGCTATCCAAAACTTTACTTCCCCTCTGATGCCGTAACTCTCTAGTTTGCTGACAAGTCGTCTATGTGGCACAGTATCAAAAACCTTCTCAAAGTCCAGATATATCGCATCCATGGGGTCTCCACCATTTAGTATTTGAGTCCATTCATCTAGACATGTGATGAGCTGAGTCATGCATGATCTTTCCGAGACAAATCCATGTTGTTCATCACAGAGAAGATTGTTCATAGCAATATGATTCATCACTTGTTCTCTGATGATACACTCCAGTAATTTGCACAAAACATATAGCTTATAGATAGGTAGTTTCCTGGCTCGTTCTTGCCCCCATTTTAAAAAAATAGACGTGACTCGACCCTGTTTCCATTGGCTTGATAGTTATCCAGATCCAATGGATTTTGAATATATTATCATGAGCGGTTTAATGATGCATGGGGTAATCTCTCTCAAGACACTGGAGTGTAATCTGTCATGTCCTGGCGATTTAGTAAGTTTCGGTTTCTTATGATGTTTCTATATAATATCCTCTGTAATGGTTATATATCGCTAACTCTATATTGCTCTATATTTCTCTAAGTGGTGGCACAATTTCTGTATTTTCATTCGTAAAAATGCTACAGAAGAAGTCGTTTAAGATTTCGGCCTTCATTCCATCATCATTCCTGTCTTTTAGGTCGTCAATCACTTGATTTTTCACTGTCATCTTGGATTTTGCATATTTTCAAAATGCTTTTGGATTTTGTTTTACCCCACAAGTAAGTGATTCTTCAATAGTTTGTGTAGCTCCTCAGTTTGTTTCTGATCTTGCAATACACCTCATAATCATGCAAGTGTACAGCGCCATCAGGACACGATGCACCGGTGGAACTTTCAAGCTTCCGGAAAGCACAAGAGTGGCTCGATCGAGAGAGCTCCAGGTTTCAGAGATCTACGACGATGCACCTTGAGGGCCAACTGGGCCAATCAGATTGCACACTGGTGTGCATTTGCAGAGCAGACGAAAAGGGTAGCAGCCTCTGGTGACTTGCGCAAGCTCTACCAGTTGCTGAGGCAATACGGGCATCAGCAAGACGATTTGTGACCGAAATGGTGTGGTCATTACGAATCTAAGTAATAGGCTAGACCGGTGGCGGAACCACTTCTCCGAGCTGCTTAATAATCCTCAGCTGCCTTCGCAGGCCAACATGCAACCAACTGGGAATGGGTACGGATGTAACATTGCCCCTCAATGGTCGAAAAGGTGTGCAGTGTTCTTACCCGTCTTCGAGATAACAAAGTCCAGGTGAAAATGGCATTCTTGTGGAGGTCTATAAGGCAGAAACGGCTTGGCTTCATCGAGTTTCCTCCACAGTGTGGGAGACGGAGCGATTCCCAGAGGATTGGAGCGATGCAACCCTCCTTCCTTTCTTCAAAAAAGGTGACAAAAAGCTGTGTTCCAACTTTAGTGGCAGCAAGCTAATCGACGTCGCCGCAAAGACTTTAGTCATCCTGCTGCTGAAGAGGTTCCAGGCCGCCCACGATATCCGCCCCCGCCTATCCGCCCCCGCCTATCTCAGAGTGGCTGGGGAGAAGATGCGTCCATCAAATCTTCAGTCTCTGACAGGTCCTGGAACAGTGGTGGGCTTACCAACAGCCTACCGTACTCTGCTTCATTGATTTCACAGCAGCCTTTGACTCAGTAGATCGGGAAACTCTTTGGCGCATAATGCTGGTGGACGGCATACCAGAAAAGCTGCTTCATCTCATCCAAGGCTACTATTGGTCAACTCAGGCACGGGTGAAGGTCCATGGTTAGGAGACGGTGTTGTTTGAAGTTGGGACTGGTATTCGACAGAGGTGCGCTTTATCGCCAACTCTTTTCAATTACGCCATTAACTAGTCTCAACACTGTGGTTCGGGACTTCCCATGCGTAGAGTTCATGACAGGAATCGTGGTGACGCACCTTGCCTACACTGATGATATCATGCTGCTGGGCGCCAACAGGACAGATGTACAATGTGCTCTCGAAAGGGTGCACACTGTGGCTGCTGCTGTTGATCTCCGAATCAATGCCACCAAGTCGAAGTTGATGAGATTATTGGTCCCGGCCAATATCTCTTGCGGGCGAAGAATTGTAAGATGTGGAGTCGTTCGTCTACTTGGGCTTAACGGTGATGCCAACGGGGCAGGGTATAGCAGAGGTCAATCATTGTATCGGCGCCACCCGGTCTACTTTTGTCAGTTCAAATGGTGTCTGTGGGACAGAAGGGAGATTTCTTCAGTAACCAAAGGCCGAATCTACCAGGCCATCATTCCACGTAAACAACATCCGGACCGGGTTACCATCTGCCCCTTGCTTCTGTGATCCTGCAGTGGCATCTACAATGGTTTGGCCACAGGACTGTCGCGCGTTGGCCGCCTTGGTTCGGGATGCCGTTGGGATGAGGGAGGAAGCCGACTCAATCTGCCCAAGAAGTAAGTACTCTGTGCACTTATGCCAAGTTCTCTCTTTCTCTTTCTCTTTTGCTGATCTATGTATGACGTTTCTTTCACCTGCCAACTGTATGAGTTGGAATATGCTCTATCATTGCCTCACAAATAATCAATGAATCTTCCTCATGATTCTTGTGCCTCTTTGTTCTCTAGTTCTTTGTCCCAATCTACATTTGATGTTGAAGCACGCAATTCATTATAATTTCATTTGTCAAACTTAAACTTTTTTGTCTTGTTTGTGGTGAGTTCTTGATGACAAACATAGTTGAACATTATAGTACAGTGCTCGCTGTTTCCAAGAGGTGCTAGATAACATGTATCTCTTATCACGGTTTCTTCATTGGTTAGAATCAAGTCGAGGATCGATGATCTCTAGGTGCCACAAAGTCTTGTAGGTTCATCCACTTGTTGCACTAGGGAACAATCATTCAAACAATCTAATAATCGGTCACATTCGGATCTCTCTCTATATGCTACAATGCACATATCCCAGTTCACATTTGGGTAGTTAAACTCTCCAACTATAACAAAGTTCCGAAAGTTTATGTCTGTAATAGATCTAAGTAAAGTTTCCAAACTACGATTATTTGGGCTGTCACTTGATGGGTTTCTGTAAAAACATCCAATTACAACTTTTGTGTTTTTTCCAATTTTAACATTTACCCACAGATTCTTTCACTTTTACATCAGCGCAGTGTGTTGCAAGTGCGCTGTCTTTCACGTCGTCATCGTCGTAGTGGGTCGCACCTCGTAGCCATCATCGTCTAGTGTCTGTAATCAAAACTTTTCATGTAGAGAGGAAAAAGGTGAGTCCGGCGGAGAATTTAAACTGGTCTTTATTTGGGAGAGATTTTCTCGTCACACGAACAAAAGTCACACATTCATTAAATTTAAGAGAGAGGCCAAATTGTTCTTCTTAACTTAATTCTACTTAGTTCCAGGGATAGGAAGGAAGAGGCATACCAGTTACCATCAACTCTTTTAGGAATTAAATTCCCATTTTCCTTTTTCTGAACTACATCTCCATTTTGCATCTGTGTACCACGCTCCCAAAAGACGGACTGACTAAAAAACTTCTTTCTTTTCTCGTTCCCACAATTGTGATGTAATTTCTTCAAAGAGGGGCACTGAACCTGTCACAATGCACCTGTTAGATCAAAGATCAGGGAATGCTCAGAGTTCAGGTATGTTTATATTTTTAGTCCGAGAGCGAACTTGTTCCCCAGATTTCCATGCCAAGATTTGCACTGGTCCACCTAGATACCAAATCTATACTAGCTGGTGCAATCGTTCTTCACATACATACATACACACATTATGTAACAATATAACTGCAAAGCATATATACACACTCTTCTTCGTTTTTGGTCGAGATTATTCACCGGAGGGTGATATCCCTTAATGACTTATTCTGTCTCATTCAATTTCACTTTACAGTTGTTCGGCTTCACCCCAACGAGTGCTATAATGTCTGGTTTTGTTTCTGCAATCCTCTGCATTTTCAGCCCACACTTTTTAAAACTATTAACATGGGGAGTGTTCCTTAGCGTTCCTAGGCGACAACAGACCTGCCGCTCCTGTACTGCAACACCCTTTCTCTTGCTCGCACAAGTTTTCCTTTGCTAAGAAAAATATCACGTTCACCATTGTCTTTGCTTTCCTTTAATTCCTTCCTCAGTAGAAACTGTTCTTTCCTTTGTATTTTTGTACCAAAATGTGATATTCCTCCTCTCTCAGCTATTGCTTTCACTGTCCGATGATATCCCTCCACTATTCCATTTCCCTAGGACCTATAGGCTGCCCTGTAATATCTTCTTATCTTCCATTTTTTTAGCATTGTATGGAAACTTTCTGAGCGAAAAACGGTGCCATTGTCCATTATCACCTCCATTACTGGACCCCGTTCAAATATCACCTTCTCCAATTCCTCTGTAACCGCAGATGCCGTCTAATGTAACTCCCTCCATATTGCTAGTCTCCCAGGTTCACAGACAATCATTAACCAGGTTAATGTTATTATAGTCATTCTTTTTTCTAAGCCATGTTGCATCTTCCACCACAAATCTCCACAACCACGCCTGTTGCAATACTGCTTGCATCACACCACACCACTCCTATTTTTGTTTCAGGTATGTGCCGAGCTCCACTAAAAGAGTCCTCCTTATCTACATCAGCTAGAATCTCTTGTATTACTTTGACAGTTTTGCCATCAACTCTGCCCTCCCAGTCTACACCACTGACTCTTCTTTTCACATAATTGCACGGCAGCAACTGGATAATGCCCCAACAATTAGCCACAAATGGAGAACAACTGTCATCTCCGGGACTTCATTGCCTCTTCTGGACATCAGCTCACCCATTTTTCCTTTCATCAGCTAAAGACCCAGCGCTACTCCACCTTCTAAGGATTCTGACGGTTTTGCTGTTAGCCCAAATCCCTTCAGATGTTCCACAACTTCATCTGTCGATACTTTTGTCACATCCACGATTGTCATCAATGTACGAATCAGTGGCCTCTTTTGTCTTATTTCCTTTCATAAACAGTTTTTAGAATGGCCGTCATAATCTTTGGTGCAACGTAAAGCCCAAATCCTAACCGTGTCAGACAGTAGGTTCTTCCTTTATAGCAGACCAGCTGGTACTGCCAGAGTTCCTTTGCCACATGTAGCTGCAAGTAGGCAGACTTAAGGTCCACAATTGCAGTTCTTCCTGTCAACCGCCTCCATTTTCTCATCTTTTCATCATACACATCTAATATGTCGTCCTCCCCCCTTGTATGACATGCTACAAAACGGTTCAATTCCCGAAAGTCTAACACTGGCCTGACTTTACCTTTGTGACCTGAAACACTGCCATCAACGGTAACACATCTTTCCCTTCACCCTTCCATAGTAAGAGAATACCATCCGCTATCCATCTTCCACCTCCTTCTCAAACTCTGAGTTTTTCTTACTCTCCAGGGAATTCTTGTAATATTTTACTTTGTTCTGCAACACAAGAGGCTCTTCCATCCATTTCAATTTCACTGTTCATTTCTTTCCATCAAAATCTGCTTCAAAACGTTAGTCCTCGATTTTGTAAATGTTCGGTTGATGGGCAGCTACGGCACAGTATACGTCTCCAAACTTCACCTCAGTTTTGTTTATAGTCACACCTCCCATCGATTGTATCCATTCCAATTATGAAATCAATCCCATCAATCATGTGATCCATTACAATCAATTCCACCTTCACTAGTACTCCACATACTTTTATCTCCACTTGCCGGGCTCCCTTACATTTTACATCCCTTCCATCAACCACTTTCAGTGCTACTCCAACGACACTCACTCACAAGTTTGGAGTTGAGTAAGGTGTTTGTACATCCAGTATTGACAAGTGCTGTCATTACAGTATCATTTATTGCTACTTCTATCATTAGAATAGGTTTGTACTACGCCTTCATTCTTTTGCCAGGATAGCTACTGGCACAGAAGCTCCCTCCTGTTTGTTTCTATGAGCCTGAGAATAACACCTAGCAAATCTTCCACACTCATAGCACCTTACTCTAGGTGGCTCTGTGCAATCTTTAATAAAATGCGGTCCTCGACATCTAAAGCACCGAATGCTTGATGATTCTCTTTGCACCTCATTTTTCAGTGTAGTGCTTTCTGCACTCGCTGCCACCATTCCAGTCTCTCACATTCTTTTGCTAACTAAAAGCCGTGCAGTAAATATCAGTTTACTGACATCCATTTTTTCTATGTGAGTTAGCTGTTGCAGTGCCACAGATACGTCATCTGGGAATCCTGTGATCAATACAAGTTTGGCCGTATGATCGAGCCCTCTCCCTAGGTATCCTGCTAGTTTAGCCAATCTTTTGATTGTATTGCCGTAAACGTCCACCGATTCTCTAATCCACCTGAATCGTTTCAGTTTTTCATAGGCTTCGAAAAGCCCTTCGGTGAACGCTGTCATCTCTATCAGTTCCGCATCTAATTGGTCTTCATTACTCATCTTGAGATGAGTAGTGAAGACCAAGCACATCTCCGTGCAGAAAAACTGGAATAAAACTAGCAAAGTCTTGCACTTTCTGTAGTTTTGCCACCAGTTTCACTTTTTTTAATCCACCTGACTACATCATCTTCTCCACTAAAAGGCGATATCACATATTCACTCAACCTTAAATTTCCGGACTTTTCAGGCCGAAATAGTTTGTAATCCGGTCAAGGAATTAAATTGACTTTCCTTCAGTGTCACCGCCATGCAAAATCTCAATCTCTGCTGACCAGAAATCAACTGAACTCTTCAATCGAAAAGATTAGTTTTCATACTAATAAACCCACTACCTATGCAAAATGCCTACCAACCAGAGACATCTATGTTTAGTCTCCAAAACGCTGTTTTCTTTTTCATTTTTTTCACTGTTTTTTTTTGTTTTTTTTCTTCTTGCTAACTTTATGTTAAAAGAAAGAAAAACGCGTTAGGATTCCCGTTCTTAGCGATAGCCAAGTCCTGTATTCAAACTGACAAGCTCTAACTGGAAGACAGGCAGACGATAATATAAGACGAATAAATTTAAAGAAAAAATACATAGATTAAAATCTTTTTTTTTGTTAAAATAATGCTTTTTTGGGGGGGGGCGGGGGATTAAAATTTTGTCAATGGTTTTATTAGATAAAAGAAAAAATTATATTATTCCGTCAGCACTCGGGCGATTCCACGACATGCCCGACCGTTGTCGACGCGAAGTTACGGAAATCAATGGTTCATTGTCCGCCATTTTGGCTGCGAAACGACTAAATCGCAAAAATGTTTTAGCGCATTTTCGAAAAATCTTAATCCGCCTCTAATCTTGACTTTTACTTGCAAAACTTTATAGAATTGTGAAGCCTTGAAACTAAGGTGCTTGTGCATATCAACCCTGACATTGAAATATTTAAAGAATGTATAAACTTTAGGTACTTTTATCTATTTTGAACCAGCTGTCGTGACGTTCGACTCGGAATCGTTCGGCTGTCCTACGCAAACGGCCGAGTGATGACGAGCCGATTGCGATTAGCCAATTAGCGAGCAGCCGATAACTTTGTAACAAAAAAAGGTAAAAACGTATTGTAGTATCCATATTTTGGGAGGCTCTGCGCATGCGTCAGATTCATTCATAAAAAAGTCGCAGTGAGCGATTCAAACCAGCGCATGCACAGAGGAAACAGAATGAGAACAAACACGCTAAAACAAAAAGTGGGCATTTTTAACAATTAAGTTACTATCGCTGAAAATAAACACGCTAAAAGTGAAGAAAACGAAAGGTGTTAAGAATAAAAACAACTGAAAATGAAAACAAACACGAAAGAAACACGTGTTTGTTTTTTTTATCTAAAACAAAAAATGAAACACGTTTTTTTTCCTACAAACTGAATTGTGTGCGCATGCGCTGGTTTGAATCGCTCACTACGACTTTTTTATGAATGAATCTGACGCATGCGCAGAGCCTCCCAAAATATGGATACTACAATACGTTTTTACCATAAAAATACAGTATTCATTTTATAACAGTAACCTCGCTGTTTTTTTTCCTGTTGTTTCTTCCAAAAAATTCATGTAAATATGTTTAATTTTCTTTGTTTGTTTCTTTAAAAAATTCCTTACCCTAACCCTAAAAAAAACAAGCAAAACATTATCATAAGACGCAGCACCGTATCAAAAATGTCGGCTGCTCGCTGCAACTCGGCAACTCTTGGCCGTTTGCGTAGAACAGCCGAACGCTTCCGAATCGAACGTCACGACAGCTGGTCCAAGATAGATAAAAGCACCAAACTTTATTATGTGCAGAAAAAAATTACGCAAATTCATCCATTAGTTATTAAATTATAAGAAAAAGAAAAAAAATGATTTTACACAATTTTGACATTTTTGTAAACAAGGGAGATAACTTCTTTTTTTTTTACCAATTGCAGAAAAACAACTTATAAGTACGATATAAGAGAGTAAAAAAACGTAACATTTTATTAACCTACAGGATACATTTCAGCAATCTGCTTAAAGAGGTATTCTAGTGCTTTTCCCCGAAATGTTTGTCGCCACATGAACTCGGCCAAATAAGAGTTTATCATATGCGTATGGATACCACATTCAATCTTATTTCGGCCTCTTGCCACATTCTTTCAACATGATTTGTGGTTGCGCCTGTTGTTGGGTCAACAAAATTATATCGATAGTTGACGCGCAAATGATGGTACCCTTCGGCAGCCAGTTTATCATAAGCACGCCAACAATCAGATATAAATGTTGTGCCCGGAAGAATGTATTTTTTCTGATAGGAATAAGTGTAGCAGCATCCCTTGAAGGCACTGTTACTAGAAAAACACTTTTGTTTGACTGTTCATAGCCACCGAACACCCATTGTTGCCGCGTCACTCGACCTACGTGACTTTTCCTGCGTGAAAAAAGACTCGTCGATTTCTACGCAGCAACTCTGTCCACCAATTACTTGGGGATGTCTCAGGAAATGTTCGACGCAAATGTCCCTCCACTCGGCTATCGTATGGTTTGAAACCATTCGGCACTCCCTTCGAACAGTCTCGTTTATAGAAGTAATTGTGAAGCCTTTAAACTAATGAAGAGAAAGTAATGTATATTTCAAATTAAAGTTTAAAGGTAAAAATCAAGTATCGTTCCGGACCGCTAGATTTTTTCAAGAAGTTTGTCGTTTGATAAATAGTTTTTGAAGTTCTACTTCCGCTTATTTTGCTGCGATCATGCAGTAATTGATGAAATAAAAATATAACAAATAATTTTTTTAATTAGTACTGAGAATGTAATTCTTCTGAAAAAATATATAATTGTTTTTTTGTAAAAATTATTCGTATAAAATCATTTTTAACAAAATATATTTTACTTGAAAAAGATAAGTCAACCGGAAGTACACCGCGGGATTGAACTTGGAGATTCGTTTGCGCATGCTCGTTCTCTTTTTAGTAGCTTCAACTTACTGCGAAGTCTTACCGAAGGTATGTTCTAGCTTTTAAATTTGATTTTCGTCATTGTTTCTTTTTCGTATTGAAGTATTTTTCCTATTTTTTTGTAAAGGAAACTCTTAGAAGTAATTATAAACCCAAACGTATGTAAATTATTGATAAATATGATTTATTAAAAGATTTTTATTTCCTGTGCTGACAACATGGACGCCCGACAAAATGGAAGGTTTTAATGCCACATGGCGAAATAATAAAAAAAAAAGAAAAGGATTTATTTTCTCTATTTGTAATTCTATTTCATGTTAAGATTGTCTCAAACATTTTGTTTAAATGAGAAACTTTTTTCTATCACAAACGGACAGATCATATTGATACTGTTTTTAAAGTCTTCATGCGATTAATTTATTTAAAATAAAAAATACTTGTTTGAATTAGACAAAAGTTATTAAATCGAGGCATGATTAAAAAAAAAAATTAACCCGAACATTTCAATGTCGATTTCGGGATTTTAAAGCCATCGTGGCATGGTCGGAAAACTGTCCTTATATATATATATATATATATATATGAACCTGAACCATGATACTCTTAATTCTCATTGACAATTTAAAGACTTCAGAAACTTGGAAATTTTCCCACGTCGACGCAGAATTTATATTCTCATTCCTGGAGTGACACGATGTTTACATATCGGGACGGAGGCTTAAGAGCACGTAACTCGAGTTCCATCATTTTTTAAGAAAGTAAAGCATCGAGTTTATAAAGATAGCGACTATATTTTTTTCGACGTGTCACGTGTATAACTTTTTTCCTTGTTAAACCGTAAGGAGCCATCAATAGGCTTTGTTTTGTACAAGAAATAATTTAATTTGGGAATGTTTTACAATAGCCCTACAGCTCGCGAGTCGGGTTGAAAAAAAGTTGTAGAACGTAGTCAAAAAAATGAATATGCAACAAATAAATGCAACGTACGTCGAGACCGGAGATTTTCCTAGTTTTCTATTCCATTTGTTTGTATGTTTACGTATGGTAAATGGGTTTTTATTAGACATGAAAAAAAAAAAAAAATTTTAATGTCTTCGTTTTTAAAAAACAAAATGGCGTCATTATTTTATGCTGTCGGTGTCACGTGTGTGTGTGTTTTTTTTTTACCGGGACTCATAATCAAAGCGGCGTTTTTTTTGGGGGGGGGTTAGGGTTTAGGGTTGGGTTTAGGTTAGGGTTAGGGTTGGGTTTAGGGTTAGGTTTAGGTTAGGGCTGGGTTTTGGTTAGGGTTAGGCATTTTTTTAAGAAACAGGAAAAATAAACATTACGGTGTGACGAATGAAAATAATATGTAAATAAAAGCACACTGACATGTAAATAAAAAGAAAATTATTTTATTCCTTTTGCTTAGAATGTAGTTTTGTTTTGTTCTTCTGCTTGGCTGAAAAATGCAAACATTGCGCTTTGACTATGAGTCCCAGTAAAAAAACAATTAACACGAGACGACAACGAGAGCGGCCATTAATTACTTTTTTTTTTCACTTCCTGTAAGCTAAAACTATTAACTTATAGAAAAAAGCACTTTTAACGGATTATAATCATTAATAACTGTCACAGTTAACTTGGAAATTCAGTTTTATCGGCTACGGTAACTTTTATTTGTTGTATATTTGTTTTTTCAGCGTTTTCGTTGTTGGGCTATTATTAAAAATACCCTTTAATTTTACCACTAACCTAAGTCCTGAAAATCGCAACTTAAACAAAAGTACAACTAAAAAGTGTCACTAATCGTTCAAATATTTAATTTTCGACCGATCTTTATATTAACTCACTGAATCTGTTATTTATTAAATATTTTGCAACATTCGATCTCGCGTGGCCAACATTGTTTTTTCTAAGCCTTCTCGGCTGCAATACAATCTTCTGGTAAAAGTTATTGCAAATTTTTCTCCCCCCCCCCTCCTCCTCCCCCCCCTCCTCTTATTTAATTTCCTGTTAACTATACTGCACAATCCCAAAAATTATTCCCCCCCCCCCCCCCAAATCCTACCTAAAATATAATGGGTAACTCTTTTTGGCGAACCTTTACTTTAGGGTTAAAAACTCATAGCGCTTTTAAAATTTAATATTTTTTGAATTTTTTGTAACCATAGTGCTTACCACATACTACGGGCGCCCTTTGGCTATGCGCACGCGTCAACAAACGGAAGCGCAAAATGAAAGCTCTATTGGTAAAAATGAAATTAAGTCTATCGATAAAAAACAAACAGCTAATACAGGATACAAATTGTTTATTTTATTTACTAATACAGTAAAAACTTCCGTGTTCTTTTCTAAGCAAATATACTCCCATTGATGAGGATTTCTCTTAGTGCCCTTTTCTCTCAAAAATCTTTTTACGTGCAACCATGAATTTTCGTGTATGCATACTAGTATCATTAGGATCAGCGAAATTATCTTTGTGTATGATCACATCATGGTGATACCCTGAACCAATAAATCCACTGTAGGCACTCCAGCCATCACTTATAATTCTTGTACCCGCCATTATCTTCCTCTGTATAACTTCTAAAGTTTCCTTGCTTCGGTTATTTACTTACAAATCCATCGTTTAATTGTCTATTAATGATCCATTTCATGGTAGACCCACAAACACATATTCTAGAATCTTTTAATAATTTTAATTCTATAAGAAAATGAAATAATCTAGTAGTCGACATGCGGTCATGTAATTCCGCAATCTTCATTTTCAATCGATTTTAACTTGTGAGCTTTTTTTTTTTTACTTTTGCGCTTCCGTTTGTTGGCGCATGCGCACAGGGGGCCCTTATTATACAGTCTTACCATTTATATTTTTGGAAAACATTTTAAGGCGAGGACTTTTGAAACCCATAGTGAATCATATATTTAAACAAATTTTTTTTTTCTTTTAAATATTACATTTGTTTTCTATTTCCTAAATATTTTTTTTACATAAAAATAACAGGCGAATGTGTAGTTTGGCGGACAACTCTGCGGTCCAGCTAGCGTCTGCTCAATTCAACCGGTGCCTCGAAAAAAGTGGGGACCACTTTTTCGAGGCACCGTTTACATGAAACAACGTACAATAAGAAAATATTTCCTTTAACAAATTTATTGTGAAAATAAAATCAAAACTTTTAACCAACATTTATGTACAACTTTTTTGCAGTGCAAATTTCTCTAATGAAATTGTACCAATCAACCATAGGATGGTTTGATACGGCCGTCTGCTTGCACACGTTCACCTGAGACTCCTCTATAGACCACCAATATATAATTTCAATCAATTTTTGTAGCTTTATGTGGGAACGTTCAAAGAACGATCCAAAACGTACGTTCGTCTTTTTTTGTTTTTTCCCGACATGTACTGCACAGTCCAACAGTAATTATCAATAAAAGAACGTCCGTTGCAATTGCCATTTTGGATAAATACGCCGAGGCGCTCTAGTATAAGCAGTAACCGATCTGAGGGAGATAACTGTATTTTTCTTAGCCGCCGCTATTCCGAATTCGCTTATACTTTGGCAAGGGAGATAACTTTGTTTATCGCAGCATGAAAGAAAATAACTTTTATGCCACACCGTTTATAAACTTTATAACAATTAATAAAAAACATGTTACGGTTTTGAAATTCGTTAAAAATCCTAACCCTATCGCAGCATGAAAGAAAATAACGGGTATATGTTACGAGACTCAGCAGAGGCGCGAACGGGGTCCAAAAAAAGAACGAGAAAGGGTTTAAAAACATAAATTTGCAACAAGTGAAGTTGACCTACGACGAGAATAGATATTTTTCTACTTACCTATGTAATTTGTTTTTATTTTTACGTATTATAAATGGGTTTTCATTAGATGTAAAAAAAAAGTCTTTTTTTTTTTTTTTTTTTCAACGTTTTCACAAAAATCAATATGGCCGCTCCAGGTGCATTTGTTAGTAATTCCCCCCAAATCGGCCATGTTTGTTTTACGGTGTCAAAACTATTGATTTCTAATAAATAGCACTTCAAACGGGTTTAAAATACAAACAAATATCACATGCAAGTTTGAAACTAACTTTTACAGCTTACAGTTACTTTTATTTGTTGTAATTTGTTTTGTTTTTTGCGTTTTTACTCTGCTGAGTCTCGTAAAAGATTCCCAAAATAACTTTTAAATACGTTAAAAGTAACTTTTAAGCGGTTTTATTTACATGCCACAAATTTCATAAACTTTATAACAATTAAAAACATGTTACGGGTTTTAAATGCGTTAAAAATAACGTTTACGTACTTTTATTTACATGCCACAAATTGTATACACTTTATATAAACATAAAAAGAAAAGTTATTTTCTTTCATGCTGCTATAAACAAAGTTATCTCCCTTGCCAAAGTATAAGCGAATTCGGAATAGCGGCTGCTAAGAAAAATAGAGTTATCTCCTTCAGGTCAGTTACTGCTTATACAAGAGCGCCAATTCACGTACGGAAATATTAACTAAGCAAAGCTCAATGACTGGTAGTACGTCTTCATATATGGAATGCATTTTATTAATTTGGAACGGCGCGAAAAAATTCCGCCGAAATCGAACGGTGTTAAATTTAAGTTTATTTTCACAATTAAACGAGGGACCACTTTTTCGAGGCACCGGTTGAATTGAGCAGATGCCAGCTTGACGTCAGAGTTGTCCGACATTTTAACCAGCAAACTGAACCCTTTTTATTTAATCCATAGAGGTAGATTGTTCTCATTCTGCCAGCCATGATCGGGTAGAAGTGCTAGTGCTAATTTGTTATTCTTGGTTATTATCGCCTGTAGTAAGGATTGCACCTTCAACACCCTTAAAAAGATGGTTACTTAGACCTACTGATTAACTGACGTTCTTAACCATTATGCCATGTGGTCATGCTGACGGAATGAGAACCCACTCCCGTTGATTAAATAAAGGGTTTACTGTCCGGTTAGAGATTCCGTACAGGTCCCCAAGTTATAAAAGATGTATCTGGAGAAGGTTACATGTGTCAAAACGTTGTGAATATAACAATCAAGATGAGAATAGTAGTCCGAATAAAAACAAATGTAAACATTTTTCCAAAAATATAAATTTTAGACACTGCTATGAGCTTTTTTACCCTGAACTTGGCCAAGAAGTGGGTGGTCAATTTACGTTAGATTTATATAGGAAAGTGCCCCCCCCCCCTCTAACATCTAAATTTAAACATTTTTTATGGAATATGATTCACTATGGTTTCAAAAGTCCTCGGCTGAAAATTTTTCCCAAAAAGATTAAATTTTTAAAGTCCTATGAGTTTTTAACTCTAAAGTAAAGGTTCGCCCTCTTTTTGATAAACACCGCTTGTCCATTTCCGATTTCAAAACTGGAACGTGTCATATTTTTTTTTAACTATTTTCATACTAAAACATTATTTCAGTAAAAATAAGTTCGGTAATAATGCAAAACACAATTTTACATCTAAGTTAGGTGACTGAAGTAGTTTTTGACCGAATGATTTTGAAGTTTTTAGGCAAGAGTCAAGTATTAAGGTTCATTTGTGACATCAACAAAACCTAAAAAAAAAAAAATTTTAATTTATATATATACTTCAATCGAAATTCTCAGCACCAGGAAAAGGAACCCTTGATCTCTATATGAAGTACATTTGAGCAAACAAAGAAATTAACTATGTTATAATATATCTTTTTGTATAAACCCTACCGAGAGGATCTTACTTGGGCTTCGAATACTGATTATTTTGAATATTTGGTCAGGGTTTACTTGTAGGGTGGAAGTATCCTCATATCAGGTTATCCTGACAAACCCTTGTACAGAAAGATCGAAGACACAAGGATGGTGTCTAGTAGGTATGTAAAAAATATGTACGGTCGAGCCTATTGAATGGGTGAGGTCTTCAAGAGAGGGGATATGAAACCCAATGGAGCAGGGTCGGACTGGTGCATTTTTGGTGGGGTAGTTTAAAAACCTATATTAGGTACTGCCTTTCTCCATTCCATTGGATGTTAAAAAAAACAAGAGGAACATTGACGATGACCATTCTACAACGAATATTGATAGTGGCCAACAGAGTGAACAGTGGCGGTCCCCATTCAGACAGACTCTCTTGCAAGTCGGACATTTCAAATTCAGTTTTTCTACTTACAGTAGTGTATCGACAGACTCTCTTACGGGTGGGTAGCTATTTGCACGAAATGGACACTCTTTTACGACGCTGTAGGAACTCCGACACTGAGGAGTTCATTCGGATTCACACATTCCTCAACGAGATCGACAGACTCTCTTGCGAGTAGGTGGTCATTTGCACGACATAGACATACTCTGTTACGAGTCGGCGTCCGCAGTGCGACTTTGCTCCACTCAGAGACTCCATTTTAAAAAAAAATTTTTTTACCAGACCCTGTTGGATATGTCGCTGAAAGAGCAATTCTTTTAGCAACCCTTTCCGACTGCTGCTTCGACCCCCTTCAGGATACGGCAAGGAGAGATACTTTTATATTCAATGATTTTGTATATCGTACATAATGTATTTTTTTCCCCCAACAGGTAATTCAAACTTGTAGATGCTTGTGAAGAATGTAGTCATCAAAAATTTCAATACTTACAGAGATTTCTGAGTTTGTGACATCCGTAGTTATCCGAACGCCCGGCGAACAAATTTTGTTCCCCTCTAGTTTGTATTTTTATGGTTTGATACTCCTGTATAGATCCACGGTACTAAATTGCTGGCCAAAAAATGCTGTGAGGTATCTGTTGCCACCTGGACTTAAGTTTAACTTGGTTCTGAGTGGAATTAGAAGGCAGAAAAGTAGTAGGCAGCGATTTTGCCGAAATGAAAACAAGCTTGTTCTTTATCCGAAAATTGGTGCAAAACGGTCGTGTTTTCCAAATATTTGTCTCCGCTATTTGTCCACTGCCTATCTCAACCCAGATCCCGGCACTAGGTTTTGACAATCTCAAGTAGTTTTCTCTTTTCTCAAAATTGGCAGCTTTACGAACTCGTTACTAATTTTCAAATTAGTATTTTGGTCACAATTTATCATTTTTCTTGGCTTTAATATTGTTGTATTTCTAATTTTATAACTTTTTTTTTTTTTTTTTTTTTTTGCAGCCATCAAAATGTCTGCTGATTTACAGTGGATGATCATCAGGAAAAACAATTCCTTTTTAATCAAGCGAAATGGACTCTGGCTTAGCAAAGTAAGATTATTTCGTCTCAAAACATTTTAAGATGACTTCATTTCCCAGATTACAAACGAAAGCAAAGAAAACTAGCATTTTATCCCCTTCCTTTTTTTAATGCTTCTCTCCTTAACTAGAAACTGATTATGAACATTGGTTATCTGTCCCTGGCCTCGTTCTTTTTTGTTTAAAGAGGTTGAGTTTTCATGTGTACTATGAAACTTCCAACTTTAATACTTGATACGTGCGAAATAAACAGGGAAACTTACTTAATTATCAGTTGAAAATATTTGTGTACATCAGAAATTATGCAAAATTATCGAGTAAAAAGTTTAATAAAAATAATTTACTATTCTGGCTCCATGAACTCAAAATACATTCAAGCCAGCGTGACATAGCAGATATATCTCTCTTCTTCTAATATACACATGCCAGGCGGTTTTGTCGTTCAGAGTTTGTTGATTCCAAATAGTAAGTTAATTTTATTTTTTATTAAAATTCTACAAGCTTATTTTCCATAATTTGTTGTGTACACCAATATTTTCAACTGAGTATATCCATCGGTTTTTATTTTGAACTGTCATTTCCTATCTCAATATAAATAACCTCCTAAATAAAACTTGATAATGCTGGAATGCTCTAAATAACTTAAGAGACTGAAAAAGGATTCTATCATATTTGGTTTAATTGGACCGCTTTTAGCAACTAACCTATCTCTGCCGAGGCCTTTCTCTCAAATCTATCCTTATCATCCCCCCCCCCCCACCTATCTTTTCTTAGCCATCTCCTGCCAAATAACCCGACTAATTCAACTGTTTTGCACACATCTCCCTATAGTCTCCAGATTTAATCTTCCTCTGAGGTTGTCAGCTCTAAGCCTGTCTTCCAGACTCGCATTACCCATCCATCGTAACATTCTCATATCATTTCTCTCCAAAATACATGTCCTTAACCTTCACTGACCAGGTTTCACTTAGTGAAGCAATTTTTTATTTTAATTTCTCCCTACTTAAACAAGGAGAAATTAAAACCAAACTCAAATGCAATTCATAATGGTGGACATTATGAATTGCATTAATACTAGAACAAAAAAAAATTGTATTCTTTTTGTGGGTAGCGGGTGGATGTAAATTTTTAGCTGCTTACGCGATTGGTACCATTGCTATCAATAGCATAGTAACTTTTATTTATAATCAAGTTTTAGCAACTGTAGAATGTCGAATGGTGTTTCTTTATAACAGGTCAAACACAAATGTGTCAATTTGTCTGTGATGTGCAGAATCATTAAAAGGAACACAAGTCGATGCATTTGCAACACACACTATCTAAATTATTAGTTACCTACCCACTCTTAATTTCAAAAATAGGGCAACATGTCACCTGGGAGAATTTAACATGTTATTGTTTTTTAACTAAGTAATCATTTTACAGAATACTAAGAATAATTTGAAACAAATGTTTTCATACAAAAAAAAACATTTGCATAATTTTTAATTTTTGAAATGATTTCTCTTTGCAGTTTCTAATCCTGTATTGTGTCGTCTGTTGTCCCCTGGTTATTTTTTTTTTTTTTTTTCGAAAAGTTATCTGGTCGTTGAAATAAGTTTGTCAACTTAATTTTAATCTTTAAAAACTTGCTTTACCATTTTCAGGAACCCAACAACTTGAAGGGGCGCCATTCATTCCGTTTTAATGGTCTCATCCACAAAAAAACTGTTGGTATTGAAGCCTGTAAGGATGGCAAAGGAGTCGTCTTTGTTACCCGCAAGACAAAAAGTAAGTCATTCTGGTTGTTATATGCATGGTTTCTACAGTGTAGACTTCTTTCTTTCAAAGGTACTAATTGTTTGAGCGAGATCACAAGTCTTGATGGGACAACTAGTCTAGAAGGAACACTCCAAAATAACCCGAGTCCAACTGTTTTTCCTGTCTTGAGATTTTCCTTATCCCTAGATTGGAGAAATGTTTACTATGCAAAGGTGCAGTTATAGATTATGCAACCCTTGCTAGACTATAAACTCCTCATCTCTTTTTTGTATCTCAAGATAGGTCAAATGCTCATAATTTTTTCCAGCAGATTTTGTACATTTCTATCCATATTATACACTCGTAACAAAGGTCTTCAAGGGTTTTCTGTTTAAAACGGTTGAAAAAGAAGGCGTTTCATTTATTGTCATTCTTGAATGCTTGAGAATTTTTACTTTTTAGAAAGTTTTCAGTTATGAATTTTTACTCTTAGAAAGTTTGCACTTATGAATTTTTACTCTTAGAAAGTTTGCACTTATGAATTTTTACTCTTAGAAAGTTTGCACTTATGAATTTTTACTCTTAGAAAGTTTGCACTTATGAGTTTTTACTCTTAGAAAGTTTGCACTTATGGATTTTTACTCTTAGAAAGTTTGCACTTATGAATTTTTACTCTTAGAAAGTTTGCACTTATGAATTTTTACTCTTAGAAAGTTTGCACTTATGAATTTTTACTCTTAGAAAGTTTGCACTTATGAATTTTTACTCTTAGAAAGTTTGCACTTATGAATTTTTACTCTCTAGAACATTTGCAGTTTTTAAATTTTTAACTTTTTATTTGTTTTGATCAGAACGCAGGCATCCAACAGCAGCCTTCAACAGAGTTGATATGAAAAAAGATCCACGAAGAACTTTAACAGCCATCAGAAAGACTCTCTCAAAGACCAGATACCGACGTGATCTTAAAATGGTTAGTTGCTTGCATCAAATAAAATAATTTTTTTAAATTGCATTATTTTTGAACAAAGTTAATTTAAATCTTGAAGTCGTCAAAAAAGAAACTTTGGGGATAAGTTATTTGAATTTAAAAACAGAATCCTTTCAGATTGTGATACAAATTGATCAATCATTGCTATTTATCCTGTTTGGGTCAATCTGTCCTTGCACATACATGAACTCTGACTGAACATCGTCTGAAATGTATTTCTACCAACTTTTGAGAAAAGCTTTCAATTTAAGGAATTCTGTTAAAGTGGTAAATAAGAGTAATGGATGTGGTGGTTTCATTCCTGTGCTTTCCTCACAACAGCTCAACCTCCATGACAGATGGTATTTGCTTGGTAAAAATCCATTAAGTTACAAAAAGGCTGATTTATTTATTTAGTTGCATTTTATTTTCTGTTTTTAAAATTGTTCGTTGTCACCTTTCTGTTTGGGTTCACTTTTTAAAATGTTTTAGAAAAGTCTACGATATAGATATCTAGGATTGCTGCTGCCACAATTCGGTCAAGGGCTTTAACATCTAAGTCCTATTTTAGTTGTGTATTAAATGACATGTGACCTATAAGGTTACAATAGTTCATCCTCTTTGAATGATACTTGAATCACTTGTTTTTACTTCCTCTGCTTCAACCTTTATATAAGACTTTTCAGCCATATCTTAATTTAACACTTTGTAATATGATCGGTAGTTATTTTGCTGTGTAAAACTAATGTTGAAATGAATTTTCCTATTAATAGATACTATGTCTCTTTCTCATTTCCAGGCAGCTATGAGGAAAGCTAGTGCTGTAATCCGCAGTCAACGCCCCCTTGTGAAAAAAGCTGGACGCAAAAAGAAGGAATAAACCCTCTTTATAAAAACCTGCAGAATAAATTCATTTTGAAACACTATTAGACTTTTGGTATATTTTTTATTTTGTACGAGCAGAAAATACTCGCATTGCTTAGGATTTAACGTGTTACCTTTTTTTTTCTTGCAAAGGACTCGAAGCTCTTTGTGATTATTCAGATACCGTTTTTATTTTGATGTCTTTTAACCCTTTTAATTAACGAGCAGAATATCCGTCCTGTGACAGGTTTTCTAGTAAAATACAACTAGTTAAAATAAAAAAAAATTGTCTTTTGGTCATACTACCTAAACTGTTACTACCCTGTGATGAGTTTCAATTCACTTATAGCCAATTAAAATTTTAAAAATTAAATTTACTCATTTGAACAAAAAGAATGTTCTTTAATAATATACTCTAATTCCAGCTATATTGTTGCATGTGATGCTATCCACCAACTCATGTATTACTTTTTAAAAAACAAAATTTACATTGAAATCAAATGTAAATATTGTTTTACTAAAATTATTGCTATCTATCTAAAGTTTTACAAATAAGTAGATTTTTTAAAATGTAAATAGTTTGAGGGATTGTCACAAATTTATTATTTTTGTACATGTAAAGTTAATGTTAGTATTAATTTTGGTTATAGCAACTTTTATCTGAATATGTAATGTTGCACTAAATAGTCATATCTAATATGGCAGCCCACTTGTTTCGAAATATGAAAACCTGTAATGTAGGCATCCTTGTAGTGTAATGTTGATGGCATACACCCCCACCCCAATATCAAAAAGAAACTGGAAATTTGGCAGTTAATCATCTAGTCCATGGGGTTCTCAACCGGAGTCCATGAAGAAAACCTCAAAATGTTTTTTTTAATCATTCCAGTTATTTTAACTATAACATTTCTATTTGTCCGTTTTTCATGCATGCTGTTTCGAATTGTTTTTTTATTTGTCTAACTATGAAATGCAATAATTGTATAACTGCTTCTATATATTAATTATGTATGTATATATATTTTGCAGACATCACATGACTGCTCCAAGTAAAAAGAAGTGCCGATAGTACTCAGTTGAATATTTGTCTCACAGATTTAGTTGAACACGACTTAAGAATGTTCCTCGAAACCAGTCGAATATGTTTTAAAACAAAAACCATGTGATGATTTCCAAGCTAGAGAAACGGCGTCTTAATCGTTTAATAACAAAGTGTATAAAATGGTTGTTGGTTTACTGGCATCATATGAAATTAGCAAAAGCAGGAAAACCCCATAATGTTGAAACTACCAGCAGTTTATTTTGTCAGTTATGAAACAAAATACAAGTGAAATTACTAATTTGATCCCTTCAAGCAACTCTGTATCAGGACGCATTGATGAAATATCAGTTTGTAGAAAAACAATTGATAACCTATTTGCAAGTGAAACGGTTTGCCTTTTAACTTGATGAATCCACCTTAATAGATAATCAGGCAATTTTATTCACATGTTAGATTTAACAAATGCTTTTTTTGTAGAAGTCTTGTGACACACAAAATGTGAAACAATTTTTAATGAAGTTGTTACTTATTTCCAGGAAATGGTGCCCCATCTATTACAGGCAGATACAAAGGTCTTATTGCACACAAAAAAAGCGTCCCTGGAAGTATTTTGTATTCACTGCGTGATACACCGTCAACATTTAAATGATGCCCTTATTGTCGTAATACAAGTAGTTAATCATAGTTTACTTTCTTGCTTGCAAAATGTCCATTAGCATCAGGTATGCGAGTAGATTTGTCAACAATCTGAGTTAGCTCATATGCGAGGGAAGTCATCATCGTATCAGATATTGAAAAGTTAAATTCACTTAAACAGCTCCATTAGCAATATTCTGATCTGATATCTAGTAAAAGTGCTTTTCTGGAGAAACTACAATTGTATACGAATAATATCAGAAGTTAATGTTGCTTATATAGACATTTGGCAAAAGCCTCATCAAATTACAAAGTGATAAAATAATGCGTGCAAAATTCAAAGATGGAAAGACAAATGATGTTGCTACAAAAAGTACACTTTGCTCTTGGATAAAGCGCGTCTCTATTATTGCTTTTGCAATATTTTATGAATCACGATTTAGTTGTTTCTCAATTGTTAACAAAAGTTCGCAATAGACTACACTGAAAAGAGATGCTCTTCAAATATTGTTAACATCGATGGAACCGGATATAAAGAAACCTAGACTTTACACTGAAAAGAGATGCTCTTCAAATATTGTTAACATCGATGGAACCGGATATAAAGAAACTTGCCGAGTAGCATCAACCGCAGGGATCTCATTGAATAAATATGTTTTTGTTTTCTTAAACTGATTTATCGAAGATTTTAACCAGTGTACATAAATGCTGCAGTGAATTCAATTGCATGTAGGGCTCTCATCTCCATGGCCTTGACCATGAAATAAACAATATTGGTAATGAATTATCAAATAAGTTTTATAATTGTTGTGGAATACTTTATTTAAATTAAATAAGCTTTATTTTTAAATGAAAACTAAAGTTATTTCTTTATTAAAACCTTAATTTATGTTAGTGAAAATTATGAAGGGGTCAACCAAGAAAGGAAAATCACTAGTCTAGTCATTTCCTCCAGCTCGACCAAAAAGGATTTTTTTTTTTTTTATTGATGTTTCACCACTCATTCTCTATTTACCCCAGGCTCCCACTGAGGAAGCAATGTCTAAGTTTGCAACCGCATTTTAATTTGTAAACATGCAGATTAAAGGGCCACATCTTAATATGTGTCCATTTAATCTGCATCTCGTTCTATTTTTTATGCTTCAGTACATTTTGACCTTCCTGTACAATGAAGGGGGGGGATCTTTGATCCCCCACAAATTAATGTCTTCTCCGTCGACAGAAAAGGCTATCATCTCTCTGAAGTGTAAGTCAGTGGATAGTGGCATCTCTCTCTATAACTGACAGTAACCGTCATCCCTGTACAGAGACAATTGTTTGCTTTCCTGCTTATAATAGCAGCCATCTTCTCTTCCTGGGTAGCTTTAATAAGAATGTATAAATATAAAAACCTTGTTGCTCAATAGCTCATTTTTGTTGTAAAAAATTTTTTTTGCAGTATCATTCTGTTAGCTTCCGCTCTCCAGAGAGTTGCACAAAGACAGAACTTCGAAAAACGTCCGAAGACAGCTCAAAGACCAATCTTTCTCTCTTCAATGATGTCTCATTTCAGACTTACAGGATATGACGTTGCATACAGTATGCAACATCATATTCTGTCACAAACTCCTAATTCGAAAACAACTAAACTTTGAATTGAATTTTCCATTCTCCGCTTAATTCTAACCATCCATGGACATTTCTGATTTTTACACGCATACACACCTAAATATTGCTCCATTCCCTTTACGTTTTACATACCTTGGCAATTCTAACAAACCCTAATCATAAAACGCTGTCTTTATAATTCACGTTGTGTGAAGTGAAGTTTGTTGAAAGAAACCAGGCATGGAAGGTGCTCAAATGAGCTCGAATCTCTGGTTCCTTTTTATAAGATATTCCCAGCAAGAAACGATCTTCTACCACAAAGAAAGTTTCCTTTTTTCTTCCATGTGTCTATCATCAGGCGGAATTTCCATGAACAGTGTCTCATCTGTAGAATAAATTACCATGGGACTACTTCCCTGCACGTTACAACAGTCTCCTTCAAATCTGATATCAACAAATACTTGTCCTTATAAGTAATCAAACTTAGTTCATTCCATCTTGTTAATCCTTATCGAGTGGCTTTTGGCCTTGATAATACATATTATGCAGATATGGAGAGTAATAATTTAAAAAAAAAAAGGCAACAAAATATTTTCAAATCCAAATTTTATTTATAAAATGTATATGAAAATAACTGCAAACATTTTTTATTGAAATGAAACATTTTTATACAGATGGATTGTTTCACTTTTGACAAATTGGTCCCACCAAAAATTACCACTCATTTTTCTAACTTAAAAAAATATAAAAATAATGATTTTATACATCATTTAAGCATTAATTTCGTTTTTGAAAAAAAAACAAATGTAAAAGATAATTTGAAAAATGCTTCCACTTTTTTTTTTTTTCCTCCCAATTTATACTGTTTCAATCTATGTGCCTTCTTCAGGTGCATGGTGATGTTTTTTTTTATATCTAAATATGATGTTGATTAGTTTTACAGCATTTATTTATTATTCGTGTAAATGTATGCAGTTTCATGTCATCCATGGAGAGATTCTATCAAACCCACAGATGGGACCTGGGACTAATGTCAAAATTGGCGTCTCACCACCAGATAATGTTGATATTTTTTTCATATTTAAATCAGCTGAACCTTAACACCTGAAGAAGGATGGAAGGCACATATTGGCCAGAACATTTAATAAAATACAAAAACTTGTCATACAAAGATAATTTTTGCTTTGATCTAAACTATTTTATCAGGATTTTGTGAAACATTGACGAAAAAAGAAAATGAAATATCAGAAGATGGAACTCTTTTTTATCAAAATATTGAAAACAACAAAGTCAAAAGTTTGGACAATTATGGCAGTTTTTTTTTTTTGTTTAAGAACAGCAGTAAAAATAGAACATGAGTGCAAATATGCATTGAACTTTGAACAAAAAAACAAATGATTGAAATATTTTCGAAAAGGTTTGAATAAAAAATTTTTTTTTTGTAAGAAATCTCAAATAGGTCAGACTACATGGCTGCCAATATTGATTCAGTAAAATCAAGTAACGAATTATAACAGCCAAAAGGCAACCACAATGAAACCCAGGTTCCTGGAATGGAAAATGAAAAACACGTTATTTACATTGCATTTTATTTTTTTGTAATTATTGTCTTATTTTTTAAAATTATTTTTAGTAACAGAGATATTTTATTTGTTTTTGTAAATATTTACATTTTATTTCTTATAATTTACAAAAACAAACTGCGTGAATGAAAAAAAAAAATAATGCTAGAAAACAATTACCAAAAAAAAAAAAAAAATGCAATGCAATTTAAATATATCAGTAGAAAAATGTAACCCTGGTTTCACTATTATAATTAGTTACAGGATTTTATTGAGTCAATTTGGTTAGCAATGGTGGCTGATCTGTATAAGCATCACAAAGAGACATTAATATCTTCCACTGTCTTTGTGAAAATAATTTAAAAGTTTTGTTAGTAATGGATTAAGTTGATTTTTTTTTTCTTCATTTGAACCTTAAAAAAAAAAAGAAAGGATCATTAATTGAAGGAATGTTTATATACCTGGAATCACCCTGTTTGTTTTTTCATCCATTTAACAATTCAACTCTTTAATGCCAAAGCACAATACATATTGTATATGATTGATAAAAATAACCAAGATTGGACACATCGGCATTCCCAGGGTGACTACCAATCAACCCTTCCAAATGAGGTGGTGTCCTCAGACCGACCGAACCATAGCTCATTTCAACCCAAGGGTCGAAACCCTGAGCAAGCCAGATTGTGGTTTCATACCTTTCCCAAGCATATTAGATCTAATAGGATTTGAAACTGATTCCATATTCTGCACAACATATCAACTGTTTTGGGGTTATTTTAATGCTGAAAACAGTCTTGGAAATGATTCATTGTATACGCTTAATTGAACACAAGTTGATATTTTACATATAGCTTTTGGTATATCAATTTTGGTATCGATGTGTAAATCTAACACCTTCAATAAAAAGGGATTACTAGTGAATAAATATTTAGAGATAAATCTTGAATTTATTAAAGAAAATTGCATCATTTGAAAATAATTGCATCATGTAGTATAGCAAGAAAGAACTAAATGTTATGTAACAGGTAATGTGTTATATATTGAATGTCGATAATGTCAACTAGTTTTAAATAATGGTTATCTTCCATGTGGCTGTACTGATAATTGTTTGAGATCAAACTGTCTAGCAGGGAACGGAAATAAAAAAGGGGAACTGGATGAAGGAACAGATTGTGAGCGAGTCGTAAACACATTAAGATGAGATCTTAAACCAGAATAAATAATATTCTCTCCCCTTCATTGTGTCGACTGAATGTGGGACTCCAAATAAAGGACCAACTGTCCAGTGACTAATAATCTTGGAGTTTTATTAATTTTGAAATACACTTGAGTTTTATTCATCTGGAAAAAGTTTTCTTTAAATGATTTTGATATTTCAGCTTCTCCAGCAATACAGCCTCACAACAGTTCTCAAATTCGCTGGACGATTAGAGCAAAAGTCATCATGAAGAACCAGGTATAACGTATTTGATCAACCACAGCCACAACCATCATATAATGCACGTTTTAGTCAAGATGCAACAAATGATGGGTGTGTTTGAAAATCAATGTTTTGAATAAGGAATGTACTTTTTGCCTTTAAACTTTAATTCCAGCTTAAAAATTATATTTTATTCATTATTTTAAAAGTTTCAAAAAAGAGTCACAATAATATATACACAATCGGCCCTTTGAATCCATTATTAATAGATATGGCAGACATGTGTTTTACATTGTGACCCTTTGAAAGTGACTTGACTGCATTTGGAAATAGGTAACAACATTGTCCACACACCGTTCAGGTTTTATTTGATTTATGATACATTTGGAAGAAGTGTAAGACAATGCATACGGATGAGAACTCAGATGTGGAGAAAATATATGTGAACGGCAAAGTTATTGAGGTTAGGGTTGTTCAGAAGTTTTGTTAGCTTATGATACCATTGGAGCACAGGAAGGAGCAGGTTCTAATGTGATAGCAAGAATTAGGCGTGGATTCAGGGAAATTTTACCATTACTAACCAACAGAGCATTACCATTGTTAACCAAGGGAAGAGTCTATCAGGCAGGTGTACACAGTGATGTATGGCAGTGAAACCTGGTTAGTGAGGATATGCGTTGCATGGAGAGAAATGATACGATGGATATGTAATGTGAGTCTTAAAGACAGGCTTAAATCTGACGAGCTCAAAGGAAGATTAAATCTTAACGATGCGTGCAGAACTTTGATGGTATAACCACGTTGAAAGAATGGATGAGTTTTATTTACCTCCTCTCCAACAGGTTAGACACAAGGTCAGGTGTGGGTTTTGATGAAAGTGTTTCTGTGGAACGAACTGGATTCGAACCCGGCACATGTAGGTCCTCGTTAGCCACCGTGCCAGAGAGTTCCTAGGTTAGTAGATATAGAACAATTGAGGTAGCAGGGTCAGCCCACATGGGGAAGGCAAAGGAAAACGTGATAAGGAAGGATTTGAGAGAAAGAGGGATAAATAAAGGTCTGGCCAGAGATAGGTTAGTTTGAATGTCAATTTCTAAAAGCCATCCAACACATGTCAGCATGTAAAATGGACGTTAAACCAAATATGATGATTAAATCAAGATGAATTTTTTTAATACTCATTAGGTTGTTTTATTGTCATAAGATAGACAATCTCTATATTAATAAAATGATGCGACAACTTCACACGTGTCTGTGTGTGCTTCTCGCAGCAGCGTAACTTTGATAATTACACATTAAATATTTATCGAAATAAAAAATGCAATGAATAAATAATTTTTTTTAAATCCTGTTTCAAAAATATAATTTTATTACGAAATTAAATCCACTAGAATGCATTTTGGTTTCTTTGTAAACAATTCAGCCATTTTAATCTTTTGTTAATAGTTGCAAAAGCATGAATTATTTTGTGATCCTTCGAAATTTTAAAGGAACTTTGAAGTATTTAAGCTGTTGAATAGAAAGTAATTTCTAGCTTTAAAATTCTTAGCAAATCTTCATGTATTAAAATATTGAAAGTTTTGGAAGCTATTTACATCCAATAATTTTATAAATAGAGATTAAAACATTATCTTAACAAATTTAGTTATAATTTTATAACAATTTGAGTGAATGACTAAACGATACCGTAATAATTAATTTTAACTTTCAAAATCCTATTTAAAAAAAATAATAATTTGGTAAAAAAAAAACAGTATAATTTTAAAAAAGCGAAACAAAAATGAAAGTAAAAAGACTCCCGGGCAACACCGGTTAGGTACAACTAGTACATGATAAATTGGGCATTCAAGCAAAACTTACTGTCCTTTGACTATAAGATCCTCAATTTTAAAAATTTTTTACAAATGCAATAAATAGTTTTTACTGCCAAATCGAAAAATATTTCTGGTTTGAATTAAAGTTTGAAATCCAAAGTAAAATATTGTTTTTTTTTGTGCTCCCAAATTAAAGAAAAGCAGAATTTTTTTTAATGCGCCCCTGTCGTATCAAAGAACCTGAAGATATCCCAACATCAAAATAAATGAAACTCTCATAAAACCAGTTTTAGACTTTTCGTTCCGGACAGAACTAATGAATCTTTCTGGAATAAAAAGAAGCTGGAATTTCTCCTAATTCCAGGATGACAAGATGAATGAAACCCGGGTATACCCAGTGAACAAAGTAATGTACAGTATTTAAATAAATTAATTAATATTAGCTCTTGTAAGACCTACAATCGAGCACTTTGATGGTTTTTTTTCTGCTAACTTGTGACGCATACTACAGATATATATTGCTGTGTGCTCGAAAAGAAATGAACTCTTCTTTAAAAAGTCGACACTGATTCATGCCATTAAGTTTTTCAAAGCTCTACACAAATTAATGATTGCAGTTTAAACTCAGTGATGCATCTCATCGTCTAATGCCGATAAGAGTTATGTGTAATAATACTGACATTTTTGTTTGGATGTGTTTGTACATCCAAACAAAAATGTCAGTATTATTACATATGACTGTTTTTATTTTTTGGGTGGGAGTTTTGTATTTTTTTACCTATTTTTTTCTGGATTAAAATTAGATATGTACTTTCCACCGAAAAAAATGTGCTTAAATTGAACACAATTTTAAATAGTTAATACATTAATACATTAAGGTATGTAATTTCAGAAAATAAAACCTAAAAAAACACCATAAAACATTTTGTTACTATGATGATAGCCATAACATTAAACAAGATCATAACACTAATAAAGTAGGAAAGTTGAATGAAGAAATAACTGATTTTAAATATTAAATTAAGCCCAATATTTAGTAATAATAATATTTTCATTTATTAAAGCGACAAAGCCGATAATTTCTGTCTGCTTTAATGCTTTGATAAATATGTTTGCAAAATTTATTTTTTTAAGTCTCCAAGATTCATAAAATATTTTATTTTAAATGCGTAATTGTTTTTATTTTTTTTTACATATAGTAAAATAAATTTCTTTCTGTATAGTTTATTTTTTTTTTAAAATAAGATTGATTAAAATAAAAAAATCTCCTTCCAAAAACTAAAAAATAACTTTGAAATAGCAGTAGCAGCTTAAAAGGTTTAAGTACAATCGACAAACGGACAAAGCCAGTTATAAAGATGCGATGTCTGCATCTAAAAAAACAAAGTGTAAACATAAAATAATGACTCGTCATTTCCCACATGGCTTTTTGCATGGAATTTAATAAAATAATTTTTAAAAAGTAACAGAAAAATATTTTGTTTTCGGCTGGTGCACAGAAGAGAACCGAGCAATTATATAGTAGAAAAATTAGACACCATAAAGAGAAAATATTATTTTGATCACGAATCAATGGACGTTGTCATCCTGAGAAACAGTTGTACGGTTAGGGATTCGGACCGCCATCAAGTAGACTGTTTCTCATTTACCAAAAAAACTTGTATAGTATGTATATATATATATATAAATAAATAAACATTAAACCAATGTAGGCTTAAACACCCTCTCGGGTGCCATTTCATTTAAGCGGGTGTAAAGTAAGTTTATGTAAGAATTTCAGTTAGTTTTTAGTAATTTACAGGCGTGAATTCCAGATTTGTTATTGACGTTGGACATTCAAAATAACTTTTGTACTAAAATCATGATTTATAGCATTTTCTTGAGTAAAAACAATACTCAACCAAATACGAAATAAATGCATAACACATTAAACTGTCATGATGGCGGCTTCTTCAAAAATTATGAAGGAGCAGATAACTCTAGTTATTTCCGGCTAGAAAAAAAATTGTAACAGTGAAAGAGATGAACAAAAACAAATAATTGAAGACAATATATGTGATATTTTTCTTCAAAAACTATTTATTTTTCAGTAAATTTTTTATTTACTGTTATTAGAATCTGGAATGGTGGAAAATATTTTGATATTTCAGGAGAAAATCTCCCCTTTTCAAAAAACGATCATCTTGGGACGTTTTTCTTCTCTGTAAACTGAAAGAACGTTCGTTTTTTGAAAGAGGGAGACTTTCTTCTGAAATATCAAAATATTTTACACCATCCCTGATTCTGTTAACAGTAAATGAAAGATTTACTGAAACAATAAGTGAGATTTACTGAAAAATAAATGGATAAGCTTTTGAAGAAAAATATCACATATATTGTCTTCAATTATTTGTTTATCTCCTCTTTCACAGTTCAGTTTTTTTCCGTATTACAAGCAGCCTTATTAAATAACTATAAACTTTTTAAAAATTCATAAAGAAAATATATTAAAGTGTTAAAACACTTAAATATATTTTCTCTGGAAGTAATTAAAGTTATCCACTCTTTCATAATTTTGGAAGAAGCATATTATGAATTCATTCCGTATCAGCTAATATTGATTAAATATTGTTTTCACTCAAGAAAATTATATTAATTATGATTTTAGTATAAAATAAGTTGTTTTTAAGCAATGCCCAACATTAATAAGAAATTTACACTTGTAAACTAAGAAATTACCTAGCTTTCTACGATGGAAGAAAATCGATATATGTAGCAATTAAACAATGAATGTAACTGCTTTTATGTTTTGGGAGCTTCCTAAGTAGGTGAAGTTGCAAAAACATCAAAGCAGTTACACATTTATTGTTCAATTGCTACATGTAGTGTCAAGGCAATATGGACCACAAGTTGCAGTGCAGGATAGGAAAAGACTCAGCAGTATTTAATCAGCTCTGCAAGATCTGGAAAAATAAAAAATTCACCCTCAGATCTAAATTAAGATTTTATAACAGCAATGTTTTGTCCACAATGCTATATGGAAGTGAAACTTGGCATCTCAAAATCAGCCAAGAGAGGAAATTAGACACGTTCAATTCCAAATATCTTAGAAGGATTCTGGAGATCAAACTACCAACTAAGAAGTCAGCGTCTGCACTAACCAACAGGTGGTATCGTCAATAATCTAAAAACGTTGAGGCTGGCTCGGATATGACCCAAAATTGGCCCCAGAGAAAATTGCTAACCAAGTTCTTCAGTTGACCCTGATGGAAAAAGAAGAAGAGGAAGACCAAAAATGAACTGGAAGCAAACAATTGAGAGAGATTTGATCGCAACAGGAAGAAGCTGAAGGGACGTTGTGGATTTGGCTTCAGACCGAAAATAACGATGGTTTACTTTGACTGGCTCATGTGTCACAAGACGTTGGAGTTGCTAAGTCTAAGTAAGTTTGATGTTTTTCCAAATAAGGAGATCATGCAAAGAAAGATACAAATGTATAGTTTTCTTCGTGTGTTATGCCTTCTTGAATAATCTAAAATTAAAAGATTCTTTAAAAGCATTTAACGTTTACTATTTTCGTATGGTAGGAAAGAATTCTTGGAGATTTTGTTCTGGACATTAACAGTGCTGACTTATCCATAGATGCTGTCAACCTGCTGTAGCACCTTCTTTTTATTTTCAATGATATTTATGTATAGTTTTGTTTTATACTTACTACCAAGTAATACTTAAATCTCATTTATAGAAATAACAATTATTTTTATTTACAAAAAAATTTCATTTTTAATTAATGTATTTTATTAGTTTTTATTAATTGTTTTTTTAAACTTGTAAATTTTAACTTTTTAAAAATCGTTTTTTGTTTTTATTTACAAATAAGATTTTTTTATGTTAAAATATTAGAAGTTAAAAAGTTTCATGAGGAAATTTCAATGGATTGATAAAGAAAAATATTTTTACAATCTAGTTTAAAATTCTCTGAAACAGAACTCACACAACCTAAAGTCATGAGCCAACATTGTCTATGAACTTGAAGTCTTACACGTTTTATACACATTATAAAACTATTACGCTATTTATATATTTAGACTGGTGTTCTCATTTGAGTTGGTTGAGAGGGGCACAGGTAGCCTAGCAGTTAAAGATAAAACAAAAATATGGAATTGGCAAACCCAATAGGATCTATTAAATTTCCTTATGCATAAATACTACTGGGAAAGGTATGAGTTGGTTTGTTGTTTTACGGCATATCAACCCTTTTTAGGTAATTTAATGCTGAACCTAGTCATTTTTGTAAAAGATTCTATGCTTCGAATTCTGAATATTTCTTCATGCTGTACATGTATGTTTTGCATATGACCGGTTTGTAGATTAATTGGTTTTGTAGGCAGATAATATTTTGTCAATAAATAGTCTGTAAATGATAGATTCGATTTAGCCCATAGATGGGACCCTGTGAAAAAGAAAAGGTAGAAAGGGCTGGGAAAGATGGATTCTAAATTGATGGTGAAGAATAGGGGAATATATATGACCTGGCAAAATTCACTCCAGCTATGGTAAAATAATATTTAACTAACCCATGAATGTGTTACTATGCCATAAAATATAAATCAAACGAAAATCATTTTGGCTCTTCACAAGATGAGGAATCGAGTGTAAAAAATTAAAAAAAGGTCAACTTCAATGTTGGTTTAAAAAAAAATTGACTGACTCACAATTCCTAAAAATATATTAGTGACCAACTCCCTATTTCAGAGGTTGAGTGTCGGCTAAAAAATATCGAAAGTAAATGGGCCTAATGAAAGAGAGCAGAATTAGAGTTATCTCACATTTTGTGGCTTGAATGAAGAGCTTGGTTAAACATTCACAGCTGGAGAATAGAGTAATTGCAACATGGTGACCTTGACGAGAATATCAGTTGGCATGTAAAGAATGCAAAAATATGTAGATTTTAATTTGTCATCTGAGAAACTACATTAAAAATGTTGCAATATTGTCCTTGTAGTAGTAGTAGTAAGCGTTGTACAAGGATTTGGTTTTTATTCAAGTAATTACGTAAGAAGGTGTTTTAGAATTTATCATATTTATTTTTTGACTCATCCTAAAATATTTCATTCTTATTTTAAGCTTTTAATATATACTAGACCATCTGTGACCTGTTGGGTCAGTATTTATTGAATATATTATTCAATATATTATTTCTTAATTTGACATGGTTTTACAAGAATTACAAAGTAGGTATTTACCTCTCTCTCACCGCGAAAGGATTTCATGAAGTCAGAATACTTTATAATGTCATAATAGACAATCACCCCCCCTTTCTATCTGCTTTCACTTTCTTTTAATTATTTACATCATCATTCAATTTCTCTCAACACTTCTCTTATGATTCGCCGTTTATTTACATTATTTGCCATTCGTCCCACTGTCACTAATGTGCAGGCGAAGTGTGCATGGCGACGCGACGATAGCAAGATAACAAACATCCTCAGAGTTTTAGTAGTATACAAGACTCTGGCTCTACATATTTTGTATGTATATATATATATATATATATATAATTCCGGTACGGTTTTGTTCATAGGAGTTAATCTAGTGAATCCTTACTATGTTTATATAATAATGCTCAATAATAAATAGAGATGTATATTTATTTAGTATAAATTTTTATTTATACAAACATTTTTGGCTACACATTCCCAGAATTTTGTTAGTTCAAACTGGGAATGAGATGAAACTCTGCAGGCTAAGTTCTTAGAATGAAGACGGGGATGAAAATTTTCATGATTCCCAGCTAGGACTGAAACACATTTACAAATGTGTAGCCAAAACTGTTTGCATAAATAAAAATCTATACCAAATAAATTTATATATATACATACGCAGTCACTATCTACATAGACAACCTGACAGCTGCATGTAACCGACACTTCTATAGCGTATGATCTACCAGAACAATGTGATCTATGCTGTTATAGTGTGTCATCTATCAGAAGCGTTCGATCTAGGTGCCGAATGTGATCTACATTAGAAAAATTGATATACAAGGATAATAGAATAAAAAAGCAAACTATAATAAGATATGGTTTTAAAAAAAGAAATTACTTTCTGTAAATTGTTTGAATATCATATGGACACCTCATTATTTATTCACATTTGGTATTAAAAACAGGTTGATTTTGCCGAAATAGTTTCAAAGGGTCACTGCTTCTAATCTTAATCCCACCACAAGAACAAGTTGATTTCTCTAAAAGACCAACTTCTCAAGTAGTTTATACATAATCAGAATCATGCCGGTAGATTACGTGCTATAGTAATGCCATCCATTGTTTGTAGTTGAGCACTGAAATTTCTGGTAAACATGAAGATATTTCCATATATAATATATAACCTCAGAAAACAGTTGGTAGTTGTAGAGCATATATAGGTTAAATATTATTAAAAAAAAGAAAGATGATTAAGGTGTTCGGCTGAATACATGTTATATACCAGCATGGTTATGGAAAGTAGAAAGTGGAACTTGGGTTTAATTTTGGCAGCCTTCCCTCCCTCCTATTCGGTCCGTTAGTCTTCACACTTCATGAGTGATGTTACTGACAAAGGGGGAATAATTGCTGTTTTCTGGGTCGGCTGTTGTTTTGATTGGATGGCATATGGAGATGTTCAATCCTCTCATAGTATTCATCATCATTCATCGATCTAATTGACCTTTATCCTCGAGTGATTTTTAGCCTTGATAAGTGGTAACTAATTAGTAAAAAAAAAAGGGTCACAGGGTGAGGCTGATCTTATATGCATTTGGGAAATTCCTAGTGGGTTGGGGTGGTTAATCTTTCTGTTTTATGACATATCAACCTTTTTAGAGGTATTTAATATCGAAACAAGACCTATTATTTTAAACGATTCATTGTATATGATTAGTTGTTCTTTTATCCATAGCTGAGAGGGGAGTCAGGATAATACCTTTTCCAACAGTATTAGTGGTTAAATGGCCACAATATGTGATGTAACTGTACCCACTAGACACATGAAACTTGGTATATGAATTCCAAAATAAAAATCATAAAAAGATAATTTGCCAAGACAATTTCAATGCAGAGGTCTTGAAATTATGTTCATAAATAAATCAGTAAATCTACTGAACACTTTACTTTAGGGACGAGCAGTGAAAGTGATTTGGTTTTTGATAAAAAGAATAATCCTGATTGAAAATAATTCACTAAAACTCAGAGAATTATCGGATCTTAATGAAATGTTCAGTATTTATTCATAAATGAACGTTAATATAAAATATTTACTTTATAAAATAAAACCCCAAAAAACTTGTTTTTAGGTCACTTAAATTAGTTTACTTGCGAAATGTAATTTAAAACTGAGTTTTGACTATCGGTATAAAATAAGACGTATTTCGTTCTTGAAATGAAGGGGAGGGGGTAAAAGTAATTTATGTGAGTTAAAAAAATCTATAATTCTTTTTTTAATAAAATAAATACTTTATATTAACATTCATTTATCAATAAATACTGAAAATGTCATTAAGATCGGACAATTCTCTGACTTTCGGTGGATTTTTTCAAACAAAGATAAAATTCATTTGTTGGTTAAAAAACGAAATAACTTTCACTTTCATTGGCCACACCAAGTTGACTTAATTTGATTAAAGTTCAGATATTAATAAACATTTTAAATATCAACAAAAAACGTTTAAAAATGGAAAAAAAGATTAAATGAGTTATGTCAACTAAATTATTGACATCAAACAGAATTACTTAATTTTTGGACGATAAACATTACAATAGAGTCAAAATATGAAAGGTATTATTGTAGAGTAACACCCTCCGCTAAATCCCACCCCCTAAATAAAAATGAAATTCTACATTTTTGTAGGCGATTACGTGTGAATACCTTGAAAAAAAATTGACGAAATAAACAATATTTTAGAATGGGGGATCAGTTTCGCATATAAATTTAACGTAAGATGATTCCCCCATTTTCTGGTGATTCTAGCGTTTTAGGGCATTAACCATTTTCTTTTTCTGTGGGAGATAAATTCTGTGCATTTATTTAGGGGGGGGGGTCTACCTTTTTAGGCGATTACCTATGGTTCCACGATCTTGCAACTTGGACTTAAAGTTAGTGGTAAAAATTTTAGTTAACTGCTCTAAAAAGTAAGAATGTCCCAGAAATTGGGGATCATTTTACCTTCAATTTATGTACGAAACTGATTCGCCACTCTATATTCTAAAATTATTTTTTTTTTCTTCTTTCCCCAAGTTTTTCAGGGTGTTCACACGTAATCACCTAAACAAAGTAGAATCTCATTTTTAAGGAGGGAGGGCATAATGTAGAATGTTAATCTCCAAAGTCACACAAAATGTTTTTGGTACTGATATCGATCCTGAACCAGTTTTCGTGAGGTTCGACTCGGAAGCGTTCGGCTGTCCTACGCAAACGCCCGAGTGTTGATGAGCCGATTTGTACCAGACGACAATTTTGATACGGTGCTGCGTCCTATGATAATAATGTTTTGTTTTTTTGTTGTTAGGTTTGGGTTTAGGGTTAGGTTTAGGGTTAAAAATATTTATTTGATAACAGTAATTTCGCTCTGTTTTGCTGGTTTTATTTGTTTTATTGTTTAAAAAATTTCCTGCAACTATAACTAAAAATTATCGGACGCAGCAACGTATCAAAATAATTAAAAAAATTATTTGATAACAGTAACTTCGCTATGTTTTGCATGTTTGTTTTTTTTGTTGTTTCTTTTAGAAAATTTCTTGAAAATATAACTTATAATCATAGGACGCAGCACTGTATCAAAATTGTCGTCTGGTACCATTGGGCTCGTCAACACTCGGGCGTTTGCGTAGGACAGCCGAACGCTTCCGAGTCGAACTTCACGAAAACTGGTTCAAGATCGATATCAGTACCGGCACATGTTCGTCTTTTCCCACAGTCCGTTTTTCACAACTTTTTACTGACCAGTTTTTTTTTCTTTTTTCGGTGTACACTTACCTATCAGGCTGCTAGAGAATTCCGGGGGTTTGGAAAAGTTTTTCAAATATTTTACATTTTAGGAGGGGTGATCAGTTTCCAATGTTAATTCAACGTAGACTGATCCCCCTCTTTTTGACCATCTCAATTTAAAAAAAAATCTTTTTCGCGAGAGAATTCCGGGGTTTTTGGAAAGAAATTTTTAAAAATTTGGATTTTAAGACGGGGGATCAGTTTTCAATGTAAATTCAACGTAGACTGATCTCCCTCTTTTTGACCATCTCAAATTTTTAAAATTATTCTTCTGCTTACAATGTTAATTCAACGTAGACTTATCCCCCATTTTTTGACCATCTCAATTTAAAAAAAAATCTTTTTCGGTGTACACTTACCTATCATGTCGTGAGAGAATTCCGGGGATTTTGGAAAGAAATTTTTAAAAAATTGAGATTTTAAGACGGGGGATCAGTCTGGTACGTCTTTTTTTTTTACCATAGTCCGTTTTTCACGACTTTTTACGTCTTAAAATCTCAATTTTTTGAAATTTCTTTCCAAAAACCCCGGAATTCTCTTGCGACATGATAGGTAATTGTAAGCAGAAGAATAATTTTTAAAATTTGAGATGGTCAAAAAGAGGGGGATCAGTCTACGTTGAATTTACATTGAAAACTGATCCTCCGTCTTAAAATTTAATATTTGAAATTTCTTTCCAAAAACCCCGGAATTCTCTAGCAGCCTGATAGGTAATTGTACACCGAAAAAGATTTTTTTTTAAATTGAGATGGTCAAAAAATGGGGGATCAGTCTACGTTGAATTAACATTGGAAACTGATCCCCCCTCCTAAAATGTAAAATATTTGAAACAAAATTCCAAACACCCCGGAATTCTCTAGCAGCCTGATAGGTAAGTGTACACCGAAAAAAGAAAAAAAAACTGGCCAGTAAAAAGTTGTGAAAAACGGACTGTGGGAAAAGACGAACATGTGCCTCAGTACCATGTTTTTAAATGCATATATTTACACCCCCCCCCCCCCGTATGTTTGCTTTTAAACTTATTTAACCCAGAAATGCTTTTCAGTTCGGCAGTTTAAAGGCTAAAAAATAGGAAGAGGCTATATTGCCGGTCCCGGCAAAATAACAATTCCTGCGTTATTTTGCCGGTTCATGTATATTTAACTAAATTGTTAAACATACAGTGACGCCCGGCACAATAATTATTTACTAATGTAAAGGGATCGTTATTATGCCGGTTCATTATTTTTAAAAACCTAATTGTTATGGCCTTGCGAAAGAAAAGGTAATTAAATAAATAAGGGCAAATATTTAAAAACAATTTGTTTTCATCATCAGTTGTGTCGGTTAAAGAAATAAAAAAAAATCGACCTGCCCTATTGTGTCGGTTAAAGAAATATCTGCTTACTTTTCATAATAGAATTAATGTTGATGAATTTTCCCAACATTACTAAGTCTGCTCTCGATTTAAGTAATTGAAATTTTCCTTAAGTTATATATAAGTTATATATAAAGAAAAAAATAAGCAACAAATAAATGTTACCAAAGGCAACATAAATTATTATTCTACCTACCTGTATAAGTTTATTTGTTTATTTTATTATTTATTTTGATAAATGATTTTTTTTTATAAAAATAAATAATCAAATAAACAAATAAACTTATACAGGTAGAAGAATAATTTATGTTGCCTTTGGTAACATTTATTTGTTAAAAATGTGCTTTACAAAGGAAAGATTTTAATGTAAAATTCTCATTTTCTTTCTGAAGAAAAACTTCGATAATGTTAAAATATACAGAAAATCACTGGATTTAAACAGTTTCTATTTTAAAATGTTCTTTCAATGAAATCATAAAATAAGTCGTAATTTTGAAGAGTTCACTCCTAATCGAATCAACCGGAAGTAAAAATTAATTTTATCGTTATTTTAAAATATATTGTCGCTTAATAAAGTTTTAAATTATACAAAAAATCAATCAGGCAAAGATTAATTAAAAACAAACAAAAAAAAATCAATCAGGCAAAGTTTTAAATAAAAAAATCAAAAAAATCAGGCAAAGTTTTAAATTATAAATAAAATTTCCTTTGATAAAGTTTTAAATAATACAAAAAAAATATAAATAATAATAAAAAAAAGTAATTTATAGTTAAATAAACACGAGCCGCCAACATAACGTAAGACTCATTATTGTGCCGGGCGTCACTGTATGTTTAACAATTTAGTTAAATATACATGAACCGGCAAAATAACGCAGGAATCGTTATTTTGCCGGGACCGGCAATATAGCCTATTCGTAAAAAATATGCCCGAGTAATAAAATGTCACGAAAGTAAACACAAATCATACATTTTTTTATCCCTGTCTTAGTGTTTACTATATCATGACAATTCGAAAGTAATTTTTAAACCTTCAAACTGCCGAATAGAACGTTATTTCTGGCTTGAATTAATTAGTGGCAAAGCAGCAGAAGTCAAGTATTATGGTTCCTTAGTTTTCTTAAACCCAATAAACAAAAACAATAAGTTTCTCAGGAGCCCCTCCTGTGAAAACAGAACCTTAAAATTTGTTATTTTTAAAAAGTTTAAAATAAAATAATACAAATTATTCGGATTAACAATCATCATCTTGGTTGTTATAATCAAAACGTTTTGGTCGATGTAACCTCCGACTTTCTTCAGGTGTGTCGAACCCTGGAATTTTCCACGGAATTTCGAACTGAACCTTTTATTTGATCCACGGAAGTAGACCGTTCATTCCGGACATATGTCCTAATGGTAAACAGCGTTGGTTAATCATCAGGGTGCTTTCACAGATTAGGACCCACGCTAACTTTGACCCCGTCGTTAGGGTGAGGGTTTATGGTTAGGGTCAAAGTTAGCGTGGGTCCTAATCTGTGAAAGTACCACAATCAGTTCTAAGTGACCGAGACTTCAAGATAATTTTAACCCAAATTTAAAATGCAAATATCTTGCAAATCAATAATTTGCGATGGATAACATAACATATTTGTTTTTAACAACCCAAAATACACAGGAAAAACTTGTTTGGAGACGGGACTGATTCTATAAAAAACACACCATTTTCTGGAGGTTGAAGGTTCTACAGGTGATAATTACTAAGAATAAAATAAATATTAACACCTCTATCTGGTCATGGTTGATGGAATGAGAACAATCTACTCCCAAAGGGTTCAGTTCGAAATTCCGGATATGTTGCAGTGATTGACTAAAAGTTCCCAAGTTCGATAAGATGCACCTAAAGATGGTCGGAAGCTACGTCGGCCGAAACGTTGTAACCATAACAACCAAAGTGAGAATAGTAATCTGAATAATCCAAATAATATAAACTCTGTTTTACCCTATGAGATCGGGAAAATACAGTGTATTTGTTTTTCTTTTTCTTCGTGTCTCATATTTCTTTTCGTTTGTTTTTTTTGTTTTTGTTTTTCCAATGTTTCGAAATTTAAACATAAACGTTCATCACTTTTTCGATTCTAACGCGGCACAGTGGACACAGGCGTCTGTAAGTGGGCGAAATTTGGACAATGTGTTCGGCACAGGGGACACAAAGACACATGTGGCGACAGGGGAGGATCAGGACGGTTTTCATTCGATCCTGACACACGACGCATTTTCGTTTGTCCCTTTCCCGTTCGATCTCCTTCTCCACATATTCACTGTCCACTGGTGTGGTCAGCACCGGGGTCGAAGAGCGACTACCCGCGTCGATCCGGTTACTAGTACCGGCCCTTGGCAGCTGGACCTCTATGATCTCGCCCTCACTCGTCTCCTCGGACGATATCGACGAAGTTGAAAAGCTTTCCGTTTCACTATCACGGGTACTGCTGGCAGCCGAATGGGTACGATGACTCGTAACGGTTGTCCGGTCGTCCTCATCATCGTCGTCGTCTTCTTCTAAGGTTTCATCATACATTTGTTCGTTATCGGAAAACTCGAAATTGTAATCGCCACCCATATGGTTGTTGGCGTTGTTGTTGCGAAAGGGGGGCTGGTTTCTCTGTCGGGTTTGTCGGGACCGGAAAAACGGGAAAGTCATTCCCTGCGCGTCCAAGAAAGTCATTATTTGAACACTGTTAAAAAACATGGCCAACAACAAGATACACATAGAGAGGCCAAGAAAGGACTCTTTTGACAAAGAGTACAGCTTGCCTTGCAACTGATTACAAGTGTTTGTTATGAGATCTATAAAGTAGTCACAGGTGCAAAGGATGGTCCGGGGAATGCTAAACAAAAGGTAAACTAGTAAGTTAAAAGCAGCGAGGATGATCTCGATAAAAACACTACCTATTGTCTCGAACCCCCCGACGACCAGCAGAAACAATTTGCTTATAAAAGCTTCGCCCTTGTTCCAAGTTGCAGTCCAACTTCTTTTTAGATGGTCAACGGACGTGCTCATGACGGAAACTGTACCAACGCTGCCGGTCCACACGAGGGACACGAGGTTTTCCAATACGGTGACTACCACGGATACAAGATGGTAGATTAAAACGGACAGTTTCCAAATAAATGTTAGGAAACTGTTCAAACAATTCCACAACTCAATGAGGAACTCTATCACTCCATGGACGACACACGTCATAACTTCGCTGAATACCAACAACGTATAGCTAATGTTGCCCCAGAGTCCAACAAAGAATTCAATCGCAGACTTCATCGTGTTATAGTGGACTGTCAGAATTGACACCAAAACATCGCCCAACTTATAAGCTGTACATGATATAGTTTCAACTGTCTGACAGAATAAGTGCCAGAAATTGTGGATATATTGCAATTTCATGGTGTTCAAAATTGAATAAGCGATTTCCTATGCCCGTCGCCTGGCGAAAAAGCTTGTTTTTCTTTTAGTTAACTCACCGCATGTCTTTGTTGGAAGCAATAACAAGTAAATCCTCACATTTAATCAAAGGTAAAGTCCACGAAGGAAGCCATGTTTAGTTGTTGTTTTTCTTCTTGTCATAAAAAGCGGATTTCGGATTGCATGTTGAAACATGAACATTTCAGCGAAACGAAACTAAAGGGGAACCAACAAAATAAACGAAACGAAACGCTACCTAAACCCGAAGAAAAACTGAATTTTAAAAGTAAATTTCAGTTAACACTTCTTAAGTCGTAATATTCTAAGAAAAAGAAAAAATTTATAGAGACAAAAAAAAGTTAAATTTAATTTGCCCTGACCGGGGAATGCCGACGGGGCTGCCCAGGCTATTTTTGCTAGGCCAGAGTGCTCTTTCTTTAGGGGCGCTGGCTTGACTCTTCTCCAACTTTCCGACCTTGTGTCACATATTCCTGCGGTGGGAAGGAATTAAATACCTGTTCTCTCTCTCTCTCTCTCTCTCTCTCTCTCTCTCTCTCTCTCTCTCTCTCTCTCTCTCTCTCAGCAGAATGTGACTCAGGGTCGGAAAGTGGGAGTTGAGAAGTCAGCACTCTACAGGAAGAGTGCTTAGGGGCTTTAAAAAAATTGTATGGGCATTCCCCGTCGGCATTCCCCGGTAGGGGTGCCTAAGACAGTAAGCAATAAACTTACTCCTCCCCAAAGCCTGGGAGGGTGGATCTCCTAGAACTGCACAGGACAGACCCATAGACAGGCGTAAGTCAAGCCCCGAAGGTCAAGACAATACCAGTCTATGGGGTGCAGTATACATCGGAACATATACTACACTTTGATCTCGACCAATCTACTGGCAAATACTTTAGGGATGACGTCAATCGACTAAAACAGGTTGAATACATTGGGAAGAGATCCTTTATGACGTCATAAATGCTGAAGTAACAAAAGGATGACGTCTATGTGGACACAGACGAATCATCTTGACTCGCAGGGTCTAGTTAAAGCTGAGTTAATCAACGTTTGTTTCTTTAAGGTTTCTCCTATATATTTTAATCCCAAAAAATACATGTTAAAATATTCCTCAGTTTTGGGATTGAGTTATGTTTGAAAAAACTTCCATTTGAATTGTTCTAATTAGTCATAATTTGCAATGAATTCACAAGTGACCCATATATTTATAAAAATCCATGGATATTGCTTGCTTGCTTGACACCGTGTACAGTGGATGACGTCACAAAAAGCGAATGATAAGAGAAGTATCAATGATGTAAATAATTAAAGGAGAGAGAGGGAACGAGGAGAAAGAGAATGGAAAGAAAGTTAGAAAGCGAGAAAAGAGAGAGAAAGGTAGAAGAGAGACAGAGGAGTGGGGAGATGGATTAAAAAAAGACGAATGATTATTATCAAGAAAGAAAGATATATTTAACAAATACTAGCCCAACGGGTCACCAGTAATCTAGTAATTAATTAAATATAAAATAGCATATTTATAAAAAGGGAAGATGAAATTTCAGTAATCAGTAAAGTTTACTTTTGATATCATAGTGTTGGGAGTAGCAGCACAGTGAATATTGTATTTATGTATCGACTCTTGATTAGACAAAATCTCCCATCAGTAGTTTCTTTCAACCTATCAGAGAATTCCAGCGTGTTGCATAAAATTCCGAATATGGCGTTTTTCTGTTTTTTCTTACATGCGTACATTCCAATCCAGCCGATAGCCGTTTGGGGCCCGAAACACTCTCAGCAATATTCACATTGTTAACCGAACTCTCTTTGTTCCAGTATTTTTTTTCCCTACCCTCCGCACATGGGTACATCCTTAAAAGCTAATTCTGGCCTGTGGCAAAGAGCCTCGATAGACAAACCAGAGACTTTCATGGACTCCTAAACACAATGCTCGGTGAAGCACATACACACTGCTCAACAAATGCACATGTACACAAGTTCATAAACGCCAATGCACATGGCGCCAATCGAAATGAACACGGCAGATATTGTTTTTGCCTATCGCAAACGACCCTAGAATAATACTTTTTAACATTTTCTCCTCACTGAATCGTCAAACCAAAACTAAGAACGGGTGTATACTTATGTAAATACAATGGGCTAAAACTTCAGCCAATAATACTATATTTTTGCGAGTCAGTAATTAACACTAAGGTTGTTAATATTATTTGAGAGCATTGGCGTAATGTGACATCTCACCAATATATTCAGCCCATTTCTGCCAAAAAATCAATTTGTTATTTTTCTTTATTTTTGGAGTGTTTGTAGGTATCCCATTCCTCATCATCTCATGAAAATGTAAAAAATGTTGTAAATAAAAATCATTGAAACCATTTGAAGATATTTTAACTAGTTTAGTTATAGAGTAAATGCGGTATTTTGGTAATTGGAACTAGTTTAGAGAATAGAAAAGTCGACGACCCCCGACCCTCATCTTACCCCAACCTTTTTGGCCATGTGCCACATCTTGCTGCTGTAAAACAAAATTTACTGTTAAAAGATAAATAAAATCAATTCAATCTGGGGGTCAGGAGACTTCAAGCATTCAACTAAGACACACACTTTTCTAGTCGTCGAGCCCAGAAGCAGCAGAAGAAGCAGCAGCAAATAAACTGTCCTTTTCAGGTCAACTTTTCAACCTTTCTACAAACTACATAAATGCAAACAACTGCCCTTTTCAAAGCAACTTTTCTACAAACTACAATGCGTTTAAACATTCCTTCTTTGTTGCTGCCTGCGTCTTACGATGTCCTCCTGATTCCTGTCTGCCTCTCTCCAGCTACTAAATCTCCTTAACCTGCTGACGTCCTCCTACATCCCCAGCTCCTGCTGGCGTCCTTCTGCATCTCCTGCTCCTGGTGACGTCCCCCTTCATCTTCTTCTCCTGCTCACATCCTCCTACACATGGCAACATCCTCCAGTTCCCATCGACGTTCTGCCGTTTCAAGTTTTCCGGTGACGTCCTGACTTTCCAGTTTCCACATATTACTTTTCTCTAAATTCTAATGTGTATTATTTAAATGTGCTTAATTCTTGATATATATTTATCTATATATACTGTTTTATTGCCTGTCTATTGATTTCATACTCAAGTAATTCCTGAACTCACACGCTGGACTGAAGTTATGGCTGTCTTTCTTTTATTTGTACTTACTTGTGAGAGGGAAACTTATCTTCAACTTTCTGTTCCCTCTGGAGTATACAATAAACTTATTCTATCTACATATATACATATTTATATATATATATATATATATATATATATATATATATATATATATATATATATATATGGAGTTTTTTTTATCTGCGGGGGCTCAGAAATACCCGACTAGTACATGGGCGCAGGCTATTTCCCCTCTCGGTGTGTTTGACCCATAAGACCTTGCCAGGCCATCCATCTAAGAGAAGGAAATCTCTGATAATAAAACCTTGCTACTAACTACTTACGTCGTGGCAGCAATCCGTTAGAAAGGGAGGCCTCCTTAGTCCTAATCAACAACCTTCCTAGAGCTGGAATCTCGATCAAAATATCCGGTTTGCAAACATACAATTGCTTAAGGAATATATAGTCTCTGCCTATCGCCAGCCTTTGCACTCTTTCTCTGTCTATTAGCCAGGCGCAAAAGTACCAGTGCGTCCCAGCACTGGTATCTCTGCGCCTGGCCTTGTTTCCTTACTAGGACAATGAACGCCATTTCTCTTTCTCTCTATCTGGGCAACTTGGGGAAAGTTTTTCGTCACTAAGTCTTACATGTCCAGTCTGGGTCACTCGTTTCGACAGGTTGAGGGTACAGGTTAGACAGCTTGTCTGGCTGCTGTTTCCGAATGACAGTACAGGAGCCCAAACTCTTAGGTAGCCCTAAGAATGGCTGCTCCATCATCAGTTGTATAATACCGTGAGTAGCTGTACGTACCATATCGAGCATGGAAAGGGACCCTACAATTATCCCCGGTGGGCTTTCTTAAGGCTACAACCCCCATGGACCAGGTCGTGACTAATGGACTGGTTGTGTGAGCTTATTGGCACCTAACAAGCATCTACCTTGCCCACCCCACTCTATCTCAAACAAACATGTCATTGCAAAAAAAAAGAAAAATCAAACCTAAACAAGACACCCAACAAAAAACATCTTCGCCTCTGCCCTTGAGGCTCGCATTCACAAATATCCGGGGACTTAGAACCAACATCAACGACGTAGAAACCTTTCTCCTGACAAACTCACTGGATATCCTAGCACTAAGTGAAACAAACCTTCAATCCTCAATTTCCTCTCACCACTTTGACATGACTGACTACCTCCCACTCTACTGTAAAGACTCTGACAAACATATGTATGGGTTAGGAGTTTATGTTCGGAACACCCTCCCCTTGACTAGAGAACATAGGTTAGAATCAGATGACCAAGACTACATGTGCTTTAGATTGACTTTACATCACAGTCTTAGTTACTTATATTTCTTATACCGTTCCCCGTCGACCCAGGACTGTACCCTGCTAAACTCTGTCTCTGAAAGCATAGATAGAGCACTTTCACTTGACTCGAATGCCCAGATACATGTATTTGGGGATTTTAATGCACACCACCGTGACTGGTTGGGATTCTCCAGCCTTACTGACGCCGTCAGCAACTCTACATATAATTTCTTCTTACCTCACTCTCTCTCTCTCTCAGACTGTCGATTTCCCGACCCACATCCCCGATCAAGTAGACCAGCAAGCCTCACTTCTAGACCTGTTCTTGACCTCACTGCCCGAGGCTTGTGTGATGAAAGCTCATAGTCCACTCGGGAATGCTGATCACATTAATTTATATCACCCTAAAAAATCGTCCAAAAGCTGATGAGCCGTTGCTCAAAACAACGAGATACTACGAGCAGGCTGATTTTGAGTCCATCAGAGATCACATCAGCGAAACCTTCTCACTCTCTGCTGATCAGTGTGCAAATGAGTTAACTGAATGGGTCAAAGCAGGCATTGAAGCCTATGTCTCCATGCAAAAATTCTCCAGCAAGCCCCACTCTCCTCAATGGTTCACCTCGAAATGTGCAGCTGCCATTGCTGAGAGGCAGCAAGCATTCCGTAAATTCGTCCACCATAAGTCAGCTGCTAATAGACAGGAATTTATAGAGTCAATAAATAATTGTAATGCTGTGATAGGTGAAGCAAAGAGAAGATATACAGAGATAACAAAAAAACGCATTCAGTCACAGAAACTAGGTACTCGCGATTTCTGGAAAATCTGCAATAGTGTGGTGAACAATAGTCAATCAACGATTCCCCCACTATCAAACTACAATGATGTCGTTTGCACGGCAACTGATAAGGCTGAACTACTTGCCCAGCGTTTCACCTCAAACTCCACCTTGGACTCAGAAAACCACTCCCTACCTAAATTCCTATTGCGGACCGAAGCCACACTTGAAAACCTGGTCATCACCCCATCCCAGGTCAGACACATCATAAAAAACCTTGACACCTCCAAAGCTTGTGGGCCTGATCTTATACCTGTAATAGTAATAAAGAAATGCTCTGCTGAACTGGCCCCTGTCCTCTCCAAACTCTACAACAAATGCCTAGCTGAATCTTGCTTCCCTGATAGCTGGAAAATTGCCTCTGTGATACCAGTCTTCAATAATTCTGGGGATAGAACTCATCCTCAGAACTACCGCTCAATCAGTCTACTGCTGATCTTTACTAAAATCTTTGAATCCTTAATCAATCTAGCGATAGTCCGGCACTTAGTTAATGCTAAACTCCTTTCTGACCTTCAGTATGGATTTAGACAAGCATGATCTACTGCGGAGATCCTAATGGTCATCTCTGAATGCATATATCATACACTTGGCAAGCCAGGTGAAGCTAGGGCAGTAGCACTTGATATATCTAAGGCCTTTGACAAGGTATGTCATAAAGGGCTTCTCCTAAAAATATGCTCATATGGTATTACTGGGCAAATATTTAATATAATTAGATCCTTCCTAACCAAAAGAAAAATCCAGGTTGTCCTCGATGGCCGTTTATCTAAGCAACATGACATAAATGCTGCTGTACCCCTTTCCCGACCTTGTGTCACATCTTACCTTGAGGGAGGAAGATAAATAAAAGTTGGATACTCCACCAGACCACATGGATTCTTGTTTTGGAATCCGGCAAAACCAAGAAAATAACACAAGAAAGATAAACGTAGTTGTATGGTCAATTGGGGAGAAGGGAAGTAATATTCGCCACTGCTTTACTAACTCAAGCTTTGAGAGATAAGAAGAATCTTAAATGAACACTCGGATATCGATGTATCTCATAAAGAAATCAAGTGTGAGCCCCAGAAAAGGGCACCTTGGTTTTTGAGAACTAACTGAAGCAAATTGAAAAAGCAAAGTGAAATACATATGCAGTCTATGTCAACATTGTGAAGTGAGGTCTACTACTGTCTGTTTGTCTCACAGCTAAAACATAAACACATACGTTTATTTACCCTTAATGTTATACACATCGCCGCAGTTGCCCTCTTTTATGCACTCACTGACTACCAATATGCGTACATTGAATGTATATAAGTAGAATCTAACATTGTGCTTTCCGGTTTTTAAATTAGTTGCTTTGCGCGCAATTTCATGCAAATAATTTATAAAACGAAAATGAATTGGTCAGTTAAAACAACAGAAGTCTTTTCTAAGGAAAAAATTGTATTTTTTATTGCTTAAATTATTTACAACACAAGTTTTAGAATTTTTAACTTTTTGGGGCGAAAGTGTAGTATAGTTAACAACGAAGAAAAGAAACAAATATACAACAAATAACTGTTACCAAAGGATAGAAAAATTCAATATTTTATCGACCTGCAGTGTTTAAACTTTTGAAAACTATTTGTGAGTTTTGTTATTTCAAAATTTGTTTCGCTACTTTCACTTAAATGGTTTCGTCAAAGAAAATGGCGGTCGAATTTTTCTTTTTAGGTGGTCGCTTATTACAGGCGTAAAATATATTTTAAAAAGGCTTACAGTACTACTAGCCCTAAGTCCGAGGGTGGTTTCCAGTCGGATTAGGGTAGCTGTTTTTTATTTATTTATTATTATCTTTTAAGTCTGAAATAAGCGACTATCTCATAAAAAAAAAAATCGACGACAATCGGTTACGTGAAAATAACGAAATAAAATTTTTAAAACTTTAAAAATAGTTTCCAAAAGTTTAAAACTATGCAGGTCGATAGAATATTAGATTTTCTATCGTTTGGTCACAGTAATTTGTTTTGTATTTGCCTTTCCCCTTCTTCGTTGTTACGTATACTACACTTTTGCTCTTTAAATTGGTTTTTTTTTTTTCACTTTTATGAAAAATCCACAAGTTTCAAAGTTTTGATTATGTATTCTTTAATATTCGAAACATGGACGGGTTCCATTTCGTTCTCTTCTTTGTTATAAATAATCCGGATCAAACCAGTTTCCAGACTTTTATCATTGATTAAGACATTATATAATACACCGATCTGCTCGTAGACAAGACATTGGCTTTCTAAGCTGAAACTCGTTTCGGCAGGGGCAGACCTCAAGATCTGTAAGTTCAACGTTTTTAGGTCCTTTATGACGCGCTCGGCTAACTGTTTCAAATGTCTTACTTTCTTTCCATATATAACGATGCCGATTTTATATGGAGACAAGCTACGATGAAGTTTCAGAACAGCCTTGATTTTTGTAGCTGGATTAACAGAAAGTGCATTTGTTTTGTTTTTTATCTTGTTCCTTGAAAGTGTTTTTATTTTTATCGCTTTTTCTTTATAAGAATCATATAGAAGTGCCAACAATCCCTTTTCAAGGGTAACATTTGATATAACCACTGAAGCCGTTAGCGCATCGTCAACCAAACCACTTGTAGAAATTGGGGAGTGTTTATTTAAAGAGTATGTTGTATTAGACAAAACAGTCGTTTTTTCTATCGGGTTCCAACCCCACGGAAAGTGAAACTGGATCCCCGAAGAACAAAGAAACAAGTTGGCCTTGTTTGTCGTTTTTGCTATATTTTGGTTTGTCTGCATCTGTTGAAAATTCGTAGAATTATTGGCAAACTGTTGCCACCAACGTAATCTCTGCTGCAATACAGCCTCGAAAGTTCCTTGGGTTAAGTCAGGGGAACAAAAACGCAATAGAGTTAGGTTAGTCTCTTCGTTCGAATCAAAGAGAAATACTTTTTCGTCCTTTTGGTAATTCACCCCCACTCCGATTTGAGCAATCGTAAACGGAATGTCCGTCCGTCCCAATATTGTCCCAGCGCATATTTGAAGAACATGGGAAATGTATTCGGACGACCAGAGGCCCCCTTCTTGAGAAAAGGACGTAGAATTAAGCAATGTGGAATTTTCGACAAAAAAGCAAAATTCATTTTTTTCGGAGAACTGAACGTCCTCACGCCATTTGGTAATTAAATTATTACGAAGTGAAGCTCCAGCCGGTCCGTATTTATATGAAATAAATTCCGTGTTATTCGAGCGCAACAAGTTTTGTCGAGTTATAAAGTTCCGTTCGTTAAGTAATTGTATTAAGTGTTTAAAAAGTTTGTTAGTTTGAAAATTCATATTCTATAAGATGGCGCCAATTTGAATATATTTAACTTTAATAATTGAAGAGTTCTCATAAATACAAGGCGATTATATATATCAACTCCCATGGCTTCTCCTTTTGGTGTTAGTTCGGTAATAGCCACTATATAAGGAGTTAGGACAACAGCCGAAAGGCGATCATACAAAATTACATTTAGATTCAGGTTTTAGCAACGTAAAACGAAGAACGTTTTTTTTTATTGATATATTTACATTGTTGTATTGCATTTTTTGTAAATTGTTTCTTTTTCTTTTATTTTTTGTAATTATTTTCTAGTGTCATTTAACAATTTTTTTCGTCAAACGGACAGTTTATTTATTTTGTAAATTGTTACTGTTCACACGGACAGTTTATTTATTTATTTATTTATTTATTGTTGTTATGGTATGTTAATTCGAGTAATGGTTCATTTTCGGTACTTCTGCAGTTTACGGACCTGTCTATTTTTTAGATAGGATTTTCAAGTGAAATTCAATTTTTACGGTATCTTTTGTTTATTAAATTGTTAGGTGAAAGTACAGAATAGTTAACAAAGCCCCCTCCCCATGTTAAGAATGGGTTTCTAAATAATAACGTTATTATTTCAGCACGGTCCATAAACTGCAGAATTACCTCATTTTCTAACAAGGTAACTCTGACTGAATTATTTTTTGAATAACGCTAGAAAACTATAATTACAATGAAAAGAAACAATTTACAATTGTTTTCTTTTATTGTAAAAATAGAATGAAACAATTGTTAAAAAAAATCGATAAATTTGAAGATTAACACTCTCCGATTAGCCCCCCCCCCCCCATGTGATCCTACTTTTTATAGTCGGTTAAGTGTGAACACTCTTAAAACTTGATTCTACTTTTTAGGCGATTACATGTGAACCCCCTGAAAAACTTGTCAGAAAATTAAATAAATTTAATATAAAATTACCATCCATTTCCGGGACATTTTCTAACTGGATAACGTTTTAAGGGCACATAACCAGAATATTTTTTTGTTAAGGGAAATAAATTGTACGGGTTTATTTTTTTGGGGGGGGGGGGGATGCTAAAAAGTTAGTAATAAAAAATGAAATTAAGAGATAAACTAACCATAAATCACAACTCTTCTTTAATCCTACAACTAACCCTAAGTCCATGTAGCAACATCCCCCCCCCCCCCCAAAAAAAATATATATATAAGAACGTGGTTGCATTAGTGTGCTTGGTTGGTTAGGAAGAAAGTCAGGATGAAGAACTTAACTTGGTAGAGTTAGTTGTATCCAGCCACATCTGACTGAAATAGAATATTGAAAGAGAGTCACCATCTTCCATAAACAAAATAGATATCAACTTTTATTCAAGGGAAAACTGGAACACAACGAGAATTGTTCGATAGGCTGGCTTTTGTCGATAAATGAATGCTGAATCCTGGAGTTTCATTCTAGCTGGCCTGTTTGTAATGAAAAGGTGAGCAGAGGATAACAACCTATCAAGAGGTGATCAAAATGGTAACTGATCTTGAATCGTATTTTTTGGCACCAAGCATACGTCTACGCATATTTATCTTGATTCTGCGCAGATGTATCATAACACCCACACAGTTTACAGTCCAGGCTGGAATGTGCAAAGCCAAACCACAACTCAATCTAATGCATGATACTGCATGTACATTTAAACAAAATAGGTCCCTCATGTAACTGCTACAATTTAACTAAAACAGTTATATGTCGTTCAAACGCTATCTGGTCGGAAAGTGGATGATCATTTTACATTACATTCATATGTGAAAGTGATCGCCCACTGTAAATTCTAAAATATTTTTTTCTTCCAAGTTTTTCAAAGTGTTCACACATAATCGCATAAAAAAATAGAATCTCATTTTTTGATTTAGCAGAAAATCATCATCTACAACAATACCGAAAAGTTTGTCAAATTAAAAAGAAAATTATATCTACATTTATAAATAAAAATGGATCAATTATACTTGAGGCGCCCTGACTCAACACCAGTATCTTTTACTTCTGGTTGAATTATAAACAAAATAATACACACGCATGCACGCACACACACACACACACACACACACACACTTGCCGTCGCAGATTTTTTTACAAAACAAAAAGTTTTGTAAACTAAGATTTATAAAAAAAAATGAATTTTTAAGGAAAAAAAATGTTATAAACTTTTTATTAAACAAAACGTATAAACAAACCGAAACAGATTTAAACAAAAAAAACTTTGAAATAAGTGGATGTTGTGCTGAAATGGGCAGCATTTTTTGTATCCGCCACTATCCGCCAGAATTTGTCTCACGTGACTCGAATGAATCAATCAATCACAATCATTTTAAAATAGTGAATCGTCTTAATTATTAAAAATTGGCACCGAATTATCATTTTATTGCCCCCCCCCCCCCTAAATACAATATTTTTCTTTTCGGTTTACTTTGTTACTTTTCAAAATAGAATTAACGTTGACGGATATTCCCCACATTACTAAGCCTGGTCTCGATTTAAATAATTGAAATTAAGGAAAGTTATAGTAGTCCAGTCAAATCAGTGAAATAGGTCAAACTAATTGCAACACAAGGTTTTTTTTTGCACAATGCATTTCTATGAGGTGTCTATATGAACATATTAAAAGTCTAGAAAAATCGACCGATGCGAAATATAAAAAATTTACAATTATCGATCTGCAAAAATAACGTTTTGGTGATGGCAAAGAAATGTAAACAACCTCATTTTCATTTTGCCTTTTTTTCTAAAAAATTTTATGAAATTGATTGCTGGTCTTAAATGTATTTCTTGTCCTGAAATAAAGTTCTAATTCACTTTGTAAAGTTTTGAGAATCGAATTTAATTCAATGTTTTAATCGCTGGCGGCCATATTGTTTTTCCATACACCAAAATAATTTTAGGATGTAAAAGTTTTATTACATAGAAAAAACAAAGTTTCTGATACAAAATAAAATTTGAACATTTTTTTACACAAAAAACAACTTATTTAAAACAATATGAAAAGGTTAAAACTAAAACATTGGTCGCTGTTTAAAGAATTCCTTAGAATATATATCATAGGTCGGAAGTTTAGAATAACTTACTGAAATAAATTTGTAGTATTATACACTGCTGGTTTTCACTGTCAATTTCTTTTTTGTTACAAATTGAATATTGTCTAATACACGTACTAGAGATATGTGCAGACTTTGTAAAGAAAGTATTATGGGTAACAATCTTAGTGATACAGTGACAATTACCCAAAAAGGAAGTGATAGCATCAACACAGCATGTGGAAAATATGCAAGTAGTTTTTGTATATGTGCAGGTCAACGTGTTAATAAGAGCTGTAGAAAACGATAGTGTAGCCCTAACATTATAAAAGCAGATGAAAAACAAGGAATGGGTCGATATATTAGCATTTAATTGTAGGTTACAATCCCAAATAAGAACTTTTGATTTCAAGAATTACTGTCTTTTTTGTGGTACATCAATCAAATACCAAGGAGGCAAAGATGTCAGGGGTATCATCTTGTGAAAACATTTGATAACACTATAGACAAAATATGTAAATCTTGGAATGATGAGTGGAGTGACACAAGTGATACAGTATTAGAAAGATTATCCTCTGCAAATGATTTACATGCCAAGGATGCAGTCTATCACGAACGGTGCAGTGCCAACTTTAAGACAGGCAAACAGTGAAATAAATATATGACTCCAAACTTAAATTATCCATCCATAGATGAACTTACTTTAGAGAAAACCTTGCAACAGAAAAAATACAGAGAAAAGCAGGCATCCCTGAAATATGCTATCATTTAAGCTATTCGACCAAGTATGGTGATTGCTCTTTTACAATTATTGTTGGTCATAAAAATGCATCACTATTTTTGTTCTAGGATGTTGATAGATTAATTATAGCAACATGGGTTGTGTAGCTCATATGACGAAGTCCAAACATTTGAATGAAATGTTTCTGTAATTGTTATGTCACTGTTACAGAAGGTCAATTTATGCTATATGCAGCAGTCACTATTGACCACAATATACAAACCCTTGATGGATATGGCACCTTTCATCAAATAAGATCCTCAGGCCTGGACAAGTAACAATTCATTATTACCATTATCACAAAGATAATCTTTCCCGGTTTCTGCAATGACCATGTCTAATTTTGTCAGAATTCATGCAAATGGAATACGAAGGAAATCAACTGTTGTGATTTTGCCTTTCATTAACATTGATCCATCAAATATGGAATGTATCTATTCTACATTGATATTCCTGGTTGAACAAGTAAAATTATAACACAATTTGTGTTACCACATTTGACCATCCACTGTATTGAAAGGCTCAAACTATTATAGTTAATAAGCCATCTAGTAGCCCTCTGAGATCTATAGTGTTGAGAATTGGAGGATTACACACAGAGATGAGTTTTCTTGGGTGTATAGGCAATCTAATGGAAAAAGCAGGATTGTCAGAAGTTCTGGAAGAGATATATGGCCACAACTCAGTGTCAAATATGCTGAGTGGAAATGCCCTTGCAAAAGTATGAAGAGGTCATTTCTTAATAGATGGTGCACTTAATATATTACTTCTTGCAGACATATTGGAACTCACTATGCCACATAATTCTATACCTGAAACTGAAGAAAAGACTCACACATGAACAGAGAAATCTAATATAATTCAAGAGAAGTACTAATTCAGCAGAAAGTTGAATAATGTCAGCTAAAATATATTTGCAAAACTCATTGCTAATCCAGATACGATGGTAGATGAAGAATCTATGATAGCAGCTATGACTATCCATGAAGAGTTGAAATAGAAAAAAAGAAAAAGTTGACTAATCGTACTTGCTGCTTGTGGTTGCAATATATGAAAATGCTAGACATTTCGAAGCATTTTCACTGGGCTGGAAGAACAGGAAATTGCATCTTGCTTCATTGTATGATTTGCTACCATTCTTTGGTACTGCAGGTCACAATTTGTATACTAAGACAATATTTTTATATCTGCAACAAATAGTTACCTTATCAAGAGACCATCCTGATTTGTATTCTGTTTTTAAAAATAGTTTACATTTTGTTTGCCATAGTAATAATGGGCAGGACTTTCCACTGATCTTATTGTTTATGCGAAGTATTAAATCCACTGGCAGACTCACAAGGGATAGAAAAGCAGCGAATCATGTGGATTAAATCTGTCCGGTTTGTTCTGAACTGAATCAAGTTATGCAGCAGTTTACTGGTGTCAATTATAAAATTAGTAAACAGCACAAAGAAGTAACTGACACCCGACAAAAGAGAGACTGCACAGATACAAAAAAGCTTTTCAGCTTTTTGAAAGTGAGAAATTACTTCAGTAAATCTGATGTCACTGCACAGCATTATCTCAGGTATTGTTGTATAGGATTCAGTAAATTTAGATCAAACAGAAAATGTTGGCTATGAGATTCTTCAATCCATGGAAGGCAATGAGGTATCTAACAATCTATTCAAGTGAAAAGAAAGCAGGCACTTACCCTTGAATTAAAAACAGATGTGATTATAGACAAAAAAGTAGTGCATATTCATCCACAATGCCTAACATTAGTTGCAACAAAAGAAAACTTTAATATACAGGACGTCTTTAAATATGAACTGTGTCGTTAAACAACATCTGTTTGATTCCATTGGTTCTCCCAGATCTGCAAGCAATTCTAGGAAGTGCCCTATGGAGCCAGCTTTGATGCCAAGAATGCAAGCTTTCCACTGGTAAACACTTTGTTTTGAATGGAGGGGAATTACTACATCGGATCATTTTGCATCATGGTCTTACATTTAGATAAATATATTATATATATATTAAATACGTACTGTGCAAATATGACAAATGCGTGTTATTATATTTGATGGTTACAATGAACAACCTTCAGTAAAAGACATCATTTATTTGGGAAGAGGAGTAAATACTGTATCTGTACACCGTGAATTAACTATGGTTCCAGCAACGATAAAGGCCATTTTCTTGGCAAATAAATCTAATAAACATAGACTTATTCAGATATTTTCTGAATGTTTGGAACGAGCAGGGTGTCGGTGTATCCACGCCAATGGTGATGCTGTCTTATTATTGAAACTGCTTTTAAAATATACACTGTTCAAAATCTGACCTTGGCACCAGCATATACTTACATTTACCATTTCTTCATGCCACAACTTCATGCTTATCCAATGCAGGCAAAGCAGTTGCTATTAAAATAAATAAGACTTACAGCATTGTGCTGAGGTCTTCTGTCAGTGTAAGGCATCAAAAGAAAACATTATTGCATCTGAAAAACACCAAAAAAGAACGTCAACAAATTGCGCTGTCATCGGTTTTCCCAAAAGACACATAAAAACATAATCACAGTGGATTAAATATCTTACCTCCAACAACAGCTGCTGCAAACTTCTATGCTATGCATTATATTCATACAGTTATAGTTAGTAACTCGTTTTCTAAATCCCATCAATTGGGGATGGCAGGTGATCAATGGTGTCATCATACCAGAAATTACTGATATGCTACGAGCACCAGACAGTCTTCTTAACTTGATCCAGTGTAACTGCAAAAATATTGCAATACAGCACGGTGTAGATGTAAAAAGTATGGACTTAATTGTTCAACACACAGTTGGAGAGTGTTGTGGTACAGCCGCTGCTAATTTGTCAGTGCCTGAAGATAACATTGAGTTAGATGATTGCAAAATAATTGAATAACAAAAGCACCCAGAGAGCACAACCATCCGACAAGGTTTATTGTGTTACCCTACTATGCAGGTGAAACTTGGTATTGCTTTTGAAAATGAGACACTATATAAACATAAGAAAGTTTACACAGATTGAGTGAGAAATGCCAGATTGACGGAGATTCATATGAAGTTGTTAAATGGGATGTTCTATATTAAAATGAAAAATGCTGCCAAATCTTGAATCTGTTTTAGATCTAGGTGAAATTTTATCTGGTCATATGTAATACTATCTGGTACCCATATTTCAAATTTCAAAAGAATAGACAAGAAATTGATTGAGATGTGATTTTTTTAAAAACTTTGACAATGATGAAAAATAGGGATTTTCCGAATTTCAAAAAGTCTTGCATTCAGATACTGAACTGGATCAGATTCAGAATTTATTATGAGACTTCCCTGGGCCAAGATACAATTTTGGTAAAAAATGCATTGAAATCTGGTAATTATTTTTTGCATAAAGTTTCTAACAAGCGGACAAATAAACTAACAAACAAATAAATAAACAATGATTAAAACATGCCATCCTTGTGTGTGTGTGTGTGGAGGTAGGGGGATTTATAATATATTCATTATTTTGTTTACAATTGAAACATAATGATGTAGAAGTATATCTAATAAAATAATTCCATAAAATATCCCAATAATTTGATAATGGCCGAATATTTGGTGTATTTTAACGAAAAAAATTGTCTCAAAACTTAAGATTTACCCTAAAATACATTTTATATAGGTTAAGTTTTGCTGTGAGATTAAAGAAGCATTCTATATACATCATTTTATATCCTAATTTTTACCTATAAATTTTAAATGATGCCCGGTGCGATTGGTAGCATACATCATGTTCACTGAAAAATACAGACCACCTGTTGATAAAAAATGCCAAATTTCCATATTTAGCATTGGTAGATTTTTCTAGACTTTTAGTATGTTAAAATAGGAACCTTATAAAAATGCATTCTGCAAAATAAACCTTGTGTTGTAATTAGTTTGACCGTTTGCCAAAATTGAAGCTTATTTGACTGGACTACAGATTCACAATGACATTAAAATATTTAAAAAAATGTATAAACTTTGTTATGTACTCACGTGTTAGCTAAAAATAAGATTGTACAGAAAAATTACGCAAATTCATCCAGTATTTATTAAAAAAGAATATAAAAACGATCTTACGTACCGATAGACATTTAAGCTAACTAAGTAGGTAAGGGAGATAACTTTTGGAAAAAGTAAAAATATAAGAAAAATGGCAACATATAGATAAAATCGGTTTTTATTTTTAATTTAATAAATACTGGATGAATTTGCGTAAATTTTGGTGTACAGTCTTTTTTTTCAGCTACCACGTAAGTACATAACAAAGTTTATACATTTCTTTAGCTATTTTTTAAAGAGAGGCCTAACATGTTATTGTGAAACTGCAAAAGCACCAAGTTATTTTTTTTTAAATATAGAGAAAAAAAACGGTGCTTCTTTACTTTCACTACGACATGAAAATATTGAAAGAAATGTATAAACTTTGTTATATACTTACGTGTTAGCTGAAAATAAGGTGCTTATCCAGAAGTACGGATACATTCGAAAAAAAACCCACAAAGAACAAACAAACTGAGAAATATCTGTTTGATGTACGTATCTGTCACGGAATAAATATATCGTATACCAAAAATCACGTAAATTAATCATGTAGTTTTTATAAAAGAAAATTAAATTTTACCGATAAACGGGTAATGTTGATATATCAGCGGCATTATTGGTCATATTCAATGCAGCTAAGGGAGATAACACATAACATCAAGACGTTATTTATCTATTTCGCAAAAGTTCGTATTATCTCCCTTGAATATGATCAACATGGCGGGGATATTTCCCTCTTATCCGTTTATCGATAAAATTTGATTTTCTTTTATAAAATAAAAACTACTTATTAATTTATCTAATTTTTTGTATAGGATATATTCATTCTATGACAGGTACGTGCATCGAACAGATATTCCTCAGTTTGTTTTATTTTTTTTCTCGAATGTGTGGTGGTCGTCATGCCTTTTTTTGGTGATAACTTCCTCCACAAATAAAAATAATAAGAAGAAAACTTACATGCAAAACCAACGGAAGTTTATTCACTGAAATAAACCATTAACAAATATAACATATTTCCTTTTGTAATGAGTTCAGAAGTCCTTTCTTTAGTTTCAGGGTAAGTAAAAAGGAGAATGTCTTTTGTTTTGTTGAAATGCTCATGTGTTATAAAATGTTAAGAGAGGCAATAGGTAATGTTCGCCTGTGTAATTGTATGAAGCGCGCGAAAGGTGAAATGGAAGAGTGATAGTAAGACGCGTGTAACCTCCGAATGAAGAGTCAGTTGAGAGAGAGGGTTTGATGTTTGTGTGTGCTTAAATACTATTTGGATAGGCTCCAGCGAGCTTAAGGAGAAAAGTTTTTAAAATGTCTTTGGAGAAATTCCATTGGACAGAAATATCACGTGGTGTGCTCCCTACTACGTCCGCTCGTTTTGAGTTGATTTAATATATAAGGCCACACCGGAATTTGCGTGGGCGTTATTTTTTATCTTTCACGCGCCAATACAATTATATTCACACTGCACGCCTAAATTGTATTTATCCCAAACAACAATTTTTATCCGAATCTTAACCGTGTCAACTGGCACAATACTCCCCCCAGATTGAAAAAAAGGAAAAAAAAAAATTTTTTAATTTTTTTTTTTTAATATGTAATGTATTCCTTGAAATGTTTCGGCCAGTGGACTTTCCTACCTGTTTTTGTCGTAGGTTTGATGTTCCCGTCATTTTCTGCTGGACTCCCATGTTCTAAGGGAATTTGTTCTGGTGGGGAAATTGTCTGAGGGTGTTCCTCAATGTATGCTGGTTTAATTCGGTCGATCGCGATGTTGTCTTTCCTGTTTTTCCTTTGGACAGTGAAATATTTTTCACTTCTGTCCAAAACTTGGTATGGTCCTGTGTAATTTGGACAAAATGGCTTTTTGACTGTATCATTCCTAATAAATACATATTTGCATGTGTGAAGGTCATTTGGCATATGTGTTTGTTTGTCAGCCCTCCTGGTGGGTGTAAATTTGAGAGAAGACATTTTGTTCTTTAATTCCGTCACAAATGTATTTGTGGGTGAAATGTCTGCGTATGCATCAAAATATTGTCCAGGTAGTGTGACTGCTGATCCAAAAACTACCTCCGCTGGCGTGCTTTGTAAATCCTCTTTTATCGTGTTTCGGATCATTAATAAGATTAATGGTAAATTATCTGACCAGTCTGCTTTGTTATGACTCGTAGCCAAAGAAGTTTTTAGCTGTCTGTGGAAGTGTTCGACGAGGCCGTTCGAGCAAGGGTGATAAGCCGTTGTCTTAATGTGGGTTGTTCCCAACAATTGGTTGAACTCTGCGAAGAGTTTCGATTGAAATTGCGAGCCTCTGTCCGTTGTGAGTACTGACGGTACTCCAAAAATCGCTATCCAGTCTTTTAATATTGTTCCAGCTACTGTCGCCACCGATGTGTCCTTCACGGGTATGGCTGTTGGCCATCTGCTGAACCTGTCGACTATGGTGAGAATGTGGGTGTGTCCTTTCGAGGGGGGTAATGGCCCCACCAAGTCAACATGGATATTGGTAAACCTAGCATCTGGCGTACTGAAAGTGCCCAGTGGTGACTTTGTATGCCTGTGTATTTTATTCTTTTGACAGGATACACACGTCTTGGTCCAATTTCGAATATCTGTATTCATTTTCGGCCAAACGAAACGGTCTGCTATTATTCTTACCGTGGCTCGTTTGCCTGGATGAGATAAATTGTGGAAATGTTGAAAAACATGTCGTCTGATGCTTGGCGGTATGTATGGACGTGGTTGTTTTTTTGCTGTATCACAATAAAATGTTGTTGTACTAAAAGGTACAGGCATTTCCTTCAGTTGCAAAGACGTTTTCTGTTGTACGTCAGTGAGTGTCTCGTCCGTCTTTTGTTCTTGTGCAATTAATTCCATACTCAGCGAACTGGAATTTATCGAAGTTATTGCAGCTCGTGATAATGCGTCCGCCACGATGTTTTCTTGTCCCTTGACGTATCTGATGTCTGTAGAATATTGAGCAATATAATCAAGATGTCTGATTTCTCTTGGGCCATATTTATCTACATGTGTATGCAGTGCATATGTTAACGGCTTATGGTCAGTGTAAATACAAAAGTTTCTTCCTTCTAACAGATGTCTAAAATGTTTAATTGACAAATAAATTGCTAATAGTTCCCTTGAAAAGGTACTGTACTTTGTCTGTGTCTTGCTCAGTTTGGCTGAAAAAAACGAAATAGGGGTCATTGTATTCCCTGTCAGTTGGTGTATAACTGCTCCTACAGCTATGTCTGATGCGTCTGTTGTAAGTGTAAGTTTCGATTCCTCACTGTCCTTAATATTATTCAATTTTGTGAAATTGACTAAGGCAGTTTTAGCTTGATGGAAAGCTTTTAAAGCTGATCCATCCAGTTTTAATTGTTGGTTTTTCGTTTTGTTCTTCAATAATGACGTTAACGGTGCAAGGATTGTGGAACAGTTGGGTAAAAATCGTCTGTAATAATTAATTACACCTATGAAGCGACGAATTTGTCTAACATAACGTAGGTTGTGGAAAATTCGTAATGGCACTTACTTTTTCGGGTAATGGTGATATTCCATCCTTATCAATTGAATGTCCGAGGAAATTTACTTCTTGCTGACCGAAAATACATTTGTCCAAGTTTATGTTTAAACCGTAATGGGACAGTCTTTGGAAAACTTGTTCCAAGTGTTGTTTATGTTCGTCGAGATTTCTACTAGAAATTAGGACATCGTCCACGTATGCGAATACGAATGGAAGGTCCCTAAAAACCTCGTCTATTAACCTTTGGAAGGTTTGACAGGCGTTCCTAAGTCCGAATGGCATTCTGACGAATTCGTAAAGTCCAAATGGCGTGGTCAGTGCTGTTTTATGGATATCTTCTTCCGCCACCCGTATTTGGTGATATGCTTTCACTAAATCCAGTTTGGAAAATACTGTGGCGTTTTGCAGTCCGATTGCGAAATCGTGAATGTGTGGGACAGGGTATCTATCCGGTACAGTTTGTGCATTTAATCTCCTGAAATCGCCGCAAGGACGCCATGTTGTCGCGTCTGATTTCTGTACCATATGTAGAGGATGTGACCACGCACTTTTGGAAGGTCAAATAATTCCTTGTTGTAACATGCGTTGGAATTCGTCCTTTGCGATCTTGTACTTATCCGGCTTCAAACGTCTGGGGGTGGCGTAGACGGGTTGTCTACTCGTTTTAATATGTCTTGCATTATGTTTAATATCATCCGCGACTGTGAATGGCTGAGTAAGTTGTGGGTATTTTTGACACAGCCGACGAATGTACGTCTCTTCAGGAAAGGCAGAACTAATCCCAGTAGACTGGTATCTTGTGGTGATACCTTTAATTACGACTTTTGTTTGGTTATCAGTCAGTGTGCGATTAGTCATGTCTACTGATAGATTAAATCGTGCTAGGAAATCTGCTCCTAATATTGGTGTCGTCACGTTGGCTATGGTAAAAATCCACGAAAATGTGCGACGCAAGCCGAGATTGACGCTTAAGTACTTTTCACCGTATGTCGGTATTTGTGTGCCATTAGCTGCCTGGAGGTGGTAAGGCTGTGGAGTAGCTTTCTGTTTACCTAGCGCTGGTATCACGCTTATTTCGGCTCCGGTGTCTATTAAGAAGTTATATCCGTGATTACTGTCACGAATGAAAAATAGACGACCTTTAGTGGAAAATCCAGCAACAGTTGTCGTCACTACTGGCTGGAATGATCGTTTCCCTGATTCTTGTTTTCAAAAGTACAAGGATAAGTGCAATGCCTCGCTTCTGTGCCGAATTTTTTGTGGTAAAAACAGATTTCGTTCGCTCGTTCTCGTGTGTTGCTTCGACCTCTGCTAAAACTTCGTTTTCGGTAGTTAGGTCGATTATTAAATGAGTAATGACGGTTTATTTGCATTAATTCCTGCAATTTACGGGTGAGATTTTCGACCGTAGTTTTTAGTCCGGCCACTTCGTCATCTCTCGTCTGTTTTGGCTGTGCTTGTGCTGAGTTTACTTTGCGGCTCCTCAGATTTTCATGAATTCGGTCTGCCATGTCGGCGAGCTTTACAGTGCTTGTCTCTTCCGTTGTGGGTGCCAGAATTTGTACTGTTGTGTCTGGGAGTTTATCCAGCCACAAACTTCTCATTATAGTTTCGGACATTTTGTTGTCTCCTAGCAATGATCGCATGTATCGTAAAAGTTGCGATGGTGTTCGATCTCCCAATTCTACTTGGGTGAAGAGATTGCGTAACATTGTCTCGTTTGATAAGCCAGTCCATCTCAAAATAGCCTCCTTAAGTTCATCGTATGGATTATTTTCTGGTACGTTCTCCAATAAATCAGTCACTTCCTCGACGACGTCTGCCGGGAGTTTTTAAACCAAATAACAATACTTGGTTCGCTGAGACATAATCCGTTTTGCGTCGAAAAGGGCCTGGATCTGGATAAACCACGTCTTTATATTGGTGGGATTAAAAGCTGGAATATTTAGCATTAATGTAGCTAGAGGTGTTTCAACGCGGGGAGCTTCCATTTTTCCGTTTTTCGTTTGAAAATGATTTTAAAGCCTTTAAACTGTCGGTTGATTTGTTTAATTTCGATTTAATAGCGACTATCGGCATAACTCGCTAATTTGTTGCTATATTGTACTGAGATCCACGCTTCGTCTGACGGCTTGTATCATCCCTTGAGATTCGCATCGTCTTTTTACTTCCTTTGAGTGTTACCGCACGCATGATATCGCCAGTAGGTTAGGAAACCGCGTGTAGCTTATAAGGAGGTTCCGTTGTGCATGCAATTTTCTAAGTCTGGGTCACCAACTTGTGGTGGTCGTCATGCCTTTTTTTGGTGATAACTTCCTCCACAAATAAAAATAATAAGAAGAAGACTTACATGCAAAACCAACGGAAGTTTATTCACTGAAATAAACCATTAACAAATATAACATATTTCCTTTTGTAATGAGTTCAGAAGTCCTTTCTTTAGTTTCAGGGTAAGTAAAAAGGAGAATGTCTTTTGTTTTGTTGAAATGCTCATGTGTTATAAAATGTTAAGAGAGGCAATAGGTAATGTTCGCCTGTGTAATTGTATGAAGCGCGTGAAAGGTGAAATGGAAGAGTGATAGTAAGACGCGTGTAACCTCCGAATGAAGAGTCAGTTGAGAGAGAGGGTTTGATGTTTGTGTGTGCTTAAATACTATTTGGATAGGCTCCAGCGAGCTTAAGGAGAAAAGTTTTAAAAATGTCTTTGGAGAAATCCCATTGGACAGAAATATCACGTGGTGTGCTCCCTACTACGTCCGCTCGTTTTGAGTTGATTTAATATATAAGGCCACACCGGAATTTGCGTGGGCGTTATTTTTTATCTTTCACGCGCCAATACAATTATATTCACACTGCGCGCCTAAATTGTATTTATCCCAAACAACAATTTTTATCCGAATCTTAACTGTGTCAACTGGCACAAATGTCTCCGTGTGTTTGAATAAGCACAATTGCACAGAAAAAATTACGCAAATTCAACCAATATTTATTAAATTATAAGAAAAAGAAAAAAAAACGATCTTACGAATCTTTAGACATTTATGCTTACTTTAAAATTTTGTTTTCGGGATAACTCAAAATGGTGATCGATAGATAAAATCGTTTTTTTTTTTAAATTTTAATCTAATAAATACTGGATGAATTTGCGTAATTTTTGGTGTACAGTCTTCTTTTCAGCTACCACGTAAGTACATAACAAAGTCTATACATTTTTTTAGCTATTTTTTTTTTAAAGATAGGCCTAACATGTCGTCGTGAAAGTAAAGAACCACCCCCAAAACAATGGACTTTATGATCCTTCTAAATTTGAAAGGAATTTTTGGCTTTTTTTTTAGATTTTTATGTGAACGTGGCTTCCGGTTAAATTTATGACCTCACCTCCGCTACGGATGACCACAAATTAAAAAAAAGTTTTCGTTTATGCGATTTTCATAAATTAGTTTTGTTTATGTGATGTTTTTTATTAGTATTGTTTCTTCGAATTATAGTTTAATAATAATATTGAATTAATTTTAACAAACAAATTATCAACCGAAAATTTTTTTAAAATTTCGACTTCCGCTTTTTAAAAAAACAACATTTTATATGAGATTAGAAAATGTTATGAATTGTAATAAAAAATAACGTTATTAAGAAGAAAAAAAGAACTTTTGGTTGATAAATTGTTTATCAAACTGAATTTCTTAAAATGTCATTTTTTGTCAAATATTAAAAAAAATAACTTTTGGTTCGTAAAATGTCATTTTTTGTCAGATGTCATTTTCTGTTTAATAGTAAAAAAAAAATAACTTTCGAAATGTCATTTTTTGTCAAATATTAAAAAAATAACTTTCGGTTGATAATTTGTTTGTTAAAAGTAATCTAATAAAATGTTTACTTATTGTAGCATATGTTTTTATTTATTTCAAACATTTACATTAATAAGAAAATGTGTATTTTCAATGGAAAATGTTTATTACTACATTGAACTAAAAAAAAAAGAAATTAAACAAATGTATTGTTATTATTAAACTATAATTCGAAGGAACAGTACTTATAAATCGCATAAACAAGAAAGTCTAACAAAAACGATTTTTTTTTTTTTTTTTACATTTGTGGTCATCCGTAGCGGACGTGACGCCACAAATTTAACCGGAAGCCACGTTCACATAAAAATCTTTTAAAAAAGCCATTTGGGAACCGATTTACATCCAATAATTGGATCAAGAGAAGAATAGGGACCCCAGATCATTAACACAAGACGCGGGACATATTTTAGAATCACCGGTTGACCTCGCAATACACGTGGTCTCTATTTACAAAACACTTGTAAATAGATCTTTTATAACATGTTAATATTTATTTTAAGGCAGAGAGTTCATAAATAAAACAAATAAATATTAACATGTTTTCTTTTAAAACATGTTTTTGTGTCACTATTTACAAAACAACTTTTCTTTTAACATGTATACGCTTTTTTAAAAATCGGCTGACTTGTAATCTGTCGTTTTGCAATAAACAAAACAATTTATCATTTTTTTTTACTTTTATTTACTAAATAAAAAACAAATTTTAAACGCAATTCTATATTTCGTGTTGTGTATTTTAAGAAAAAGTGGATACTTTTTTTTCTTTTCATAGGGAGGCGAGTAACTAGCGAAGTTTTATTCATTTGTTTATAATTGTTGCTTACAGAAAAAAAAGGAAAAAACTTCACGAGGGCAGAAATGGGGGGGGGGGTATGAAATATTTATCACCGTACTTAAGTAATCTTTCGTTTTGTAGGGAAAAATCAAGCTTCCCAAAAAGGGGCACTCTGGATCTTACCTCAGTTTAGAAGGATTTTTCCATACTACACATTGCTCCTAGCCTGAGGAGGCAAAACGGATGATTACACAAGTTATTTTAATAAATAAACGAAATATATACGCTTTTGAAAAAATCGGCTGACTTGTAATCTTTCGTTTTGCCTCCCCACGAGGGCGGAGTTAGACTTCAAAAATCAGTTTCTAAACGGAAGCAATTTAAAATTTATGAAGTTTTTTCCTTTTTTTTTCTGTAAGCAACAATTATAAACAAATGAATAAAACTTCGCTAGTTACTCGCCTCCCTATGAAAAGAAAAAAAAGTATCCACTTTTTCTTAAAATACACAACACGAAATATAGAATTGCGTTTAAAATTTGTTTTTTATTTAGTAAATAAAAGTAAAAAAAAATGATAAATTGTTTTGTTTATTGCAAAACGACAGATTACAAGTCAGCCGATTTTTAAAAAAGCGTATACATGTTAAAAGAAAAGTTGTTTTGTAAATAGTGACACAAAAACATGTTTTAAAAGAAAACATGTTAATATTTATTTGTTTTATTTATGAACTCTCTGCCTTAAAATAAATATTAACATGTTATAAAAGATCTATTTACAAGTGTTTTGTAAATAGAGACCACGTGTATTGCGAGGTCAACCGGTGATTCTAAAATATGTCCCGCGTCTTGTGTTAATGATCTGGGGTCCCTATTCTTCTCTTGATCCCAATAATTTTATAAATAGAGATTAATTAACTTAAAATAGAATAGTTATCGTTTTATAGCAATTTGGTTCAATTAATAATTTAATGCCAAACGATTCCGTAATAATTTAATTTGACTTAAATTAATAGTAATTTGATTAAAAAACAATAACTAAAAACCCAAAAGAAAAAAGATTAAAAAGTAAAAAGACTCCGGAGCAGTGTTGCCAACTGAGATTTTCAAAACCCGCTAGATTGAGAAAGCAAAATGGCCAGAAAATCGCTAGATTTTTAACCTTTCGTCATTATTGACAACTGAGATGTTCAAAACCCGCTAGATCGAAAACAATAAAATCGCTAAAAAAAAAAAACACTAGATTTTAACTTCGTACCATATATATATATATATATATATATATATATATACCTATCAAAATGACTGCCAAATTTTATCGACTACTTTTGTCTGTTTTTTAAAGCTATGACAGCGAAAATATATCCACTGCACAAATATTAATTTCTCTGTTTTTGTCTATTACTTAAAAAAATTATTTTGCAAATATTAATTTGTTGTCTAACTTTTTCGGATTATTTTGCAAATAAAAGTTAATTTACCTGGACCTAGGGTAAGTGGGAGGTTTAATGGAGTGTATATTTTGTTTTGTAAGAAACAAATCATAAAATCAAGAGTGTTTATTAAAAATTTAAATATATTACAAATTTAACATCACAATAATGACGTATCTAAATATAGAATATTGCCGAAGAAATTGTCCACAAAAATGAAATTAATATTTGCAAAATAATCCGCAAAAATCGGAAAATTAATTAATATTTTCAAAATAAAAGCTATAAAAAAATCTTCACAAAAATGAGAAAACATTAATATTTGCAAAATTATTTTTTCTTAATCCACAAAAATCTGAAAATAAATTATTTAGAAAATTAAAAAAAGAAATCCGCAAAAATCGGGCAAGACCCTGTTTAAAACTAAACTTTTAAATAGGGTCTACCGCAAAAAATATTTAAAAACATTTACTGCTGTTTTAAAGCAAATAAAATCGAGTTATGTTTGTTCTAAGAACACTGTTCTGGTATTATCTTTTCCAATTATTATTTTGATAAAAAATATTAAATTAAAATCCTATTACGAGATTATCCATTATAATGCATTTCGGTTTCTTCATAAGAAATTCGGCCATTTTAATATTTTGTTAATAATATAATTACTTCGTTATTTATTCCATACTTACCTAATTTTCTAATTTTCCTACATTGCCAAAATTACATAATCCCCCCCCCCAAAAAAAAAAACATGCACCCTTCCTATTACTAACCCTAAATCCGGGTGGTAATACGAATAATAAATAAAGAATAAATTTAACAAAAGTCGAAAAAAGTGCGTGCGACGTGGGTGCACCGGGGCTGTTAATAGTCAATTTATTGAATATTAAAGTTTTTTTTATGTGTTATTTATTTATATTAAATAAATCGTTGTATTGTATCACTTATCTGTCGCGGAAAGAAAACAACAACAATTATTTCAGAATGCATCAGTTTTGCATATACTTGTAACATAAAATGATCCCCCATTTCCGGGCCATTCTAACTTTGTAGGTAAAAGAATTTAGTTAACATTGGTTCTCACAGTGTAAGTCAAATATTTTTATTGGTAAATTATGGGGATGCAAAGTAAACATTTCAAAGTTCACTGCCTCCTGTCTTTCTTATCAAACCTTTTGTAATGTCAAAAATCGAAAATTAAACAAAATGCTGGAAGAACATTACATTTTCGCACGATTGGTGACATTTATTGGATGTGTTTCTACCAGTATTTTGTTTAATTTTCAATTTTTAGCGATTATCCGAGTGATCATCGTCGACATCTTATCGACGCCATTTTCTTTTTGAGTATGAACTGAACCGTCGACACCATGTTTGTTTTTAACAAAAATATACTTTAAAATAAGTTAAAACACAAATAAACTTATCCAGGTAGGTAGAATAGTAAATTATCTTGCCTTTGGTAACATTTATTTGTTGTTTTTTTTGTTTCTTTTACCCATTTTTCGTTCTGTTTGCTCTCGTTATAAATGCCATAGAATTGTTTTTTTTATTAATTTATTTTTACGTTTGTGGGCTTTTGTCCGTGTTTGAATTATTTTGGTGGCCCTTTTGTCCGGTGAGCTTTTGTCCGGTCGCGATCACCATTTTATTTTTAGAACATTAACATTTTTAATGACATGCAAAACTACTGCAGATTTGCATATATCATGTATGGAAGGTAGCTTGATGATTAAAGGAAAAAATAGTTTTACTGAAATCTGAAATTGCGTGTGTGTATGTGGCAAATGAAATCGCCAGATTTTAAAGAAAAAAATCGCTAGCCGCTAGATCCAAATTTTACTAGCCAGATTCTAATCAAAATCGCCAGATCTAGCGGGAAACCCGCTAAATTGGCAACACTGCTCCGGAGCAACGAAAAGTTTTTTAAAGTTTTGGAGAGTTACTTCCCTTTGTCGTGAGTAACATGTTCCGTTGTTAGGACGCGCCACAGCAACTGCGACCCTCGAAGAAAATAAGTAATGTCCCACTTCAGTACATTTATTTTAACTCTCATTTTTATTTCTTTTCAGTCATTTACAGTGGAAACGTATTTCGCAGAATTTTTACTTCAATATTGAGTTATAATCAACTTCAACAGAACTAATTTGAAAGTTTTTTCGTTGTAAGGTACGTCAAACATCGCATGTTGTATATTGTAAACAATGGTTGTTACGTTGCAGAATCGCAATCTATCTATCTATCTATCTATCCATCTATCTATATACTAAGAAAACTTTGTGGATGACGTCACAAAAGTCGAATGATGTGAATAAAGGGCGAATGGCACAAAATGAGCTTTATTATTTTTAAAGTGGCCAAAGTTATGACGTCATCTATTTTCAAGTAAATACTTGTAAAAACATGGGTATCAATAAAATTTAATAATATACCTAACAAATACTGACCCAATCAATCACGAATGGTCTAATATATATATATATATATATATATATATATATATGAGAGAAAGTGTAGTTCCTGTCTCTTTGTTTGCAAACACCGCGTAGGGTTTTGGAGTAGACCCAAGGCGATCCATAATACATGCCTGGCAAACATGCGACTGGGGGCGGAGGGTGGTAAATAATTAATAAACAAAAAAAATGTATTGGGGGTGGGATACATGCTAATTGTTAATACGGAAGACTATTCTGTTCATAAGTGACTACGATTGAGTCACGTGAGCCAGAATGCTGGGGCTGGGCGGCCTGGGCTGGGGGTAAAAGTGCTGCCGGGGGGGGCGGACATGTGAAGACCAAAATTACTACTAAATAATAATTACAGAGAAAAGTTTACGTAAGAAATTTATGTGCAACTTCGGGAAAGCCTCAATAAGGAACAACAAATAATAAATACATATCTGTATTATGTATGTAACCGGGACGGAACAAAGATATCATACACCAAAAATTACGTAAATGGATCAAGTAGTTTATTTTTATCACAGAAAATCAAATTTTGTCTTTTTTTTTTCTTTTCCACGCTCGCTTGTCCTGACAAGCTGGGCTTGTAACGCTGAGCTGACTTATGTCCCTTGTTTTTCAAAGATGACGACGTGACAAGCGAGCATGGAAAAAATGACAAAATTTGATTGTGTGTGATAAAAAAAAAATACTTGCTCAATTTACGTACTTTTTGGTATACGATCTATTTGTTTCGTCACGGTCACATACATAATACCAGGATGTCTTTATTTTTTATTTATTTTTCCTTATTGAGGCTTTCCCGAAGTTGTACCATTTCCATTAAATCCAATGTAAAATGTACAAAAATATAAACGAACTAAAGTCACAAAAAAATCACTTTATTCACCATGGATTAGACAAAAAACATGAGTCAATTTGTTTAGATTGACTACTTGATTACAGAAAATATAATGACATAATACAATCAGAAAGCAAATTCAACATTTTACAAAATCAAATACTTTATGAACAAAATGTTCGGAGAAACAATTTTGATAAGTTTTACAAAATCTGTTGTTTGTTACATATACAATTTGTTTTTACAGAAGATGAAGAAAATGCTTATTTCTTCATGGTACATATCTTATCTTAATAATTAATTAATATCATATCTTAATAATAAAATCAACTTACATTAACAAAAACATAAAACCAATGAAATGTAAAAAGGGGGAAATGTAAAATATATCTGATAACTGCTTGGAAAATTATGCATAAAAAAAGATAATTGCCATTCTATGCCTGTAAAGAGAAGGGACTTCTTTATTAAAACTTTTCTCGGAACGGCCAGAAGGAGCCTAAATGAACTCGAGTTGCGGGTCAAAGTGCCGAACTCTGAGTGTGTTATACCCTTTTTGGTGGACGAAGGCTTGGACCTTCATTATACTTTTTAAGGTGATTATGTGTGAACACCCTGAAAAACTAAGTAGAAAGAAGAAAAAAGCAATTGTTCTAGAATTCAGAGTGAGGAAAACAAGTCCACATTATCATCAAGCAAACGGTATAGTTGAGAGAAATATTCAGACAATAAAAAAAGACGTTAAAATATCATTCAAAAATGGCGAAGAACATCAATTAGCCGTCTTAGCATTACGCACGACAAAATTACAGAATGGTTCTCCATCCCCTGCAAATCGAATGATGAATAGAACATTGAGAACAAATCTCTCAAACATACAACACGACAAAATTGTTCTCAGGCCACACGAGCAGAAAAAAAAATCAAAAACTACAAAAGAACTCCCAGAATTAAAACCACACGATACTGTTGTAATTAAGTTCGATAACAATTGGTTTAGAAGGGGTAAAATAATTAAGAAACTAGAACAACCTCGCTCATAGTTAGTAGAAATAGAAGAAGGTAAGACAGTCAAACGGAACAGACAACACCTTAAAACAAAAGAAAACATTTGCATAAACGAAGAAGTAGATTACAAAAATATAATTCATATTCAGAAAACACGCATGAAAAAACAAAAGTAGCACTACAAAATTCAATACGCCAAAGTGACAAAACCACAAAAAGTGGACGACGAGTAATCCTCCCCTATAGGTACAGAGAAATATAATAAAATAAATAAATAAAAAGAAAAAAAGGAAGATGTTGGAGTGTTGACTCACTGTAATATGATGGGTAATTGGTAATGTGCCGATTTCTCCAAAGCAGTCTTCGTGTTTTTTTCATTATGTCGTTTGCGTTCGACGAATTTATTTTTAAGATTCTGTGAATTAGGTTTAGATCTTGATCTGTCTTTGCATCTATAACAGCACCCAACAATGAATTTTATTTGCTTCGTTACTCTTTTGTGTTTACCACTTGCTGTGCATTTCCCTAGCACTTTTATCGCTGTGTTGTTATATGCTGACAATCGAGTCGCTGTTTTTTGTAATTTGGGTTTTGGAATGTGACGTCAGCTCCAGTATCAATTTTGAGTATTATGTTCAAGTTATTTACTTTTAATTCGACTGTCTAAATGTCTTTCGGAGTCTCAAACTTTTCAATTTTGTGCACGCAGGATTTATTTGAAGTGATCATTTTGAGTTTATGTGCGTTGTCGTCTGATTCATCGTCGGAATATGTATCCACTTTATGCACAAATTTTCTTGATTTTCACATTTTTGCATAGTGTCCTTTTTTCTTGCATTTTTCACATATCTTGTGAAATGCTGGGCACTTATTTTTCTGATGATTGTAGGCGCTTCAATTGTCGTCTCGAATGCATATGGCTTTTGTATAATTTTTTGCACCAGTTCTGTCGTGGTGACGATGTACCGCTGAGATTTCGTTATCTCTTGTTTCGGATGTGGCATTCAGCATCCTTGATTATCGTCTTGTTTGTTCTGCGCTCTGACCTGCCTGAATTGTTTTTTGTAGGTCTAAATTAGGTTCTCTCAATAATCTTTCGCATAATCTCATGTCTCTGATTCCACATATTAGAATATCTCTGGTGAGACTGTCTGTGAGATCGCCGAATTCGCACTGTTGTGTCTTTTGGCGCAATTCTACCACGTACTCGTCGAATTTTTGATGATCCGCTTGTACACACGTGACGAATTTGTGTCTCAGGAAAGTTATATTTTTTCTAGGTTCACGAAATGCATTGAATTTTTCGATTACTGCTTGAAGGTTCATTTTATCCGCGAGTAAATCGAAATCCATAGTAGAATGAATGTTACGGCCTTTTGAACCGATATAAGTTAATAACATTGAGGTTTTTTACTTTGTCTGGCTTTATGTCGCTTTCCGTTGCTAGATTTAATTCTTTTTTCCATTTTTTTTCCATGATGCAGCTAAATTTTCTTGATTAAAATCCAGGTATTTAGGATGTAGTAAATTTTCCATTTCGTTTTTTCAGAAGTGTGATTTCAACTTCTATTTTCTTTTCTTATTTTAGGATAGGTTCTTTTAGTCTTCTGACACCATGTTGTTATATATATATATATATATATATATATATATATATATATATATATATATATATATAAACAATAATATTTTTATAAATAAATATTAATTATTTTTAAAATACCTAGAGACATCAATGTTTCATGCTAACGCAATCTTCAGTCTAGGAACTAATTCTCAACGGTCGGAAGGTGCGAACCCCGATCACAAATCGCCTTTGATTCGCAGTCGGGGATCTTATCCATCAGGCCATCGCCAATTAGTTAGTAAATATATCGAAACTTTAAATGTAAACAGCTGAATCGGCGACTGTTTACCAGGCAGTTTAGAGTGATCTTACGAAGTGGTGCTTCGGATCGTGCATATAGCTATTTGTACTGCTCTCATTCTCGATCTTTCAATACTATTCCTTTCTGTTCATGCTTGATACATGTTATATATATATAGGGAGGGAGATGTAAAGACGTGCTATAAGACAAGATTTTTATTAGACTGAAGTTTACATAAACAGGAGAGTTCCAACTATCTCTGTAACAAGGGAAATAACTGGACGATGCTAATTGTCTTGTGTATATATGATGATGATGATGTTACAGATATCAACAGGCTTGAGTATATTGTGCCCTTTTGATCAAAATGAATTATATTTAAGCCAATACCCTGGGTTATCTAGTTTCAAAATATACATGTTATGGAAACCATGTATATTTTGAAACTAGATAACCCAGGGTATTGGCTTAAATATAATTCATTTTGATCAAAAGGGCACAATATACATTTCTTTTTTAAAATCTGTGTATTAAAATAATTGCTTTTATTTTATGAAGAAAATGGTTAGGATTTTGCAAAATATTACATCGGCTACAAAGCCAGTGTCCTTTTTTTGTTTAATTTGATGTCATAAGTAATCAAATTTTGTTCATTCCCCTCATCATTTTCAATCCTCTCATAATATTCATCATCATTCAACTGACAATCTATCGTTATCCTTCAATGGCTTTTAGCGTTGATAAACCTGTCTTTAAGACTCACATTACACATCCATCATATTATTCTCATATCATTTCTCTCCATGCAACACATATCCTCTATGGAAGTGAAACTTGGCCAGTGAGGATATGTATTGCATGGAAAGGAATGATATTATGGATGTGTACTGCAAGTCTTAAAGACAGGCTTAGATCTGATGACCCCAGAGAAAGATTAATCTGGACAGTATAGGGATATGGATGAGAATCCAGATGTGAAGAGTCTATTAAAGTTGTTCAGAAGTTCTGTTACCTGAGTGATACTTTGGAGCACCTTTTTTAGGGTTCCAGTTTGGGGGAGATTTTGGGAGAGCCGAGTTTTAGGGAGACATTTTTAAAGGAGACAGTTTTAAGTAATATTCAAGTGTGTGAGAGAGCGAGAGAAATGTATGATAAAAAACAAATGAAATAATGAATTCAAAAGCATAAATTTACAAATGAGATATTTTATATATGTTTAAAATGGAAGTCTAAATAGATAGGAAAACAGAATAATTGTTCAGTATTTGGAGTGTCCTAGCATAACAAGGGTGATTCATTAGTTGAGATATCGAGGAAGCCCAAGTTGATAATTTAAGGGCTGGGAATTATCCACGTGTCTGAAAAATCATAATCAAAAGTTCCTCACTCAACTACATAAATTACATTTCATTGAAAGTTAGTAAATAGTCAATAATCATTTGTTTTCATATTAGACAGTTCAGTGTGAAATGTATGAAGTATTAAAATAGTTAAGTTTATACATTTGTTTTCAATCAGCGTAAATCAGCAGACGACATTGAAAGGAGATTCTAGGAGTGTGTATGTGTCGCCTTTAGTGTGCGTATGCGTACGACAGTGTGTGTTTGAGTAAGTTGAGAATTGTAGCAAGAAATGGGGCAAGAGAAAACGATGTTAGCACTGTTCTGGAATTTTTGCCTCAACTGTTTATTGAAGGAAAAATCTGGCGTTATATGGGGTCGAGGTGGCTCAAAAAAAATCAGAAAAATCCGCTGATTGGTTCAAAATATTATTGGTTCAAAGCTGTGTGCACAGAAACGAGTTTAAGCACTTTCATTTTGGACACAGAAGGGTAAACTTCGCCGCTACAATATCATTGGAGAACAAAGAGAAGCTGATGCTAGTGTGATTGCAAGAATTAAGAATGGATGGAGTAAGTTCAGGGAACTTCTACCATTAATAACCAGCAGAGCGTTACTAGTACTGACCAAGAGAAGAGCCTATAAAGCATGTGTATGCAATGTGATGGTGTATGGAAATGAAACTTAACCAGTGAGGGTTGAGGACAAGCGTTGCATGGAGAGAAATGATATGAGAATGATTTTATGGATGTGTAATGTGATTCTTAATCACAGGCTTAGATTAGGTATCCCAAACTGATTTTTTTCCCAATATACCAAAAATCTTTTTAGGTATGCATATATAGTGCTGCAAGATTTAAAAAAATACTAAATCTATCTTGGTATCTCAATTAGTACACGAGTTATGGCCATTCAAAGTTGGTCGGCAATCGCGTTTTTTGTGATACTGAACAAAAGACCAACTTAATTAGTGTATAACTGAAGATAAAAGCTTTAAATAAGTGAAAACACTTTATAAAGATAATGTCATAGTTCATTAAAATAAAGATAATATAGATGGAATTAATAATTCTTAGATATACCCTGTCTTAAACATTGGTGAAAATCACATGCTGTCACAAAAATTGTGCAGAGCGATATGGAAGAGCAACTTTGTTCATAGAAGTTTTATTTTAACAGCTAACACATTGAAACTTAGTATTATGATTCATAACATCATATAGATTAAGCTAAATTTTTTCATTAGTACATTTATAAAAACTTCTTATTTCTAGCATGTAAACATGGCCCGATGCCCAATTTGGCAGAAAAATGGGTCAAATGTACACCTTACCAAACTTTTTGTAAAAAGTTACGCATCTTTTATACTTGACTAATTTTAGAATGAGGAATTAAAAAAAAGGTTGTTTTCTGTCGAATATTGGAAGATTGTGCAGAGTTATCCAACTTTCGGCATCTAAAAAAATAAAAAGGGATTGACATCGATATCTGGAAATTTGTTATAGAAAAGAAATCAGCGGTCAATTTTTAAACAAAGGCTTATTATAAATTTCTTAAAGACCTATAACGGACTTTGTGAGTGAAGCGATTGAAAATCTTGTTCCTGGTTATTGTGATTTTTCTTTCCTCTGATATAAGTTAAAATAAGTCATGAATTAGAGGCCTCATTTTTCAATTTTTTGGCCCAAGTAATTTTTTGTCTTTTGCAAAGATACTTTTTCCTTGTTCAATTTTAGTCCCTCATTCTCCAAGAACTTAACTTTTTTTTAGTTCTTTATTTTCTGCAAGTATTTTGTGATTATATTTTTTTAATTTTTATTTTTTTTGCACGTCATTGTTGCTTGTAAATTAACAGACATGTTGGAAAGCTGATCCTGGGATTCTTTAAAGGATTTTTTTATGTTCTTTTGAAAGTTTCTTTATATAGCAAACAAATATTTTTTTATTGTAATT